>CM031705.1:17630305-18060305 GCA_018466805.1 Hippocampus abdominalis
TTTCTGAGTGTTAAGTGACACATACATTTAATTCTCTTTGTTTTATCTTTAGTTTGGCAGTAAATTTCAACCGGGAATTGCATTCAATAGTTTATAGCCTCTTTTTTTTTTTTTTTTGTAATGTGTTGTTCAATATTTGACAAACCGATATTTATTGTCAGGTGAGTTGAATTGAGTTCGCTGCCACCATAAATTGTTTGTATGTCAAGTTTTGAGTCAGAGTTCAGTTTTCAAGTTAGGGATTCAAAGTAGGGTTGACAACATTGCACTTTCGGTAAAAATTGTCTACAAAACTACAAAACTATATATATTTTTTTGGGGGGGAGCTGATTAAAACACAAGCGGTTGTCGTGAGAAAGATTAAGCGCCTAAATACCACCATTGGTATCGTTTGTTGGGCTTTCCCTCAAAATAGGTGCAAAAACAGAGCTGAGAGCTAAAAGTAGCTCTTTAGTGGGTGCACGGTGTAGCAGCCAACTCGCAGCACCTTTTTTTTTTTTTTGTGAGGTTCAAAAACATTCTGGAAAAGAAATGCTAACTGGCTTCCCGGGAAACACGTAGGTGGCAACAAGACTGTCAGTGGCTAATTAGCCTCAACGTGGCTCTTTTTGCTCAAAGCCACCCGCCGCCTTGTTAACAAGCGAGACCCAAAAAAAAAATGTGCTTATGAGCTTTAAAAGGTTCATTTGGTTCCGTTTGGAATGCTTCCCAAACACCCATCCCATTCCCGTGCGTCATTCATGTCTTTTGTACTCATTTGGGCCGAACCATTTGGGAGAATAATCTCAGTGTGTTTCTTTTCCACATCAATATTGCGATTGTACCGGTAATTTATGATGCGATTATTTTTTTTTTCCAAGGTTCTATTCCCCAAGTATTTGTTTTTAACAAGCGTTGACAACAATAAATTCATTGTATTACAATAAGCAATCTCATATGGATTATACATAAATATTTTGATTTGAGGGTTTCATATATTGAAGTGAGGGTTTCAAGTTGGGTGTTTCAAAGGAGGGTATCAAGACATGGTGAGGCTTTCAAATGAGGGTTTTATGTTAGGTGTTCAAAGTAGGGTTTCAAGATAGGGTTAGGGTTTTAAAAGTAGGGTTTCAAGCCTGGGTTAGGTTTTCAAATTAACGTTTGCGTTTACAGTAGACTTTCAAACGAGGATTAGTGTTGCAAGGCAATGCTAACAGTTAGCATCTCTTGTATTTTCCAACACACTGTAATGCCCTTCAATAGCGGAAAGAAGGATACACGCAGTCGCTGATGCAATCTGTCGTTTTTAATCAACAAAATAAGCAATAAACACACACATTCATAGGAGTTGCTGTTAGCCACAACTCACGCGCATGCGCTCCACACTCAGACTGACTACCGGAGCCAATAATTCCCCCAACCTGGCTCCTCCCCTCTCTATGACGTCACACGAACTACAAAGAACAGCTATTACAATACGTTAGCATTAAGCTAAGCGGACATTTTCTAAGGCAACGCTATGTGATTGTTTTGAATGGAATGTTTCATACTCTTTGTTTTACGTTTTATTCGACAGTAATGTTTAACTGAGTGTGGCATGAAACATGTTGAAGGCTGTTTTCTTTTTTCGTTTTTGCTTGCTAGTTAAAGCAAAAAAAAAAAAAAATAAATCATCATTCAAACAATGATTCGTATCGAGGCACTTGGATCTCAAGGCACCGCAGGAATGCCATAAAACCAATATTCTTGTCGCCATTTGTAAATCTGTCCTCACACATCCACACACACACTTTCAATCGACTACTGTACCAGTGCATGCGTGTGCCGCTACGTCCCACAGAAAAATAAGTGCAATCTCAAGGCACGCTGATGACTCATTTTAATCGATGGGAGGCGGCCGACGCTCCAATCTGCAAGGATGGCTGGCTTCTCCCAACTCAGCGTGAGCTTATTGAACGGGATCGGGATCAATAGATCACTTTAATTCAAGTGGGAAACAGAAAGAGAGAGACAGAGGCGGGAGGCAAACCAAATCGTGAATGTCTATGTCTGGTGAAAAAAAGGCAATAGTGTACAGTAGAGTAAGAAAACGTCCAGAATCTAGTGCGTGTTTCTACAGCAGGTACTTTTTAGGGGGCGGTGGGGTTGAAAACTTTTACAATGGTGCACTTTTAAACACACATATCGTAACAGAGCAAGAGAAAAGTATAAGACAGCATTATTGTACAATGTCCTGATCCCTCAATGTGATTACAGAAAAAAAAGAAAAAAAAACCCAATTTTTTGTAATAACAAACTTAATTTATCATTTTGTTTCCCTAGTTTTTGGGCAACAAGATGTATACAGTAGTCAACCCATTTACATCACGGTTTCCAGGTTCCCGTTCTGGTTATTTTGTGGATTTCAGAGCATTTGACTCAGCTTCTCTCTTGGCTTCCTCAGTACAGCAGTGATATGAATCTCTTTGATAAGCCTGTTAGTATGTTCTCCATGTGTTTGATACCCATTGCCACAAAGATCACCACGGTGAGCTAATTTTCCTTTGAAGTTTGCTCTTTAGCATCCATTAGCGAATACTCTTGTGTTTTTAATAGACCAGGTTTAATTCTCTTTCGTGTTTATATAACCAGCTCAAAACCCTTTAAAGAATACTTACTCATCATATCTGACAAACTGCCGCTTGTTATCATGTGAACGGAGTCAGCTATCACCATACAGTACTTATTTTCTGTTATTTATTTATTTTTTGGGCACGTTCGTCAGAATGACAGCTAGTATCTTGAAAATCCTAAAGGCGGCGAATAAGAATCATATATAAAAATTTTTATTAATGAGTGATATTATTATTTTATTTTTTTAACTTTTGATCACGCACATTTTGAAGTTGATCGCGGTGGATATTTTCCCTATTTCTTTTCTTCATAATTTTCCTTTGAAGTTTGCTCTTTAGCATCCAGGCAAAGGACATTGACATCATTGAACAATGGCAATTCATAATGGACAGCGAGGGAAAAGGCGAGATGAGAGACCTTTTATTTTCTTCATCACTAAAGCCTCGCTGACGGCCACGGCAGGGCTTCTCCTCCTCCTTCTCCACCCCCCCCCCCTTTTTTTTTTTTTTTAATGAGCACACACACATTTTTTTTTTTTTTTTTATTTCCACTCATTTTGCCATGTTTGCGACTCGCTTTCTCCTCCGACACACACAAACACAAGTGCCCTAAAGAGTCGAGATTGCCTCATTCTATCATCACTGGTCTTATTTGGAACGCAGGCAGAAAGAGTAGTTGAGGCAAAGTCACCAGGGGGAGAAGTAGAAGAGGGAAGAAGAAAAGAGAAAACAAGAAAAAACACGCAAAAAATGACGAGCGAGTTGCAAAGATAATTTCTGTCATGCTTTTATTGCCAAAAAAAAAAAAAAAAAAGTTTTCTTGAAAAATGGAAACATTTGTCGTGTGAGACTCATAACTTTTTCCGCCATTTTTTTTTTTTGTGAGGCTATTTTCATGTGATCACATCACAAGAGGTGTGTTTGGGACTCCTCTCAGACAAAATTAGCGCTGGCTTGTTAAAAAATGTGTGTATTTTTAGATATGACGTACAGTGGAATCTCCCCCCCCCTGCCGTCTCGTTTTCAATTGGCTGATTTTGCACGCCGTATTTTGACGTTGATTACAGATTTGGTGACGTTAGCATTGGTGGGAAAAAAAAGGAAATAAAATTGTTGTCGCTTTCCGAGACTTTGTACTCTTTTCTCGTAAAATGTTTTTCTTGATTCCAAAATTACCGTTCCTTTAAAATTCCATCTTTCCTTCAAACATTTTCTTGTCTCTGCCAACAACAAAAAACAACAAAAACTCATGGCATTGTACCTTCTCGAACTGAGGCGCAGGACGTGAATCGTAATCCCGCGTAGTCAAAACAAATGGAGTCGTTCAACTTTCAAATCGAAACCGTCCTTGAGTCGTTCCGGAAACCCCACGTATTGAAAACGGCCTCGAATCGTCTTTGGTGGCGTGAGGCGCACCCCCAACGAATGCCGTATTCAAATTTTAGTTACATCAAATTCCAATTAACTTTTTTTCCACGTTAAATTATGCTCCACTTGATATACTTACTGCAGTCAAACAGTGTGTGTGTGTGTGTGTGTGTGTGTGTGTGTGTGTGTGTGTGTGTTAGTCACACAGAGGCGGGTGCGCACTTTTGGGTGAGTTCACAAAATCATTTTCACTGGAGGTGAAAATGACAATGCGGTTGCCTGGCAACGTGCTTTCACACACACACACGCGCACACACACACACACACACACACACTGTATAGAGCAAAGTGATGGAACTCTGCTCTGCAAAGCAGGATTATGTGACCTTTGTTTTGATCATAATGCTCATTTTTAGCATGCGCGCCAAAATAAGCAAAGCTGTGCAAACGCACGCACGCACGCACGCACGCACGCACGCACGCACGCACGCACGCACGCACGCACGCAATGCATGAATGTAAATGAATCCAGCTCAGTCGTACATGGAAACTGTGAATTGTCAGTTGTTTGGTGGCTGGCTTTACACAAGAGGAAAGCGCGTTGCTGGCGTCACTCGCATTCCTCCTCGTTCTCCTGGCAGGATGCGTTAGCCGCCTTGAGACCGCAGTCGAAAAACAAAACAAGAAAACATTGCGAGGCTGATTTTAATTTTTTTTTTATGCAGCCCATTTTTAAAGTCTCCCCCGTCGCCATTGCTTCACCCGTCCGTCCAGGGAAAATGAACGGCACAGCGTTATCGCTATTAGCAAGCGGCGCTACGACAGTAGGGGTCGGAGAGGGGGGCAGTGCCACGCCTGGAATCTGCTTGGACCTCCCAAGCGCCACTCCAGAGAATTGACATGTTACGGCAACCCCGCTGCTTAGGCCTCTTTGGTGCATAAATATGTCAGTTCGCACCCCCTACTGGTAAAACGTTGCAATAACAGTTTATAGATGACTTCCGCAGCGTGTCAGCTAGCTGAGAAGAATAGTAAACTTTAGCCGCTATTGCACCGAGGCGGGCGAACATTTGCGACTGTTGGCGAAGGTTCCTGAATGCGCGTTCACGTCAGGGATCGTTCAAGGTCGCAAATGTGCGCAAAACGTTTGCCAGACCTTTGCCAACAGTTTTTTTTGGGGAGTTTTTTTTTCTCTTGTTGCAATACAAAAGTTGTCTTGCGACAGGAAAAGTACAGGCGAATGTCTGGCAACTGTTTGGCAGAGTTTTGTGACCTTGAATGAACCCTGACGAGAACGCAGTGTTTGCTCCCTTTGCAAACTCTCGCCAATGTTCGCCAATCAGAGGAGCTTTAACATCACCAGTGGCCTGTTTTCATTTTTTTAGCCTGAAAGTGGAGATTTGACAACATTGTGTGAATGTGATGCCAGCCTACGAGTAACAATAAAGGTCGGACGGGGCGGGTGCAAAATGAGTGGTTTCTCAAGCGAAACGTCATCAATTACAGCTGAATGTATTTGACTACAGTGATCCCTCGCTATTTCGCGGTTCGTTTATCGCGGCTTCGGTGCATCGCGGATTTTCTCAAACATATCATATATATCCATCCATCCATTTTTTTAAATCCTCAAAAAGGGTCGCGCAAACGGTCCGCGGAAGCCTATGCAGTCTTCGGGCGTAGGCGGGGGACACCTGAATTGGTTGCAGCCAATCGCAGGGCACACAGAGACGAACGAGGGAACCATCCACGCTCACACTCACACCTTAGGGACAATTTAGAGTCACGAAAACCTGCCATGGTTTTTGTCACTCTTTTTTTATAAAAGTGTGGCGGAGGACATAGATCACCCGGAGAAAACCCAACAATACATGCAAACTCCGTGGCCGGACTTTTTTCACCGGTATCTGTAAACATGTGAAGCCGACGTGCTAACCACTGGACTACCGGGCCGCCTATCTAAAACACAACATAAATAAATACAATAAAAACATATTTAAAAAAAGATAAAGCCTCCCGACCGATGTGAAGCTTTAAATTTTTTTAAAAAAAATTTCGATTCATGCTTTTGCCCTACAGTGAGGATAATAAAGCACTCCCAAAGACAAACGGTTGGAAATTCTTTGAGGTACATAAATGACTACAAAGGAATAAGAATACATTCCCCAAATTTTGGAAACAAAATGAATGCAACAAAACATGAGGAGGACTCTCGGTGATGTCATTGCTGGATGTGTGGCGCGGGCCGCTTTTAGCCCGCTTCTTCTTCTTCTTCTTCTTACGCCCTCCGACACGTTCGGAGCAAGTCAACAGCGGCAGATGCAATTCCAAGTGACGCCCACGCCGGTGTATTAATCTCGTTTCTGGGCCTATATTTGGAAGCCCACCCATGCTTGCATCTGCCCCCCCCCCCCATTCCCCACCCCTCCGCCCCACTCCCGCATCTCACATTCGAATAGGTCTGTAATCTATTTCACGATTACGCAGCGAATAATTAGCTACAGATGAATATGTGGGCCGCAATCGTTCATTCGTCTTCAGATTATTAATCACTACTCCAGACCCGATCGGGCTCCTCGCCTGTGAAATTATAGTTCTACTTTGGCAAACAACAATAATGGATGGTACTGGCTCCAACGGGGCGAACGACAAGAAGAAAAGCAGAGAAAGAGAAGAAGAGAAAGGCCCTGAATAATAAACTAAGGCGCAAGGAGAAAGGGCATATCGGTTGCGAGGATTATCCGAATGGACCGCTCGCGACGGTGCTTCCGGAAATTGCCAACATTCACTTTTCCTACGTTTTGTTAAGTTACAGCCTTATTAATTCTTTTGTCAAAATTCCGCACAAAACAACTCATCGCTCAACTCTGTTTATAGAGCACTTTAAAAATCAAGCATAGCTGCATTCAAAATGCTGTACATAAAATTCAAATCTGACATTAAAAAAACCCAAAGACAGTTAAAACAATAAATTAATAACATAAAAAACATAAACACCATAAAACACGAAAACGATGCGTCTCATGCTGAGTTGGAAGCCAAATAATAGATATGTGATTTGTGTGTGTGTCTGTGTGTGTCTGTGTGTGTGGCTTGGCATTAGATCAGGCACCGGGGAACCTAAGTTAAGAAAAAAAGGAAATACCATGCAATTTTTTATTTTTTTTTAAGATCGAGCCCAGAGGGAGAAAAGACTATGAAAACAGCAGGGGCCCCAAAATTGAACCCTGTGGAACACCATAGGACATTGGAGCAGAATGGAACTCAGAGCACCCAAGGCTAACACAGAGTCCATGGTAAGAACAGCATGAAAACATTTTCAAGACCAAAAAAAACAAACAAAACGTGGTCAACGATACAAAACTACTTTCCACATTTTTTGCGTTCAAGCCTTATTTCAAAATGGGATGAATTCATTTGTTCTGCTCAGAATTCGACACATCACACCCCGCCCCCCCCCAAAAAAAGTACATATTTATTCAAAATATATCAAAAACAAAAAGAAAACAATGTGCACGTGGAAAATTTATGACTTATGATGATTATGAAGGAATTCATTTTTATCCGTGAAATTCAACATCCGTGACCAATGCATAATGACACAAAAAAAAATCAAAAGTGTTAGATTTTTTATTTTATTTTATGGGGGGGGTTATTAAAAAAAAAGTGTAAATCAGTGCAACCGGGAAAATATCCCCAGTGTTTCACTTTTACACACATTTTACGTTTCAACCTTATTAACTATTTTTAACCCCCAAATCCTCCACACTACATCCCATAATACTAAACTGAGGTTGCCAGCTGCCTCTATTTAAAAAAATAAAATAAAATAAAAAGTATCAACAATGAAGTCCGAATTTTCAACGGTTCCCGATTTGATCAATTTTGTCCTTTTGGCTTCAAATTTTTGGTTGGTCCGTTTTTTCATTCTACATATCTACATGGTCATTCTAATCCAGTCATCTCGGGCAGGCTGGATACAGTTTTAATCATCTTCTCAAAATCTATTCTGATGTCCATTGTAAACACTGAAAGGAGAGGACCGATTTGATTTGGTTCAGAATGATTTTTATTTTAGGCATAGGACCGTAGTTTGCATTTAGTGGTACAGTTTCAAAATGTCTTCTTCTTCTTATTATTATTATTATTATTATTATTATTATTACAGTAATCCCTCATTTATCGCAGTTAATGGGGACCAAAACCACCCACGATAAACGAAAATCCGCGAAGTAGCGACCAATTAACATTTTTATATATATATATATATATATATATATATATATATATATATATA
Organism: Hippocampus abdominalis; assembly: GCA_018466805.1. Lineage (NCBI taxonomy): Eukaryota > Metazoa > Chordata > Actinopteri > Syngnathiformes > Syngnathidae > Hippocampus > Hippocampus abdominalis. The sequence continues at coordinate 17,638,559 of CM031705.1, forward strand.
TATATATATATATATATATATATATAAAAGAGTGATTCCCATATGAATGAATGAATATGAACATCTGAATATGTTTGGAAAAAAAATCCATGATGCACTGAAGCCGCGATAAACGAACCGTGAAATAGCGAGGGATCACTGTCTTGCATTTACACCGAGACGCGTATTCAGCCAGTGTCAACACAAAATACATTTTGAGCCATTTGCGAGCGTTGCTGTTTTCCACTCGCTTGCTCTTGCTCAGGAACATTCCGCCGCCTGTCTGATCGACTGTATGTAAAGCGAGGCGAGTTCAAAAACCAAAAGCGTGTCTGTAGGTTGTAGCTGGTGTCGTCTCCTACCAGCCACCCGCATTAAATATACATCTGACAGACTGTGGATAAAGAGGCATCAACATGAGCAAGTGCTTAAGCAGAATACACTTGTGTGGAAGGCGGAAGATGCGGTTAGCTGGCTGGCAGTGGAGGACTCCTTACTCACACACACACAAAAAAACAATAAAAAAAAACAAACCAAAAAATATGATTTTCCTAACCCACATGCTGGGTAACTGTGGATGTTGAGCAGATTGGGTTACTTATTTTTAAAACATGACTCCGCAATATTGCACTTCATGAAAGCAGTCAAGACCGTCGTTGATTAGAATTGGAAAATAAAATGGCAGGTTTTGTCACACCGCATCAATTTAACCCCCCCCATGCAGTAATTATCCCAAAATTGGACATTTCGGACACTTTGGACGATTTTGGACTGTTGGACAAATGGACACCACAGACAAAACAGTGAAAAATAACTCCACGAAGCTGACATTTTGCATAGGATGTATATCTATGTCTTGGCCAATTCCCACTGAACATTTTGAGGGGTTGAAAGTGAAAAAAAAATTAAAGTGAGAAAAGTTGTTGCACATTGGAAGAGGGACATTTTTGGGACGTAATACCCTTCATGCAGCTGCTTAAAAATACTGCATGAGGGTTAATGGCCAATTCCTGGTGCGTCGGCCTCGGCTGCCTCGGGCCAACACTATAAAACAGACAGACGGACAGATAATGTTCCCTGAGACGTCCCGACTTCTCTCAGCTCATCGGTACGGCACTTATATGAGTCGTTGCAGAGGATAAAGACTACACGACTGTGGGTACAAAACCCGTGTGCGCATTTATTGGATCGCGGGGCACGTTAGCAGAACATCGCGCACATCTACAGCCCTATTTCTCACGCTAATGATCATTAGTATGCATTCGCAGATCTCGCCGCACATGCATCTCATTTTCGCGCTCGCACAATGCCCGCCACGCACATTATGATATATCGTAATGATTCCAACTCGTGTGTACTTGCGTATTTTATCCACTCGCTTCCTTCGCGTTTGTGTTGTTGTCATTGCTGCAGTCTTAAATCCCAGGAGTATTGCTGAGAGCTATGACGACTGATAGCCCCCCCCCCCTTCCACTCCTCCCCAAAGCAATAATATTCAAAGGGGTGGGAGGGGTGTTGGTGATGCTTGTATTTTACGACATCGTCTCTGTTGGTTTTTAAGAACACTGCGGCGCTCATTTTCATACATATTGCCCGCTCCTTCTTGTGCCGGCTACACGACGCCATTACGCGAAGGCAAGAGCTTTCCTTTACGCATCCTAACTGCGGAGAAAGGAACCCTTTTGAAGCAGCCGAAGGTTTAGGGTTTCTTTTGTAAACACGCACACACACACACACACACACACACACACACACACACACACACTGGAACTGGAGAGCAGTCAACCTACAACACGGCGACCGCTGGGGAATCACCGGCGAGCTTTTCTTTCCCGCTCTCAAGATAGAAACAAAGGAGAAGTTGAAAGGTGGCCGTTTTGTAACACTTCCCGAACGCTATTCCCGGTCTTAAGTGTAAGAAGTCACGTTGTTTGAAAAGTATCGGAGTTGTTTTGACACAGTGCACTACATTCTTTGAATGTGTGAACGGAAATAGCTCGAATTGGTGGCGTTCTTCGGGTGACGGGGTCTTGACGCGCCGTTTCCGCCGTGGTCGACGGGTTAGCCCGTTGACCTCACGGTGCAGAGGTCGTGGTTTCGATCCCGGGTCCGGCCTTCCTGTGTGGAGTTTGCATGTTCTCCCCAGGCCTCCATGGGTATTCGCCGGGTACTCCGGTTTCCTCCCACATTCCAAAAACATGCATGGCAGGCTCATTGAACATTCTAGATTGTCCCTACTACCCGAAGACGGCTGGGATAGGCCCCGCCCCCCCTTGTCCTTGTGAGGACAAAATGGATCGAAAATGGATGGATGGATGTACAGTCAAACCTCGGTTTTCGTGCCTAATCCGTTCCAGAAGACTGTTCGAAAACCGAATTGTTCGAAAACCGAAACCGTGTTTCCCATTGGAATCAATGTAAAAACTTTTAATCCGTTCCAAGTCAAGAAAATAACTTTTTTTAAAACACTTTTTTTTTTTTTTTACAATTTCACACCATAAACTGTACACATGTAATAAGAGAGCAGGTAATATGCAAAATACTGTACAAACTGTAATGTTTTATTTTCACCAATTTTAACATTAACATAGGAACATAAACATTTAAGGATATTGCTCTCGCACGCGCGCGCACACGCACACACACACACACACAATGGACGCTACACGAGGAAGCAAAGCCGAGAGGAGTGAAGTGACGCATTCAAGTGCGCTCAGTTAGTTCGAGAACTGAAATTTGTTCGTCATCCGAGGCATAAAAAACTCAAAATATTTGTTCGAAAACCGAATTGTACGAGAACCGAGACGTTCGAAAACCGAGGTTTGACTCTATTGTTATTTTGACTTCACGCTGGCGCTGCGAAGTGGCTGCCTTTACAGCAGCTGCCGTATTTTGTTCTTCTACTTCTTCCTTTCATAACTTTGCTGCTGTGAATTGGGAATTTCTCCATTGTGAGACTAATAAAGGTTTTCTTATCTGATATTATCTTATCATCCAAGGTCCTGAAACACCTTTTCCCGCAACCAGCACAGTTCAGTTCCGAATGCTGTGCGTTTTGGGCATCTTGAATTGTAAAGAGTCCTGAAGGTGTGTTTTTCCACCAAGTTGAAAGTTCAGCATTTTGTGGCGAAATTAAGCTTATTCTGTGATTCAAGCGGATGAGTTAATATTGCTTGAAAAGCATCTTGAGTTGTTTTGACACTGTGCATGACCTTCTCTGGAGATATTCGTGCGATGCGAATGTGCCAATGGAAATAACTGGCACTTAGTCACACAACATAACTGCTGGCAAGCCGAGCAACTCGTATTATCGTCAAAGTTGAAAAGGGGGGCGGGGGGGATTGAAAAAAAAAAAATCACAACACATATCACACACAAGATGAATAAAATATGTTTGGGGCGAGCAACGCATCACGGTTTAATTTCACCGTTGCCAGACGAGGTTGCCGACCTTCTCTCTCGGCGTAATCCGCATTTGTACGAGATCCCTCGTAGGGACGCTCGCGTGACGGATTAGGAGGTGACATCAGATAAGCCAACACGGGGCGAAAGCATAAAGACGGAGACAACATCTCAGACGCGCGACACCTTGGGCCAAATCTGCACTGACAGATAACCACGGCGACGCAGGGCCCAGGAGAACCTCGCCGCTCCGGTACGAATTTGACGAGATTCTTATCTCCTTGTTGTTGACATGGTCGTCCCTGAGCCTGTCGCCGTGGTTATTGTGCTGAGTGAACCTGCCCCCCGACAAAGTTGTAATACCGTTTCGTCGGTGGCGGTCGCTACATTTGGTACCGGACCTTTTCAGGGGGCGGGGATTTACCCCGACTTGATTTCCCTCTTAATACCGCGGCTATCATGTGGGCATAAAAGAACGCTCTGCAAAAACACAATACGACCGCATGCAACTCGATCGGTTCAGAATCAATATTTATCGATGAACTTGGAAAAAAAAACACACACACACACCATACACGCGATAGATGCTTATAATTAAATACAGTGATCCCTCGCTATTTCGCGGTTCGTTGTATCGCGGCTTTTTTCCAAACATATTCATAAAAAAACACAAAAAACAACGCGTGTCACCATCTAGTGGTCAAAAGTGGAATTACACATGAGTTAGTTATTAACTTTACTTCACTGATTAGTTCATAAAATGTATTGCATGTGAAAGTTAAATACAAACTGTACTTAATTCTTAAAGATTAAATGTACGGAGCCCGGATACCACTTGTGGTAGTAGTACCACGTTTTCGAGAGTCACTGGAACAGAAAATGGAGCAGAAGTTATCTGCCTCCACTTCAATTTCTCACGACCAATGTTGGTATTCATATTGGTGCCAGCATGAATTGAATTTTTGTTTTAACCTAGAAAAAGTGGTGTGTAAAAAAACACAAAAAAAACAACAATAAGACAACAAAAACAACAAGCAAAGAGCAAAAACCCAGCATGTTGTCTGATCTCATACCCTCCCGTGGACATCGTATTGATCTCCTATCGATAAACAGCTCCGAGCTCCGCTTGAATGTGAAGCAGGCAAATACAAGCGTTGCTGCTGAGATAAAAAAAAGGAACCACTCATCCTGTGTTCGTTTGGACCTGTGACTCTACGCTTCCTACGCGCTCCGAAATACTCATACGCACTCAAATCCCATCGCTGGAAATTGACAAAAGAGCAAAAGTATGTTTTTGGAAGTGCGCACAGCGAGCGCCTTAAGCACGTCCATTGCTGCCCTTTTATTTCTTTTTTTTTTTCTTCTGGAAGCAGAAGCTGAGTCGAGATTCGGAGGATAACAGGCGGCAGAGGTCAGCAAACCACAAAATTAAAGGGGCACGGGGGGGCTGCGATCCTGTCCAGTCCTCTCCATCCGGCAAATTGACCTTCATCCGCTTCCCACTTATTTGTTCGCCATTGATAAAATGCCTCCGCGAGTTCCGAGAGCGTCAACCTTCGGCCGGCTGTTTGTCGTCACCTTCTGCAAACGCGGAGACGTTTTTATAAGCGCGCCGTGACTTACGACAAAGGTGATTCATTTAAAAAGAAGAAAATCAGGGCGACTACTCAGCGGCAAGGCCAAAAAACGAAGCCTCATTGCCACCGCAATGGCCCGTTTTCAGAAAGTGCATCTGTTTCGTTTTTTTCTCATTTGAACCTTTTTTATTATTTTTTTTTTTCTACATCATGCGTGGGCAACTTAAATGTTGGAAGAGGCCACAATTTTTCATCAGTGATGCCAGGAGACCACATAGTTGACAAAAAATGCTATTTTATATATGGACAAAATATGTCGGCCCGTTGGTCGAGTGGTTAGCCGCGTCGACCTCACCCTGCAGAGATACCGGGTTCGATTCCAGCTCTGGCCTTCCTGTGTGGAGTTTGCATGTTCTCCCCGGTGCCTGCGTGGGTTTTCTCCGGGTACTCCGGTTTTCCTCCCACATTCCCAAAACATGCATCGTCGCTGTGTGCCCTGCGATTGGCTGGCGACCGGTTCAGGGTGTCCCCCCCCCCCCCCCCCCGCCTACTGCCTGAAGACGGCTGGGATAGGCTCCAGCAGCCCCCCAAGTGACCCTTGATGATGGTCGGATGGATGGGCAAAATATGTGCATACATGCATAAAAAAATAATAAGCATTGCAATAATTTTTCAATTCAACCTAAAAAAAAAAAAAAAAGGCATTTTGGAAGAATTTGTCCCTCTAAAATATCCCGATAAGAAAATCTCCAAAATAACGGTGACATTTCACAAATTCACCCCAAGTTACTCGACGAATTCAAATCAACTGTCAAACCTCGGTTTTCGAACGTCTCGGTTCTCGTCCAATTCGGTTTTCGACCAAAAATTTCAAGTTTTTCATGCTTCAGATGACGAACAAATTTTGGTTCTCGAACAAACTGAGCGCACTTGAATGCACCATTGGACTCCTCTCGCCTTCCTTACACGAGGAAGTGACGCTTCCTCGGGTAGACGAGGAAGTGACGCTTCCTCGTGTTGCTTTCCATTGTGAGCAGACGTGTTCAGTAAACATTTTTATTTTCAAAAGAGCGTGGTTTCGGTTTACGAACAATTTCGGTTTTCGAACAGCCTTCTGGAACGGATTATGGACGAAAACCGAGGTATTGACTGTATTCAAATTTTCCACAGTCTTGCTTTTGGAAGAAGTCTACGTGTTCTGTGAACAAATTCACAAATTAATGGTGAAAATACCCCCCCCCCCCCCACCCCGATGTACCATTTCTCAACGTATTCGAAATCAAAATTGACAGCGATCCAAAATTGCCCACTGAGGAATAAAAATAAAATCCCTCTTGTAAAAATGTCACAAACTAATGGAGAAAGGGTCAATATATTCAGAGTTAAACCACCATCAAATTGTTCAACATTAAAAAAAAAAAATAAGAAAGAAAGAAAATCTCGCATTTCAAGCGGTACACTGGGAAAATGTTTGCACCTGTCAGCGGTAATAACGCATTTCTCATCCCCCCAAAGTTTCACACTCTACATCGCCTTCATTTTAAAAAATCATTCCACCGCATCCAGACAATAATGCGGCGCTTTCATAAAAGTGCAACATTCCGAGGAGACTCGGCATCCCATAATTCAGTTTGATGCTTCTTAATCGGGAGGAAGATAAACATTTTAATCATGGACAATTCCCCCACCTCATCTTAAGCAGCGGCGGCGGTGGCGGCGGCGGCGGCGGCGGCGGCGGCCGCCGACTGTGAAGTGCGCAAGGTCTCTCTCATGGAATTTAGACATGCACGGGTAAAATAAAAAGCAATTAATCCTCGACTAATCAGAACGGAGATACTGTAGGACTGGCTTTTTGTGCGTGTCGTCAAAACCGTAATTAGGCTTTTATTGTCGAGCCGACAGTGCGTCAAATGAGTCGCTCTCGAGCCGGCAAAAGGCCTCATTATGTCGTCTTTTGTGTTGACAAATTTGGGTGACGACGAGTGCTTAAAGTGGGGGGGAGGGGCTTTGCACAGACGGCGTGACTGAGGCGGCATCGATTTCTTTGGCACTCTGGTCAGCCTGCTGCTGACCTGTTAAGATTGGGCTTCAGCAGCTTTGCTGGAACGATTTTTAAGTATGCAAATTTTGACCAGAAAATCGCTCGCAACCTTGTCCGATAAAACTTGCGCGCAAGACGAGAAAAACAGAAGCCGAGCGAAGGGACCACGGAGGATTCAGAAGCGATGCAGAATGATCAAACTCGGTTCAGTTATTACCTCGACTGGATTACTTTTAATTTTTTGATTAAAAGTTAAAAAAAATGTTTTGGGGTAATTTCAACTCCCGTTTGTGACACGACACGCAACATGCTACGATTTTTATTTATTTATTTTTTGGAGACACAAAAATCCCAAACTCCAAATAAAAAATTTCACTCTGCGCGCAATTTAAAGTCTTCGGTGAACTTACCAAACGTGTTTTTGTATCGAACCGAAGTCGCCGCGCAGCTTCAGAACCTCGCAACCGTGAGGCAGACGCGCTAACCACCAGGCCACGCGGCGCTGTCGGCCCGCAGTTTAACGAAACGTGATTGTGAGCGATTGGTCGACGCGAACGTCGGTTTTGCTTTCTTGACCAAATCCGCAATCGATCATCTGGCGAAAGGTCAAATGTTTTCACGGAGCGGTTGGCGATCGTGGTGCAAGCTATTAGTCTTCGTTTGAATCATGTTACACTCAAGGAAAGCCGCGACCTTTTCATTTTGTGGACGTGTCGTGTGGGCTGTGTCAAGCGTCATTTTCTAAGACCATTTGATTATCCTGTGGTGTGAAGTCTGCAAGACTGATTTAAAAAAAAAAAAAAAAAAAAAGGATTATCCTGAACGATTATTCTATGGTGAGGGGTGTGTTCGAAATGAAATAATCAAAATGATGATGTAAGTGATTGTCTGTGGTGGTTTAAGAGTGATGAAAAATAAGAGATATTTTACTGTGGTGTTGTGTGTGCTAAAAATTATGCCTCTAAAAGATTATCCTGAATGATTATCCTGTGGTGTGGAGTCTGCAAGACTGATTTAAAAAAAAAAAAAAAAAGATTATCCTGAGCGATTATTCTATGGTGAGGGGTGTGTTCGGAATGAAATCATCAAAATGATGTAAGTGATTGTCTGTGGTGGTTTAAGAGTGATGAAAAATAAGAGATATTTTACAGTGGTGTTGTGTGTGATAAAAATTATGCCTCTAAAAGATTATCCTGAATGATTATCCTGTGGTGTGGAGTCTTTTAAGAGTGGTTTAAAAAAAAAAAATAATCCTGTGATGACGGGGTGGCTTGGGAGTAAAATTTAGATTATTACCCCGAGCAATTCTTCTGTTTTGTGGGGTGTGCTAAGGACGATCTCTAATATTGATCCTAAGTGATGATCCTGTAGTGTGGGTTCTGTTATGATCGATTAAAAAAAAAAAAAGTAGATCATAAGTGATTATCTTCTGGTTGGAGTCTATTAAAAGTGATTAAAATAAAAAAGGGGTGTGCATCTCAACAATACAAGACAATTTGAGATGTTATAAATGGATAGCGGTGCGATACGATTAAAAAAACGATTCATTTTTAAGAGAGGAACGATTTGATTTGGTTCAATTCAAATCGGTTTCCGATTCGTTGCAGCTCACTTTCAGTTTCTTGTTTGTTAGTTTACGTGCATATGAATGAACTTGGCGGTACGGTAAATGTGGCATATCCTTCATCAAGACGATATACAGGGGGTGGGGGGGGTGTTGTCAATAAAATACGCTTCGATACGATCTTGATATCAATTCGGTTTGATTTGACGCACACATTTGAACACAAAACTGTCTTTCTGATTCAGACTTTTTTTTTGTGTACGGCTGTGTGTGTGTGTGTGTATGTGTGTGTGTGTGTCGGAGAACATCGCTTCCATTTATGAACAATAACAACAGTAATTATCTTCATCCAGTTTACCTTTCGGTTCCTCTCAATCAAACCCCAGCGAATGCGGCGAAATGAAAATGGAGCAAAAGAGGCGCGGCGGCGGCGGCGGCGGCTGATTTATGCCTGGCCGCCTTCCCTCCCAGCTTGTCTCGCTGATTAAACGACGCACAGCGGCATCGTCGCCGTTGCCAGAGGCCCGTGACGTGGCGGTGACACTCGTAGCGGTGCTGTCGTCAAATATGTTAATAAATAAATAAATAAAACACCTGTCATATAAGTATAATGGTATTATTTATTGTGAAATTGTATCCAAGGTGCCCTCGTGCACAGTAACGGAAAAGATCTTGAGAGGACAGTTTTTTTGGGGGGGGCGCGGGGGGGTGAATGATTGATTTTGCACTAAATTAATTTTATCAACCACGTCCCAAATGGAGCTTTAAAAATAAAAAAAATGAGTGGAAGCCTGGCGACGACTGCTGAATTTGTATTTTTCCGAAAAGTTTTACATGATAAAGAAGTTGGGATTGTGGCGGAACAAAGTCCTCGTTTGGTTTGCAAATACAGTCAAACGTCGGTTTTCCAACGTCTCGGTTCTCGTCCAATTCGTTTTTCGACCAAAAATTTCACGTTTTTTATGGCTCAGATGACGAACAAATTTCGGTTCTCGAACAAACTGAGCACACTTGAATGCACCATTTGACTCCTCCCGCCTTCCTTACACCAGGAAGTGACGCTTCTTCGGGTAGACGAGGAAGTGATACTTCCTCGTGTTGCTTTCCATGGTGAGCAGACGTGTTCATGGTCGAACAATTTCGGTTTTCGAACAGCCTTCTGGAACGGATTATGGACGAAAACCGAGGTTTGACTGTACTTCCGCTTCGTTCTTCTTCTTTCAAAATGACACCATCGCAAATTAAAAAGGTGTGTCACCATCTAGTGGTCAAAAGTGGAATTACATATGAGTTAGTTATTAACTTTACTTCACTGATTAGTTCATAGTTTCGGTTTGCGAACAATTTCGGTTTTCGAACAGCCTTCTGGAACGGACTATGGACGAAAACCGAGGTTTGACTGTACTAAAAAAATAAAAAATTGTGGATCCAAGCTTTTCACATGGTGACGGGGACTGCGAAAATGATTGCCGTCCATGACGAATTCATTGAAGAAAAGAAAAGAAAAACAATTTTGTCATTTGTCGTGACTTTTTTGAGTGGCTCCCCAACGGTAAAGGCTGAAGATATCGGTGTCGTAGTATCGGAACTTTTTTTCTCTCAAGTCCGAATAGGAGTACAGACAGCATATTTTTTTCCAACATGGTTTATAAATTAAATGTATTTATTTAGTTATTTATTGATTTGATTCCCATCTTTTTAAGCATCTTTAGAAGTATTTGATCCATTTATTGACCCTTAATAATGTTGATCACCAATCATTGTCCTCCCTTGGCGTAATTGAGTCCATATTTCAGCATGGGAGGTGTCTTTTACCGACTGACCCTTGACCCTAACATTGAACACAGGGTGTTTTTTTTTTTTTTCTCGTCGTTTCGTTTAGTTTTTCGGTTCAGATGAGGACGAGGTCGCCAATAAAGTCTCTGCCTGACACCGGTCCAGCGGTTTATTTGCAGCTCTAATTGAATAACGGTACAAAGGAGAGAAGCTGAGCCCAGTCCACTTTCCTTCTTCAAATGTCAGGGCACGCTTGACATGCGCGCGCGCGCGCACACACACACACACACGCACGCGCGCACACACGGGCAGGGCGTACATATACTTTTCCGAGCATTTAATATTCATGCCTTTTACGTAACCTTTACGTAACCGTGGGACGTGTTTCGATGTGTGTTTGTGTGAGTCGCTCCTCTGTAGTTTCCCTCATTATGAGAAAGCTCTTTAATGTTGGCGTCCCAGAGGAGAAGAGAAAGCCTGAGTGTGTGTGTGTGTGTGTGTGTGTGTGTGTGTGTGTGTGTGTGTGTGTGTGTGTGCGTGCGTGCGTGCGTTGTTATTGCAGGGAGAAACGTTGGGGCGGGAGCCAGACAGACACTCCTGCTCATGCCGCATGATCTTGACAATGATGACGCCCATATTCTCCCCACTCAAGTCCATGCAGAGCATGTATACACACACGCACACACGCACACGCGCACACGCACACGCACGCACAATGCACGGGAAAGTAAATGCAGCCAGCCCCGTATTACGCCCAAAGTGAGAAATTCCATATTTTCCCTCATATTAATTCCACGTATTTCTTTTAAAAATTCATCGTGCTTATCCCATCATTACGTTAAAAATCCATGACGGTAAAATAATTACAACCGGGACGGGCAACTGGCAGAAACGGTTTTACGAGGAAAAGATGTGATTAATTTACAGGAATTGTTTTGTAAATTATGGGAGGGGATTTTTTTTGGGCGGGGGGGGGGGGGGGTAGCACAACAGAACCAACTAAATACAACCAGTGTGTATACAGTCAAACCTCGGTTTTCATCCATAATCCGTTCCAGAAGGCTGTTGGAAAACCGAAATTGTTCGAAAACCGAAACCAGGCTCTTTTTAAAATAAAAATGTTTACCGAACACGTCTGCTCACAATGGAAAGCAACACGAGGAAGCATCACGTCCTCGTGTAAGGAAGGGAGAAGAGTCAAATGGTGCATTCAAGTGCACTCAGTTCGTTTGAGAACCGAAATTTGTTTGTCATCCGAGGCATTAAAAAAACTCGAAATTTTTGGTCGAAAACCGAATCGGACGAGAACCGAGACGTTCGAAAACCGAGGTTTGACTGTATATCGAAGTACAGCACAGTACCGAGGTCCAGTCTTGTTGTTGGAGGCGCTATGAAGCGATGTCTGCCATCTACTGGCGCGCGCTGCTATTGCACCTTTCACCTGCTCAGCCACAGTCAACATTTGGATTTTCCCCAAAATAATGCGTTGCCACTCCGAAGGTGGCCAGGAGGCGCATCTCGCGAGTTGCCCATCCCTGCGATAAGGCTACACTTTTGTCCTACCCAACAGTATCGCCTGCACCCAGGGGTGTGTTGAGTGGACCAAAAATGAATAAATAAAGGAGGCTTGGTTATAGTGTCGCTCCCCCAAAGATTATACTGTACGTGTGCACCTATGTATTCCATGTGTGCTATTTTTGAGCGAGCGTGTGTATGCTCTGTTTGCCACTGATAATTCCCCCCCCCCCCCTCCCAGCATGAATGTCAGAGTCACGCTCTTACTCGCAGTCCATCTGCCTCTCGCTGTCCGCGCGCCTCAGCGTCAACCTTGTCTTACCTCACCCGCTATCAGCGGAGTCCATTTAAAACGGCTCAGTGGGCTCACGGTGGAGGAGTGGGGGCGGGGGGGGGGGGGGGGGGGTCGAGGGGCAGGTGAGTGGTATCTCAAAGATCAGGAAGGATCTCGGGGGAATATTGTGCGACTAATAGAAGCCTTGTGACCATTGCTTGGGCACAGTCACTGAGCAGACAGATGGAGCGCCAGGAGGCGTCGTGGTATAGTGAACCCTGACCCCCCCCCCCCCCCCCAGAAAAGACAGAGTTGGACCCTCGATAGGAATCCTTAAGCACCGCACAGTCATTTCAACACAACCGTAATATGCGCACCGTAGCTCTTTATCACTGGACTCGACGTAAGTGTCAAGGATAGGAAAGCAGGCGCTTTAAAGGGGCCGCGCATCATTTCAAATTCCAGAAACTGGCGTGGCCAGCGCTGCTTTTCAGATTTCGTGAGTGCCGAGTCTGGCCACTGCTTTTGCGGCGAGTCAGAATTTGAATATTATTTCATTTTAACCCCATTTAATGCAACTAGCTCTGTAATAACTCTGTAATAACCCTGTAATAATATACAGTATAGTAAGTTGATACTCTAAATTGTCCCAAGGTGTGATTGTGAGTGCGAATGGTTGGTTGTTCATCTACGGGTGCCCTGCAGGTGGCTGGCAACCAGTTCAGGTTGTACCCCGCCTACTGCCCGAAGACAGCTTGACTTGTGCTGCTCCTTGTGATGTGTGTGTCTTAGCCACCTGGGGGCAGCATAAAACAAGGGGGGCAGGGACCAGGCCGGCCTGTGATTCGCGAAAATTCATGAATAATTGATGGCCATTGGCTAAAAAAATAACCAAAAGCATAAATCGCTCATCACAGCGGACAAAGAATATATGCCTGTGAGTATTGTTATATGGTCTTGCTACATGTTGCGCAAGATTATTATAGTTATTAAAAAAATAAATACAACAAGAATTGAACATTTTTGTAAAAATAATATAAAAACAAGAGCCTCTTCTGTGACTATTCACAAACGTTATCTGCCAGACTGCTGCTTGTTGTGAGTTGAGCTGAGTCACCTGCTGCCAAGTTTGCACTCACAAGTCAAAGTAAAAAAACAAAACAAAACAAAACTTTTTTTTTTGGGGGGGGGGGGGGGGGGTGGCATTTTTAAGTCGGGTCACTTTTATCTCAAGGCGCCACTGTATCGTATGTTTCATTTAATACATTGTGGCAAAGCGGCTTAGTTGCCAGCAAAGCCGTAACAAATGGAAGTGCAACACGTCCGCCTGTTCACCCGTGACACTCGCATCGGAGTCGTCCTTTACAAGAGCTAATGGCTTTGAATGCAGATGAGGCCGGATCGCGTCACGGGTCAACTGCTTCATGAAGTGCTGCCAAAACAAGCGGGGGGGGGGGGGGTAGAGAAATGAAAACGACTCTCTTTACAGAACTGACAGCAAGGAAACAGCTCGTGTGCTAAAAGAGAAGAAGCAAAACTGAATGTAAACAAATGCGTCCGATGGAGCTTCTTTGGTTTGATTTTTGTTGTTGTTTTGTTTCGTTTTGTTTTCTTCCATGGCACGATGTGACTTCGAAAAGAAGGTCAGGGTAATGACGCAAGGCGGTTGTGCGAGAAGAAAGGAAATTGCTTTTTGTTTTTGGCAGATGAATACACTCGAGTGGAATAAATACATCGACTAAAACAACAACAAAAAATCAAGCACATTAAACAAGAAGAAGAAGAAGAATCATAAAATCATAGCAAACCAACAAAACAAAAGCTGTAAAATAAATAAATAACATATTAACAAATGACGATCAAATGTAAAAATGAAGACAAAAAGAAAAATGAAGCCACTCAAAAAATTATGAAAAAAATTAAAATTAAAAAAATGGTGAAAAAAACAAAACAAAGGAAAACGACTCCAATAATAATTGTGGATCCACAACACAGCAACAATTTTGGCTGGTTCTATAAAGCTGAAGGAGAAGGAGAATTATATAAATATAAACAAGCCGAAATGAATGTTTTTTTTTTCAAATACATTTTCAAGATGTTTGGTTTGAAGCGGCCACGAGCTGAAGTGGCTGAGTCCAGTCAAATCGTTCTTCGTCGCCCTCTTGTGGCGCCCTGGTATTGAAGTGGGTTGAGTAGTTCAATTTAGACAGAAATAGTGCTTTGCTTGCGTGTGGTGACATCGTCGGGTCAATGTTCGAGTGGCTGAAGGAGTTTCTTGACGACAAAAATAGCTTTTTGCGATCATCTTATGGCATCTTGGTATTAGGAACTATGTTGGGGTGAGTTGAATTAGTTTCCTACAGCCAAAAATAACAGTTTGCCGCCATCTGAGATCAAGGACCTCAATCAAGTCAATGGAGGAGATTAATTTAGACAAAAATAGTGCCATACTGCCATCCCGTAGCATGAGGGTGTCATGGAAACACATGGAAGCGAGTTGAGGTGTTTCATTTAGACAAAAGTAGTGCTTCGTGATGGCATTTCAGTGTCAAGCAACTCCGTTAAAGTGAGGCAAGGCGTTTCATTCGGACAAGAAAGGTGCTTCACCGCCATTCCATGGCCTTTTGGTGTCAACGAGTTACGTGGAAGTTGGCTGAGGAGTTTCATTCAGACAAAAGTAGCACGCGACGCCATCAGTGCAACCGCAACCTGAGCCGTCGGAGAGGTGTGACACGCTGACTGAGTGAAAAATACAAATCAGACGCTTTTTCCGACATGCTGGGGCACAACTCGGTGAGCCAGCACTCTAATCAGAATGTGCGTGGAAATGATGACTTTCTTACTAATTAGCTCAGGTGCTTTGGGAAGTGATCATTAATTTCCGTTTTTCGGAGGCTGTCTTTGAACGCCTCTCGAGTCGAACGAGGAGAGAGGAGGCACCGGAGTCGGACGCAGACGTGTCTGTGTTTGTCGAGACTGTTAAAAGCATAAATAAAGTTGTCGTGGATCTGTTTGTGACCAACAGGTGGCACTGTGGGGCTCTGCCTGCAGCTGCACACCTGTTGGTCGTTAGGCAATTAGGACTTTAAAAGGACGTCATTGTTTGCTTGTTAGCAGCTGTCAGGTTTGTTTGTCATGTTTGTTTCGTTTAGTGATAGTTTTTGCTTCAGTCATGGTTTTGTTTGATACGTTGGATTTGTTTTGGTTGTTAGCACTTTGACTGTTTAGGATTCAGTTTTCTCTGTTTTATTAAATACAATTCGTCAAGTTCACCCTGCTCCTCCCTTCTGCCTGCTTTTTGGGGTCCTCCACCACCTCGCAACGTGACAAAAGTGTACGTTTTAAGAAAACAACACCACAGCTCTCCTTTTTTCGGAGCTGCAACATGTATCGATATCCATTTGAGCTATGTTAGCCTACTATCAAAATCTTTTTCCACTTTCAAATTATTTTTTTTATAAAGCTCCAGGGAGCCACTAGATGTCGCTAAAGAACCGCATGCGGCTCTGGAGCCGCGTGTTGCCGACCCCCGGTATAGTCAGTGAGGTGGAAACGAGGTGGTACAAATCGGCACCACCGATTGATCATGCTCTATGTGCAATGCTCGTGTTACCATTGGCTCTGATTTCAGATGAACGCTCTCTGCGTTAAAGGGGGGGAAAAAAAAGTGTTTCTGGTTTTTATTTTGAGGTCATCATGACAAAGAATGAAAAAAAAAAAAAAAAAAGCATTGCTCAAGTGTTATGAGCCACATCATGGTCATCCAGGATGTTGTTTGTGGGCAGCCAGCACTCATCCACCGCCCCCCCCTCCCCCCCTTCCCCATGCCATTATCCCGCTATTGTTAATGATAATGTCACAACTGAAGGCTGTCGTCTCGTATGTGTGTGTGTGTGTGTGCGTGTGTGACCCAGCGGCGTCCCTACTGGTCCGGAGCAGGGATAACACCCCCTCGGAGGAACCGCTCATTAATCATCCCATTGAAAGCCGCGCGGAACGCTAGCCGTCCGCCCTTCTTTTCTTCCTTCCTCCTTCGTCCCCTTCCTCATCTTCTTCCTCGGCCACGCAGCGTAATGGGGTCACTGCACCCATTTAACAGGAAGGATGGCGACGTTGTGTGCGCGCGGGTGTGTGCGCGACAAAGAGAGAGATTAAATAATAAGTAACAAAGTGGGAAGGACAGTGGAGTAGGCAGCGGTAATGAAAGGAGGGAGGAAATAATTACAGAGAGGGGGGGGGAGGTGTTTAGAAAGTGTGGAGACGATGATGGAGTCATGGAGGGTTCGTAAAGAAGGAGGGGCTTGTCAAAAAAAACATTAATAATAATAACATTGCCTCTGCCACTGTTGGGTAACAGAACCGCTACACAGGTGAAAATTGTTAGCCTGTGTGCTAATGGAGTTTGCCATTGTATGTTAGCATTCAGGTAACGGAAGCTATCTGCTTTCAACACAGAGTCATTCTCTTCAATTTTATTTTGTGTGACAGCGGAAGGTGGGAGTAAACAGCTCATAGCCTCTTTTTTGGAGAACATTTACTCATTGTTATCTGCAAAGATTCCGCTTGTTGTGAAGTGAGTTGAGTCACCTGCCGCAAAACAGCCACGCAAGCTAACTCGTAGCGCTCTGGATTTTTTTTTTTTTTTTTTTTACTTTCAAAGCTGTGTGAGCTCATTTGTCGGAGAAAGGAATATAGATTAGGTCCTGCGAGGCTTTTGAGGATTTGGGGGGCATTAAGCATAATGGATTTCATGTTGGCCTTTCTTTCTCGTCGCCCTCTTGTTGGAGAGAAGTTCTCGGGAGACATTGGGCGTAAGGACGTTAACCGTCGTTCCGTCACGCTCGCCGCTTTCCGTGATGAGCCGAGGCCTACCCAAAAAAACCCCCCCAAAAAACCCCAACAACACAAAAAAAAAAAAAACTTTGTCAAATAAAATATAGTTATGCTGCTGTTAGCATGTAGCGGCTAAAGCTATACGGTTCGGCAGCGTCGTCATTCAACGGTCTCAAAACATACCCCGTGTGTGATTTAATTTCCATACTTAATCCGACTAAACTGCACGACAAATGGGCCGCGCGGTAAAAGTGTGTTGACAGATTCAGGATGATTGACTTGTCTGTCAGCAGTTGTTGTTCATTTAAATGCGTTCTCTGCATTTGAATGAGGATTAATTAAGGGCGGAACATGCTGTGAAGCCAACAAGGACGCACTGTTGCTGATAGTGTGAGCATGTTGTTCCGGTTGTTAACTATTCAGTCCAACAAAAACTATCTTGAGAATGTTCCTCGAGTTATGCTTGATAAAACTATTGATTGGTTCACAGGAAGAACTTTAAACACAATTTAAAAAGCACACAAAATTACAGAATAGGTAGAGCTGTCTATGTCAAAGGCAGTTTTACTTGGCAACTATCGATCATAAGTATCCGTGCAAAAATGCCTCAACAGGCCATTCCTGAAAAATCACAGGAAGTCAGCTATTTTGGTTTGAAACGGCCATTTTAGGTTCACTTAACCACCATTGCATCCAAGCAGAATTAAAATAAAAAATCTGCTCGGAAAGCCACTTTAACTTTGATACAAATATGTCAGATTTAGCAACTTTAAACTTGGTAGGCATGTCGATCATGAGCAGACACACAAAAATGTATCAAGAATCCATGTTTGAAAAAAACAAATGTAGGAAGTCAGCCATTTTGTTTCCTTAAAACCATTTTAGGCCAAGTTAGCTCAATTGCACATATGAAGTCGTCAATGCCAGTTTTACTTAGCAATCTGAACTTTAGTCAACATCATAGGTGGACGCGCAAAAAAAAAGTCTAAAAGGAGCCGTTTCTGGAAAATAAAAATAAAAATACAGCACGTCAGACATTTTGATTTTAAGAGGCCATTTTAGACTCATCTGGCGCAATTGCACTCCAACAGATTTTTGTTTAAATTCAATCCACAAAACCGATTTTAATCAACGTGACATTTGGTACGTGTGTCTATCATAAGGAGACCTGCAAAAAAAAAGTCTCAAAAAGCCATTTCTGGAAAGGAAAAGAAACTCACAGCAGTCACCCACTTTGGTTTGAAAAGGTCATTTGGGGCTCAGTTGCTCTCGATTGAACTTAACCAGATTTTTGTTTAAATGAAGCCCTCAAAACCAATTTCATAAATAGACCCACCAAAAAAAAAGTCTCGACATCCCATGTTTGAAAGCAACGGCATTTTAGCCTCAACTTGCTCAATTGCACCCAACTAGATGAGAAAAACAAATCAGCCCGTAAAATCCACTTTTACTCAGCATCATTTAGTAGACATGTTGATCACAAGTAGACCAACAAAAATATCTCAAAAAGCCATGTTGAAAAACACAAAAGAAGTCTGCCATTCTGCTTTGAAATGGCTAATTATGTCTAATTGCTACCGAGTTTGACCCACACAGCCAACGCTTAAAGGGTGGCAATTTGATCATTTCAATTTGAATCTTTCAAATTGTCATCACGCCGTTCCACAAAGTCAGATCTCGACCAAGCGTCTTTTGTGTAAGATTGATGTTCTTCGAGATGATCGTTGTGACCTAAGAGCGGGTCCGGCATGCCGTTGTTTCGTCTCTCCCTTTGAGCACCAGCTGTCACTTTTCGTCGTCGGAGCAATTAGTGATGACAAAGTACAAATTTGTTCTCAGCCCTCATGAGTTCATGCGCATATGTATGAGGGAGCATGTTTGACATTTAAAACGAAACCTTGAAGGCACAGCGCTGACATAATGCTTTATGACAAACAGCCAGGGACCCTTTCTGTGTTCCACCCACATGCCTCCTCTTGGCTGTGTATACCGTCAAAAGACAAAAACAATATTTTCCAAAATGAAGCCTTTTATCTGTGGAGGGCTCTCTTCTGACAGAGCCACCCAAAAAAAAAAAAAAAAAAAATCAATTTCAGGGTCGTCGTGTTCAACCTTGACAACGTCGGTGCCATCCAGGCAGCAGGCAAAAAAAAAAAAAAAACGCGCACAAAAACTTGGGAGAAGTGATCACTAAATCAAGTGTGAAGTGACGCTTGCTTCAGCGGTTTGATTCAATAAAAGCGCCGGCGTAAAAGTACAAAGAGGTACTTCCCCCCACTCATAAATCACACACACACACACACACAAAAGATACAGTGTGTTATCTGCCTCCCCACCCTCGTCGCATAAACATGTTGTTCCAAAACACGGCGGCTTAAATGTCATCATAAATGAAGTGCGATGTCGACTTTCGGCTCTCCCCTGCTAAAATTCGGAACGAGGTGATGGGAGATGCGCAAAAGCGTCCACCGGGCCACCCGGTGCTGATGCAGCTTCTAATCCGCCTCTCCCGCCTCGCTACTGTCAGCAACGGGAAAAAAACAAGCCGAGAGCTCACCGATCCTAATTTAGCTCCACGGACACGGTAGAGCGGCGATATCCATATTGTGATATGTAGTATCGTTTAGGGATGGCGAAAAATATCAATACCGTGATGTACAGTATCGTTTAAGAATGAGTTGGGGGGGGGGGAATCCATGCGTCGTGTTTTAGCGGTGTAATAACAAACAGATTTGAAGTTGCATCGTAACATTCGACGAGGGGAAAACATCACTCCGGGTGCTAATCGTACTTATTCTACCACCGCTACTCGAAGCGACTCTGTAAGATGCTCTAATATTATTGATGGAAGATAAAGAATCTATGCCCGAAGGGTGATGACATGTATTGCTCCGCCGTTTGTGTTCACTTATATCTTGCTTCCCAAACCGTGACTGTCGATGCTAACGGTTAGCGTAGCGATAGTGATTTACATTCAGTGTCCGCGCGAGGCTTTCCTTAAAGCCCGCATCTCACTGAAGGTTTGCCGGTATTGGACATTAAAAAAAAAAAAATAATAAAATAATAATAATAGGGCGGCCGGTAGTTTTCACAGAGGTACCGGGTTCGAATCCAGCTGCCTCCTGTGTGGAGTTGCAGGGGTGCTCCGGTTTCCTCCCACGCAACCTTTAACAAACCCCCGACATTAAAATAAATAAATAAATAATAATAATAATAGTATTCGCAACATTCGCTAATACTCGCAAGGTCTTTCCCGCTCAGTGAGATGCCACCTTGAGGTAAAGTAATAATAATAATAATACATTTTATTTATAAGCGCCTTTCAAGACACCCAAGGACACTTTACAATCAGACAAAACAACAAAGTTGTGTGGTTGCGTTAAACGCAAACGTAGTTTTCTTAGTTTTATGTTTTGTTTAGTTTAGCTAACCCAAACCCTTGTAGTCACTCTAAACACAGCCCACACCACAGGATAATCACTCAGTATAATCCGTTTTATTTTGTCACTCCTCGCACACCCCCACACGACAGCATAATCGAGCGAGATGTTTTTTTTTTGTTTTTGTTTTTTGTATTAGCTCTTAACATACCACAGGATAATCACTCAACGAGAGAGAGAGAGAGCGAGAGGCAGACACCGTAGGATAAACTCCGAATAATCTCAGACACATCCGTCATATCGGGCTTGAAGCTGACTTTGATAGAAGGGAGGGGGGAAAAAAATACTCAAATGAAGCCGTTATCTGTATATGTGTACAGGATGAGCCCCCCCCTGCTTTTGTCATTGTCAACTTCTTGGCGGCAGAATCACTCTTAACACACCCCGACACTCCAGGATAATCATTGAAGATCTTCTTTGCGAAATCTCCCACATTGGGCCTTTCTGTGCCGACTTTGATCAGAAGGCGGGGGACTAAAATTAGGCCCGTCCGTCTTTTTGTTTGAAAAATCTCCCGTCGAGCCGAGTCCCGAGGTTTCCGACGCCCGTTTTAATTTTCGTGTCACCTTGTGTTGATCACCTAATGAATAAAGGTGATTTCGTACTTGTTTCTGCATCCGAGTGCCCCATCTCATTTGGATTTTGTGCGTTTGATCTCATACACCAATTTTGCAAATGTGCTGAGTGTCCGCGGAGGAGGAAATTGGAAAAGTAGAAGAAAAAGGAAAAGAAAAAAAAAAAAAAATCCTATTTGAAAGGACGTATTCGCTTCAGGTGCTTGATCAGCAGCTCATGCGCTTTACGCTTTTCCTCCCAATTTCAGACAGACAACCCGTGCGAATCGGGAAGGACACGTTTCGAGCGAAGCGCGTGGCGTCAAAATCCCAAACGGCAAGGAAAGGAAACTTTGAAAGGCCGCCGCAGCTGTCTTCTTCGTCTTCATCGCCGTCTTCGTCGCCGTCCGTTCTCCCGTTTGAAACGTCAGCCCGGACCCGCCCCCCCCTGCCGTCTTAGCGTCGGCCCCTCCGGCTTACAAGTGACACGCCGACAGACGTGCATCAGCTTACCAGAATAAACACCTTCACACAGCTGCCATTTTGTGTTCGACAAACATGTTTTTTTCTCCATTTTTCTACACCTACGTTTGTAATTTTGTGGATGTTTTAAAAAAAAAAAAAAAATGTTTTTAAAGCGAGATAATTTTTTTTGTATAAAATATCCTTTCAATTGTATTTTTTAACCTTTCAAATTTTAGTTTGTCAAAAGAATGAAGACGCTTAAGAATGACATTTTTTGTAGAAAAAAAAAAAAGTATCCCTAAACACAACCCACACCCACGTGATAATCGCTCAAGAACAACTTTAACTTTCGGGCCTTTAGGAAAACTACTCAAATTAGGCCCCGTGAACTCAGTTTCCATCACCGTTAAGCTCAGGGAGGAAAATGTCACTCTTAATTGACGCCACACCACAGGATAATCAATGATCATCACAGATATTTTTTTTTTTGCTCACTCAACACGATCACTCAACACACCCCAGGCAACCGGATAATCACCCAGACTCATCTGCCACCCAAGTGTTTATTGACTTTGAGCATAATGCAAGAAAAATCCGACCCAGTTATCGGGATCTGACGCAGCTTCAGTCGATGTCAAGATCACGTCGGAGAATCACACCGGTAACACACCCCACACCACAAGATCATCGTTTCACCCAAATTACTCTGGATATGCCCCACCACAGGATCATCCTTCACCATAACATTCCGTAAAAACTCATCCTAAACACATCCCACACCACGGGATAATCGTTCGGGATCACCTTTTTGAAAACATGAGCACACGCCAGGCGTAATTGCTCAGGATGATCTTTTAGAACCATCTCACATTCAAGCCTTTGCCGAATTTGAGCTGAAGCATCATCAACACATAAATAAATCACTTTCGACACAAAACGCCACACCATGTGATAATCACTCAGGATAATAATATCTATCTATCTATCTATATATGGATCCAGTGCTGGGTGAGCCATTTCCCCCAATTTGGGTTCCTATTGACCCAGCAGTTTTAAGAGTGCGCCTACAGAAGCTCGTCTTCCTCCTCTTCTGCCCGGCGCAAATTAACGAGTCCTCGGGCAGCCCTAAGCCAGCAAACGCCGGCTCGCTGATCTCTCTCCTCCCTTTTCATCTCCTCCTCACTCAAATCTCTTCGTATCCTCTTTAGTCTACCTTCTTATCATCCTCCTCCTTCCTCTCTCATTCCGTCTGCGTGTGTGTGAGAGTGTGTGTGTGTGCGTGTTCCCCCCTCATGCTAATGTTGCCCACAGAGCGATGGTCCCCGCTACTGCAATGCACATTACACTATTGTGCTTGTTTACCGCCGCGTCCGTGTGGCGGTGCCGATACAAGAATGTAAATGTTTGCGTGAGGGATGACCCCGCTGCGCACGGCCGCCGTTTGTCATACCCGCCCGACACCGAAAGCCTCCGCAGCGATGCACCACCGCCGCTTGGAAAAAATCGAGCTGAAGACATCGACTACCGTGCATTCGCGTTCCAGGGGCAAAAAGGATGAAGCGCGGGTTTACGGAGAAGGGGGGGGCCACAAATATAGATTTTGCCATGGATAGTAACTTCCTGGGGTGGAATGAAATACAGGCATCCTAATGAATTGTTCAGGGGTGCGACAAAAAAATCGAAACGTGATATAAAGTGTCAGTTAGGTGGTGTGACATAACGTCGATATTGTGACACAGTCGGGCTTTGATGGGTTTTTTTCCCCCGCAGAAGATAAAGAATATATGCCTGTGAGTGTTGTGATATTGTCTGTCTACATGTGTTGCCCCACATTTTGTGTTCAGAGATCCATTGCTGAAGGGTTACTTGCAACTTTGGATATGAGTATTGATGCTCAGTGTTAGCCCCTCAATGTTTCATTACCTTTTAGCATTAAGCAGGCGGCGGGCATTCTCAAGGCAAAGGTGTTTGTCTGTTTGAAATACACAAAGTGTCATTCCCTTTGTTTTATGTTTACTTCGACATTGACCTTTCGGTGCAACAAATAACATGAAACCTTTTTTGAAGAATTGTTGACAATTTTCCACAATTTAGTTTTTTGTGTAAAGCGTACTTTGAATTAATTTGCCGACTTTGAAATATGTTGTTTTTCGCCTGATACATTTCAGTTAGCGTCAATAAAATGATGATTTTAAATGCGTTATCATGCAGAGTGGTACGATCTTACGTTACAGCAAGGTTCGAAACAGTCATTTGGAAATCGTCCTTTTTTTACTGTCCAGAAGTGGCAAGAATGCCGCAGTACGAAAAATATATATATATATTTTTAAAATAGCCCATAAGAGTACTTATTGCGACCTTTGGTTTTTCTGTCTCTCTCACACTCACCAATTAAAAAAAACTAAATCCGATCCTGAAACTAATAAAAACGAAACTAAAATGAACCACTGAAGTTATATTACAATTCTTTCCTATGGGGAGGCAGTTTGGGAACGTGAACGAATCAAAAGGAGCAGATAGACAGAAACAATCTACTGTGCAAAATGTTTGAACGAGTACAGTGAAACTCCTCTACAACGAAATCATGTTTGCAGCAAGAAATTTTTCACAATAGGGGGTTTTTCACTGTAGCAAATTTGATCTCAGATGTAACACACACACACACACACGCACACAAACGTATGTATGATTTTTTTCACACTAGGGGGTATTTTCGCCCATGTAGGTTTCACTGTAGAGGAGTTTCACTGTATCCTCGTCTAATTGTCCAGAATGTCTTACCCAGAGTCACATTTTCTCCGTTACCAAGCGGCGGTGGGGCGGCTGGAGGACGATCAGGATACAACGTGATGCGCAGAGTCCCTCCTCGCCCGTTTGAAGACGAAACGCTCTTTCATCCTCCGCTCGGCCATATGAAGGAATTTTCTTCTCTTGCTCCTTCTTTTTTTTTTTCTTTTACTCTTTCCTTTTTTTTTTTTTTCTTGGTGTTCACACAGTGACGGGACCCAAACGCATGAACCGTGTCGAGGCTGTCAGATCACTCACGGGCACACGTATACACACGCACACACACTGTATACAACCATGTGTCTCACACACACACACACACACACACACACACAGTTGGGTTTGTAAACATGTCACATGTCAATCTCATCTTTCCCAGGCCTTCAGAATCACAAATTTGTATTTTATGCACAATTAGTGCATATTTAGTGCACACTTTATACCTCATATATATCGTTTGTATATTCTGCCTATGATTTCATATTTTGTGGACATAATTTAGTCTTTCAATGGCCCCAACATGAGTATGTTTACATCGATTGTGATATTTATTTTTTGTAGGAGTGGATGAGATCACTGCATGGTGGTCTCATGTTAGGATTTTGTGCTCACGTTATTCATACTTTGTGCCCACGAGTTTTAAACCCACTAATTTGCATATTGTGGCCACAATTTCGTATTTCATAGCCCCTAAATGAGCACTTCATGGGCACGTCAGATTATGGTTACAAATGATTGTGTTGTGGCCACAACAGTAGTTTTTTTTTTTTTGTAATAAATTTTTCATGGCCACAAATTCAGGTTTGGAACTAATTGGATTCAGTGATGGAAAGTGTTTTCCCATTAAATGGTATTAATTAATGAGGATTGTGTGGGCACTATATCAGTCTTTAAACTTTATTTACACGATACCGGTTTCGTCGCCACAAATTAGCATGTGGTGCACCTTATGGCTGCAGTAACAAAATATTTACTCATAAATGATGTTCAACGGACAAACGCGAACGGTCGACTGTGGCCCCAAATGAGTGTTTGGTGAGCCCATTCGACCTATTTTGTGGATACACAGTAATATATCGTTGCCGCATAGTTGCAGTTGGTGCACATCTTACATCTGTATCGTGGACACAAGGGGGGAAAAAACCAAACAAGTCCAGTCGCAATATAAAAGAGCAGCGAGTGTTAAAAATCCAGCCAGGCTGCTATAATTGGCCGTTTGTTGCTCTTACCGCCGTTGAGTTGTAAGCGGATGGCTTTGTCTTTCCGGACAACGGATGCCGATGCGACACAGCTTTAGAGGATTAAGGCCGAGGCGGTGGTGCCACAAACTCGCTCGCTCGGTTAGCCGCCATGCGTAAAAGAAAAAAAAAACACACACACACACACACAAAAACGCAACGACAAAGACCTGCTGAACACACACACACAACAAACAAGCGTGCATGCACACACGCAGTGTGCGAACGCTGTAAGTGAGGAGGCGTCTGAAGAGAGGCCCTCATCTGAAGGGGAACACCGTACAGGTGTGGAAGAACTCCAACAGCATCGAGACAAACTTCGATAACACCCTCGACACTAAGACAGTATCAAACGGAGCATCTAGAATCGCAACTAACACAGTCCATAGAGGAGCGTGAGGAGAAACACCTCGGGCAGCAACAAATACGAATGTCAAGCGGAGCATCGAGAGAAACAAAACAGCATCAAACGGTATCGAGAGGAGCTGCTTCAGAAACATCAAAAACCGCAGTCGAGTATGTAGAGCTGCAATTTAGAATTAAAAAGGATCGGAATAAAATATCTAGAAAGAAGCAGCTAGAATAGTCTAGAGAAACATCTGGACCAGGGGTTGCCAAGCCAAAATGTTGTAAAAGAGCCTTATTGGACCAAAAAAAAATAAAAATACAAAAACCCAATTACTTTTGGAGCCAAAAAATAATAATTAAAAGGCCTTATAAGGAAGGCAACAGGAGCTAGAACAACACCTGGAGCATATGGTATCTAGAGGAGCATCTCGACTAGCACTTTACACTGAAACAAAACGTCATTTAACACAGCAGCAAGAGGAGCATCGAGAAGAGTAACTAAGAGTACCTACGAGATCAAACACCTGGGAAAGCATCCAGGACAGCATCGAACACAGCACCCGAGCAGAATCACGCAGACATATCCGGTAGAGGTCCCTCTTAGCCAATGGGATGCCATGACGATGCTCCATAATAGCCAATGGCAGAGCAGCTAGAAGTATGTTGCGTTCAGGAAACTCGGAGCTGCGACTAGCAAGCCCATACTGTATTTTTACCTTTCGTATCTTGACATTTCTCTCGTAAACAAAAGGCGATATTTTCCCCGTTGAGGCGTTTAAACGCGCTAACATATAGGCTGGCGTCTAGAAAGGCATCAAGAGCGACGGCACGGGCGATATCACGGAGCAGCGCTTTGAAAAGTGGCAGCAGGTGGAGCGTGAGAATCAAAAGCGACAGCCTGGAGGACGCCATCTCCGAGGACCTTGAGAGTGATCGTATGTACAGTAAGCATCTCGGAAAACGTCCAGAGCAATAGAGTCGAGCACCTGAGTGGCGAGGCTGCGCTTGACAGCCTTTGTAAACCAAGCCAGAGGAAAGTCAAGGCAAAAAAAAAAAAAAGGAAAAGATGAGAGAGCGAGGAGAGAGAGCATATCAAAGGCAGAGAGAGAAGAAAGACGTGAGAACGTGTATGGTTAAAAAAAAAAAAAAAAATCGATCAGAGAAAGAGAGGGAGACGCAGGACCTTGGCGGGAGGCCCGCACCACCTTCCGCTTATGTTTCCGCAAGTAGATTGCATTCAACAAGTTGAGATGACACAGTTTGAAGGGGGGGGGGGGGGGGGGGGGGCGCACAAGAAGGCCTCTGAAACTGATGCAAAATCGATGCCTCCAGTCAAGAAAGTAACATGATCCCTGACAACAACAACAAAACAAAGTTGGGAGGAAAATAAATTCTGAAAACGTCTTCGCTCATTTGGGGATTCTGCCTCGGAAACGGTGGAACTCCGGGACAAAATGGAATGTTTTGAAAACAGTTGGAAGTAAAAATGTGGATGATGTCCGACCGTAAATTGTTTGCATGACATTGTGAGAACGGTTTCCAAGGACGTGCTGAACTTTTGATGCTGGGATGCTTTGAATCGGTTGAGCAATGTTTTTTTTTTTTTCCGATGAGGGCCATCTCTTAAAATGTCTCCATTCGTTCGGGAATTTTGCACTGGAAAAGTGCGGGAATTTTGATCACGTGAAAATTGGTTCCCCAGATGTCATGAGTGAGCTGAACATTTTTGCCGTGGAGATCAGTTTGAATTTGTCAAGAAATGTGGAAGGAACGAGGGCAAATGGTCAGAAGTCTGCATTAATGTGAGCGTCCTTGTAAAATGTGAAAACAAGTTTGAATGGCTTCAGATTGATTTTTTTTTTATTTTTTAGGTCAATGCTAGCGTGATGATCGAGTCGACTTTGTCTAATCCACAGGTGTCAAAGTCAAGGCCCGGGGGCCAGATCTGTCCCGCCACGTCATTTTACGTGGCCCGCAAAAGCAAATCAAGCACGTCAAGTTCCATGATGCTTGCTAAAGTCTGAACCAAAATTTCAAATTGTCATATGTCATCCATTACAACATATGATATTGCAAGCATTTTCTCCTTACGACATTAATGTAAACAATGTTGAAACAAGTCATTTTTCTTGACTTCTGATTTTAAAACTAGTTAGGGTTATTAATTGTACACAAAAAAAATGATGGCACACTACTTTTGAAATCAGTCAAGTTTTTGTTCAATTATTGCTCAAGTGAGTGTAAACAGGGTAACAGAATTATTGCAAAATGTCACCGTTATTTATTACGTATGGCAATTTGAGATTTCGGTACATATTTCAGCGAGGATCATGGAAGTTGACACAGATGATTTGCTTTTGCGGGCCACATAAAATGATGTGGCGGGCCGGATCTGGCCCCCGGACCTTGACTTTGACACCTGTGACCTAGAGTATAAAATAACAGAATACATTTGTAAATAATACATACAGTGAAACTCCTCTACAAGGAAATCTACATGGGTGAAAATACCCCCTATTGTGAAAAAATCTTCATGCATTAACACCATTCCCACTTTCCTGTTTCAAATTTGCTACAGTGAAAAACCCCCTGTTGTGAAAAATGTCTTGCTGCAAACATGATTTCGTTGTAGAGGAGTTTCACTGTACAGGAGGACATATGCTTTACTATACTGTATTGTAGCCAACCTGCACTTGTGCAATGTGAATCGTTTTTTTTGGGGGGGGGGGGGGATTGGTGGGGAGTGGCGTATTATGCACGGGTGTGTGTTATTCACGAGGATTTTACAGTACATCAAATTTGGTGAATTTTGCCATATGTGAAAATTCTGGGGAAAAGCGGGAATTTGATGGACTGCGAGAAAGAGGCGCCAGGGGTTGAAAGCGGTCACACAGTGGCGTTCACGTAGCACCCTTTATTGTACTTGTCGGGTCGGCAGGAAGAAGAAGAAGAAGAAGAAGAAGGCGTCTGAAGCAGATGCAGAATCATATTATACAGTCAAGATCGCAAGGTGATCCCTTACAACAGCCCCGCCCCCGCGAAAAAAAAAAAAAGAATAAATATACTCACAACTGCATCTAATATTTGTAGGAGATGGGCACATAAAAAGGTACCTTGGTAAAAGATAATCATTGATAGCTGATAAGATTTGTCCTTTTTTTTTTTTTTTTTGTCTTTTTGTTTTCAACAAAAGTCCGGCATTTGGTCCATCTTTTGAAGAGAAAAGAAAACCGTCATGAAAACGTGGAGCCGGGGGTCCTTGAAGATCGCTCCAATTAATGCGCCACCGCAGTGTCCTTCCACTGTAGGCCGGCATTCAAAATCAACTCAAGTAGTCACGAGAAAATGCCACGTGGGTAAAAATGGCTTGTGAATGCTAAAGAGCTGATCCTTAACCCAATGCAAGGCTGTGGTACCTTTTCAAAATGTAGGAAATGAATTCAATAGTTGGATAAAAATGACAGGAATAAAATAAAATGCTGCATTTCTTAAAAAAACAGTGGGACTGGACTTGATCCTTGCAGTTGCAATGACACATATAATAAGATGGCAACCTGGTTGGATGAAGTGCTGAGACTGTTTTGATTGAGAAATTATCAAATGCTGATCTACTAGCAGTTGCTATGCTAACAAGTGGCAAAATTGTATATACTTTGACTTACAATATTTGGATGAAAAGCGCTTTGTCAATAACATTTTGCTTGCCTAAAGCACTGGGGAAAGTTTATTTGGAATGTTAAAAATGATTCAGTGCAATTGTTAAAGATGAGGTAAACTTCTGCAAGGCCTCTATTTACGTCGGTATTTCACTTTGGAGAAGGTTGAATTTGGGAAGCAAAGCGCAGCCAATTTGAGATTTCTGAACATTTTTCACAAATCAAAAAATCGAAATGAATGACTTGAATGTTTTGACATTGGCAAGGGTTTGAATCGATAGGGAACTGAGGAAGGACTTTTAGGATCTTGCCGTGGAAATATGAAACGCTTGCAAAAATGTGATATTTTGGGGGTGGGCTGCGTAAAATAGATCCCAAGATGTCCTTAAAGGCGACAATCATTTTTACATTGGCATACTTTGAATAGGTCGAGAAATATGGAAGGATTGTGCGCATTTGTCATATGTTAGCCTAAATTTGGGATCTTTGCGAGGGCCGAGGTGGAATAATGAACTCTTTAGCATTCACACAATAACGATAATAACAATGATAAAATCATCATCGCTGTACTTTGCTGCCTAATTCAACTTGGAAATGAATTTTATGGCATGAAAGAATATGAACAATTCTAATCGTATTTTTTGGGATCCTCCTCCTCCTCCGCCTCCTCCACTCTGATTGGTCATCCCATCCATCCTGTCGAAGTTTAGATAAATAGATCTGTATTCATTAGAAAAATAAGCATTGACCACACTTGCTGGCTGCTCGTCGCTAAGGCACTTTTAGCAGGGTTTTTTTTGCCCCCCCCCCCCCCCCCCGTCACCCTACTCTCCCGCTTTTGATGTTGCGAAGTGCCGCCACTGGCGTGAAAACCTTTCAACGCCCCCGCAACCAAAGCGTAGCTCGAGTCATCCCTCCAGGCGGAGATCCGTGAAACCGGTAATCCTCGCCGAAACGAGTAGAACGCGGGGCAAATAGAGTGACCCAGCTTGTTATCCAGGAATAGTTTGTAGCGCGGTCCCCGCCGAGGGCTCCTCGCCAGCCTCTGTACAGGACCTCCAGAGAGGGGGTAGGCAACTAAAACTGGTACGAGCGGTCCAATACTTCCATGTAGTCCGGCGTGGTCATCAACCGAGCGCCCTGCTCGCTTCCCTGCTCGCCCCCGGCGGAGGCCGTGGCAGCCGCCAGCGTCTGGAGCTCGCCGGAGGAGGCGGCATCCTGCAGCTGGGTGTCCTGCGGGTGAGGGTAGCGGGGCGGCGGCCTGGCGTATCTGTCCGGAAGGTCCCGGAACTCCAGGGCGGGGAGTCTAAAGAGGCAGTCCACCAATTCTACCTTGGGCGTGGGGCCCTGGCTGTCGATGACAGTGGGGCACAGGATGCCGTTTTCATGGAGGCCCGGCGCAAGCGGTCCCATGGCCCCGGCTACGGTGCTGATGGGCGACGAAGTCACCTGGAGGGTCCATTCGCGGTCTTTTTCGGCCGCGGAGCGGTACCCGCCGGACACCCTGCCTTTCTGCTCCTCGGGGTCGGGGCTTTTGGGCACCGAGATGGTGTCGTAGACGTGGTTATGTTGGGGCGGGGCCTCGGTCAGGTCGTGGTGGTGGTGGTGGTGGTGATGGTGGTGGTGCGTCCCTTCAGAGAAGATCCCACACTCCATTTGGATGCCGGCCAGGTCCACCTCGCCCTGGCGACGGAACGGCAACTTGTCGCGCCGCCGAAGAGTGTACGCGATGAGCGCCGCCCCCGCGAAGAACGCCGACACGAACAGAACCAGGAGGCTGAGAACCAGAACCGAGAGCGGTATGGAGTCCTTCCCGGGTGGGATCAGGGGACCCGGCTCCGGGTCGGGGTGGCCGAGCGCCAAGCCGCCGTCGGGTGCGGGTGAGGTGGCCGCTTGCTGCTCGCGGTCCTCCTGGGGCTTCAGCTCCGGGCACAGCAGCTCCATGGAGAGTGAGCGCAGGTCCACGCCTTTGGTTTTTTCTGGGGAGTGGCACACCACCTCGCCCATCACCACCACAGCGCTGAGGCCCTCCAGCCAGCGCTTGAGGGGCGCTGCTTCACAGTTGCACTCCCACGGATTTTGCTGCAGGTCCACCTGGAGGAGCAGAGTACGAACATCTTGAAAAATTGGGATTACATTCACTCTGTTGGCCTTATTATTGTATTTTTTTTTTCCCACTGAATTCGCGTTGCATTACATGTGAGGAATTTTGGAAGAATGTTCTTTTAGAATTTAAATTTAATTTGCATTGTCTTGTGATGCATTGTAAAGATTAAGCAAAGAGCGGGTCACAGTGACACACACAGCTATTGTAATCGAATTTATTGTGCCGGTCTTGTTTTTAACGTTTAAAAAAAAATGTAAAAGCATTGGGCACTATTTTTCATGGTGAAATGTTGAGTGGTTCACGGTGATGCGTTAAATTCTAGTGCACAATATGTGTTTTTGGGCACACTAAAGAAACAAAAGTAGGTGGCAGGCTGCTATTGATATGGAAAAAGTATTTTCTCCATTATCTTTAAAGATGGTGAATGCCATGTGTTTTTTGTTTTGTTTGTTTGTTTGTTTGTTTTTTTGATTGTTTCATTTTTTGTGTGAAGAGCACTTGAAAATGTAAATAATTCCACTCCAGGGTCATGGAAACTGCGGAGCACCCGGCGTTTACGGCGCAGCTATAAAAAGCGTGATTTGCCATCAATAAAAGATGTTAGGAAGCGAGCAACTTGTTCGCCTCTCAAGTGTTGCCTTTAAAGCGGCGCCCTCACAAGTGTACTACAAGAGGAATCTTTCATTTTAACAATAAAGACAGAGCCCGTCCCTGAGTTTAAATTTAGACGATATGTGTAGGTGGGTATATGCACTTTGTTGTTATAAACCATCGCTTGTGTGTCCCTGAAAAATTCCATTCAAGAAGGCTAAATGGACACACAGTTTTGTGTCCAATGAATTACAGTACCCCCACCCCCCGCTAGTCGTGGGTGACGAGGACTGGGCCAGTCTGCGAATAGCAAAAATTCATGTATATTTGGTGCTCATTATAAAAACATTGAAAAACTAAACAACCCCCCCCCCCCTCGCAAAAAAAAAAATCATGTGTAAACCGTGATAAGCCTCCAATAAGCGTTTTCATGAATAACAATGGCGGCGACATATATCAAAATACAAATAATTATATTATGTTGGCATAATAACGTGAAACTTAAAATGCGAACTTTTACCACTTTAAAATAAGGCTGGGCGAGTAATCGATGTCAAAATGTGTCGCGAAAGACACGCGATCATTCTCAATAGAAAATGCTTTTCATAAAATGTTCGACAGAAGAAAAAAAATTCAGAAAGCAAAGCCTGACAGCGGCATTACGTGTTGAAGGCGCGCCTCCAAACAGGAAGAAGCAGCAATTATACCAACGAAGAAGAAGCATCCAATCAACGAAGAAGAAGTAGCTCAACTCACGACGATAAAGTGGGCGTGGCATCCCTACGCGCTGTGAGAAGATGGCGTAACTTCGTTGAATAATGACTCGTGACTTAGTGCAACTCTTACAAGAAGGTCACATATTGTGCATACTAAAAACTGGTGAAACCCTTCCAAATGGAGACCTGGTGTACAAGTAAAGGAGTTGGCACGTCCGACCCTCGGCATCGCACCCAAGTCAAACCCTGGCAAGTAAAATATGAAGTCAAGACTGTATGACTATGGGCGATGGCAATAATGAGTTCGTTAAAAAGCTCAAGTTGTCGTAAATGCTACTGCTGGTACTGCACGAGCATACTTGTGAAAATATGAAATTTATCACATTGTAGCTCAAAACTTACCAGCTGTTGTGAAACTCATCGCGTTAAAATGTGAAAGTTGACATTGTAAAATGTGAAACTCATCATGTTTTTACATGAAATTTATCACATCGCGTGAAACTTGGCACATTATAAAGTGAACCGTGAAATGTATCGCATTATAACATCATCTTGAAGTTTTTGTTCTGGTGTGTCTTCGTTCTCCAGCATTGTTGACGTTTTCTGTCCGATGCCTTCGATGCCGCGTGATTTTCTCAATTTGCCCCGCGGTGCCGTTTCTGAAGTAGAGCTTCACTTAGTCATTTGTGCGATGTCACGGCTAACTGGAGGGCAGGAGCTGGCACTTTTGCTGCCGTCTTAATTAAGGCCACTTAAAACTTGAGATTTATGACATTCAGCAAAATGTCAATCCCCACTTTTTGGGAAGGGGGAGGGGGGGCAAGTTTCCCCAAACTACTCCCAGAATGGACTCGGTTCGACCTTATTCTTTTCTTCTTGAATTTTATTGTTAAGTAATTGCAGGAGTTTTGATTACTTGAGTTGAGATATTTTGAACTTGCTGTCGATGATCTGTTTTTGTTCATTAGATTCAATTCCACACTTAACGTTCGGTCTTCCATGGTATCTCTCGCTGGTTACGTTATCGTTTCCACCATCTCCTTGTTTCGACCAATCAGCTCCCTCCAGACACTTGACTTAATGTCACTTTTTTGTAACATGATGACAAATTGTTTCAAAACATTCCGCAAAATGTCAGTCTCCTTTTTTTTTGTGTGTGTACTTTCTCCTCTTGAGGCGTCCGCTGGCGTCTCCTTTTACGAACATCTGTGTTTAGAATGCTTACAATCCCTACGCCCGGTCACTGTTTGGGCTATTTACTATTGAGCTGTCAATCAAACGGTAGCTTTGACAAGGCGCCGAGTGTAAATTACACGGCGTCAGTTAGAACGTTGACAGGGCGCTGGTTGCGCGCGAGTTACGAGCCAGCGGGGAATCCGGCGTGTAATTAACGCCAGGCTTTTTAGAAAATTAATACCACCAACAAAGCGGCCTGCGGAAAACAAAACGTGGTCATTTTTTCTTTTTTTTTTGATGTGGCTCGTGAGCATAGCGAAACAGAAATTATTAATAACACTTTGGAATATATTTAGAATGAATTAATGACCGATTTGACTGCACATCAAAGCTTTTTTTAAAAAAAATCATTATTATTTCCACATTTTAGGAGGGTTGTCATGAAACGCAGTAGGCAGGTTACTGGTTCGTGACTGTCTCTGTATCACAGCTGTGGTTTTTCTGTGATTCAAAAACTCGCCTCTGAGGTTGCAAATTGTTGTACAGATAGTTCATAGGCGTGGCTACGGTATACTTTCGAAATATTCCCCCTTTTGTTCAAGCCCGTTTTTAAATACCGTACACCACGTTGTAATCGGGTGCGTCATGTCAGTCTCTCATCCTTAAGTCGGATGATGCTGTCTTCCTATTGGTCAATGTTGAAGAAGCATCCGTGTTGTCTGATGTTGGCCTAAATTGTACCTGGTGATAAGTTAGGGGGGCGTGGGAGGGGGGGGGGGGGGGGTGATTCCTTTATACCAATTTCACAAGTTGCCACATAATTGGGTATTCGATGTCTCTCAAACTATGAGAAATGACCCATTTCCTAAATTGAGCAGAAAGTTGCCCATTTGAGTTAGAATCGGCCATTTTGCATTGGGCAGCTGGAAAAAATTGAACACACAAGACGCCAAATTGGGTGCACATGTTTATGAAAGGGAGGCCCGGTGGTCGAGTAATTAGCGGGTTGACCTCACAGTGCAGAGGTCGTGGGTTCGATCTCGTCTCCGGCCTTCCTGTGTGGAGTTTGCATGTTCTCCCCGTGCCTGCATGGGTTTTCTCCGGGTACTCCCGATTTCCTCCCGCATTTCAAAAAACATGCATGGCAGGCTGATTGAATACTTTAAATGGTCCCAAGTTGTGGTTCAGGGTGTCCCCCGCCGGCCTACTGCCCGAAGACAGCTGGGATAGGCTTCGGCACCCCCCCCCCCGCGACCCTTGTGAGGATAAAGCGGATCAGAAAAATGGATAGATGGATGTTTATGAAAGCGGAACGCATGGGGAAAACTTACAAGGAACTCTGCTCCAAATTGAACGCAAAGTTGGCCATTTTTGTCTGAAGCAGTGTCACAGTTTGGTGATTTCAGGATTTGGAGGGTTTCACCGTGAAAAAAAAAGTCTCATTGTGACATCCGTGTGTGTTATCTTATGACAGAAAGTGTCAAAGCTGCTGCTTTCATCTTGCCGGCAATGCTAAATAATACAGATCCCGTCATCCCCTCAACATGAAATACATTAGTATACTCCACACGGCGTGTCGCGAAATCTTTGCCGCCGTGGTTCTAATTCTTTCCACGGGCGTATTTTTGTCAGGCAGATAAAAGAACGTGCAGCAGCGGTGTGAAAATAGATTTTTTTTTAAATGTTATTTTTATTGACAGACAGCTAATCTGTTAATAGACTACTAGACAATGATTGCGCCCCAAATCAATGTTAATATGATGAAGTCACGCCACGGTGGCGCCTCGCTTCATTTTGATCACCGTGGCCCACCAGCGTTCCGACACGCGGCCAGAAAATATGAAATCTTTTCGCTATTAAAGCGGAATTCCAATCAATATCAATTTTTATTACATCGGTATCGATGATCACAACACATTTTGTTCACAAAAAGTTGACAGCTAGCCCCCAACCCCCACTCAGACACACACAAGTTTTGTGGTTAAAAAAAAAGTTGGTAGCTAGCAAGTTGGTAGCTAGCAAGTTGGCGGCTACCACAAACAGTGTTGCTCCACCTCCCTTGAAAAAACAACATTTTAACAGTCAAACATGGCGGCGTTAGTGTGACTATACTGTTAAAAACATGTTTAAAACATGCATTAATATCGTGTACATAAATACAACACAAATCGTCTGGTGTTAAACAAAAGACATAAATGCAGCTCAAAGTGTGACAAACAATGATAAACAATGCGTTTTCGCGATTCGTTCGCATGCTAATTATCTCGCTAGCACCGATCTAGCATCGTCGCTACGTTGTTAGCATTGATTTAGCATCATCGCTATATCGTTAGCAGTACTCTGAGCTAGAGAGTTTCAATGACAACAACTGAAGAAAAACGATGTCCGAAACACATTTCTAAATAATTCTAAACACAAGCAGACTTACAGCCATTGCTTTCGAAGGTGAAACAAAAGGAATATAACTCAGGAGGACCAGTTGCGACGACCACGATCAGGCTTTCTAACAGCTCGTCTGATGAAACATGGCGTCTGTTACCCACAATGCACCGCGATTACTAATATATTCTATTCTAAACACAATTACTGTTCATGAAATGGCCCCGAAACTTTTACTGTGGGCAGAACAGTGATGTCTGGGGCTGCTTTGATCCTTCAGGAACTGGTCGACATGCGATGATTGATGGAACCGTCAATTCTGCTCTTTACCAGAAAATCCAGAGGGAGAATTTTCAGCCGTCAGAAGCAGGACAACGATCCAAAACACACCAGCGGGTCAACCTGAATGGCTTTAGAAACCAAAATGTTTTCGAGTCCAAGTTCAGCCTTGGTTCCACTTCGAATGCTGTGGCGTGACCTTATTATGGGCCATTCGTGTTTGTCGACCCCTCGAGTGTTGCTGAATTCAAGCAATCGTGCAGGGAAGAGTGCGCCAAAACGTCTCTACGAAAAGAAGTGAAAGACTCATTGCCCTTAATATAAAACGCTTGGTTTCCGTTGTTTCTGCTGAGGGCGGCTTAGCCAGTTATGAGGTTTCGGGGGGGCAAGTTCACAGGGTCAGGCAGCAGTGACTCATTTTTTTTTCCCCCTCCCTTTATAAATCAAGTCACCATATTACCCTTGTGCTACAATTTCTACAATTTTTGTCGATTTTTGCGTATTGTCATCTTTGAATCAAAGACAAAGCCTAAAAATGGTGTGATATGAAATATTCCGATTCATGTTTTTTTTATATATAGATATATTTTTATGTTTTGGTCATAGCACTGTACCGCTTTTATTGTCCATAAAGGGCAAAAATACAAAGAAAAAAGTATAGCGCTGATGCCACTAAACATCTCGAGTGGTTGAAAGTAAAATAAATATTCAGGAATAATACCGTTACAATTTTAGTATGTTGCGTTATTTAAACGTATTCACGTCGACTGCAGTACACGGGTTTTGAAAACTGAATTCGATGTTTATTTAGGGGTGTTAAAACAACTGCAAACTGTCTTTAAATGGTGCAAAGGAAAAGCGGGTCGCATAGGTGACAGACTGTTCCGCTTCGGCTTTTGTAAGCGTTTTTCTTTCGGTGTTTGTTTGCATCCCCGCCAAAACTCTCTGGTGGATTGTGACCCACATATCAGCGTGAGAAAATGACACGCGTTACCGCCTCTGCTTCTCAGTGAATATTCATGAGGCGATTAGACGCCGTACGTACATGCGCGCGAGGTGCTTCTGTCTTCAATCCGGTGACTTCACGTTGGAGGCCTCCGTGCATACCGTTGTGCAGAATTGTCACTCCAGCGGAGCGCGTGTTTATTTTCAACGTGGTCATTACCGACGAGGGCGCTCACCGAGTACTTATTCTCCCCCCCCCCGCGCAACCGTAATCATTTTTGGCCCCGACTCAAGCGCTGAATCACTTGATTTTTTTGATTTTTTTCTTCTTCTTTCGAGAGAAAACTTGCGATGGTGACTTTTAAGTATTTTTTTTTTTTTTTTAAATGGCTTTTCAAGAGTGCTTGCAGGGAGGTGTTTTTGCATGCCGTCTCTGAGTGGGTGTTAAGGTCTAATCCTGTTCTTGACGCTCGCAAAGACTCTTAAGCTCGGCACGCTTATGATTGTGACAATGGGCTGATTTTGAATGCATGTGGAGCACCCGGCGCAGGAAGTGAACCACCGACGAAGACGGAGCGCGACGGACGCGCGGCTTTGTGCGCGCTATGAGCTAACAGCACAGCATTTTTCGAAGGGAGGGCCGATAGAAACTTTCCTTTTTCTTTTATTTATTTATTTTTTTAATACGCATGAATACATTACAACATAAGACAACGATAATGACATTCAAAAACCCTCTCTCCAAAAAACTGCAGATTTTTACTTCTTCCACTAAGTAAAAAATGTTTTTTTTGCTTTATATATATATATATATATATATATATATATATTATATATATATATATATATAATCTATATTTTTATATATATATGTATATTTCTCTCTCTCTATATATATATATATATATATAAATATATATATATATTTATATATATATTTATATATATATATAATTCTATTTATATTTCTATATATATATTTATATTTCTATATATATATAATTCTATCTATATATTTATATTTCTCTCCCTCTATAATTCTATCTTTATATTTATATTTCTCTCCCTCTATATCTATAGATATATAGATATATCTATATATCTATAGATATATAGATATATAAATAATTATATATATATGTAATATAATTTTTTCATATATTTTTTAAAAAATTTGTGGGGGGGGGTGTAAATTGGCTGATTAATCAGTTATCAGGATTTTATTCTGCCAAATATCTGAATTAGCCACAACCGTAAAAATATCCACATCTGCAGGTCCCTAATTAGAAGTTTAACATAAGTGTGTCTGCTGCCATGATACAGCGATCAGATCTCCAAACTCGTAAGTCGGGGCACTCGTATTTCAAGGCACCACTGTACATGTTTCAAGATAATTGCTGAAAATAGGTACGGAGATAGAGAACTGCCTCATGCTCAAATGTAATGTTTTACACCATTTCAAGTTTCCTGATTTTTTTTGTGGGCGTGGCTAAATCTGCCCACTGACTCGTTCCGGGCATTTTGTTCCACGGCTGAATTTCAAAGTTAGCGGGGGCCCTCAGAAGGCTTTATCAGCACTGACAGCGGTTCGGTGATGGGATGAATGATTAACACTCGTGGACATCATCAAGAACACAGGATGACTTTTGTCGTCCTTGCCTTGAGCAAACTTGAAGGAAACAGCTTGCGAAGCCCCACCCACGATTGCCCGCCTGCCTGCCTCGGAAAAAGCCACCATCAAGGCTAATCCACGCCCACCGCACCTCGAAGAAAATCTCCGCTCGTACGACGTCCTCGAGGGTGAAATATCTTAGCACTTCAGCCTCCGCCCTTTCTCGCTTCATTGTGTTTCGTCACGTGATTCGCAAGGTCAGACATGCAAAAGCGCCGCAGTCTGACGAGGGGGTTTGTCTTTCTCCTGATTTATTAAGAGCACTTATGCAAATCCACTCACTCGCAATCTTCCCCAGTGATAATACCTGAGGCGACGCCCGTGGTCTTTCGCACGCCCCCAACACAGCTCTCGGGACAACACACAGCGCGGATGACGGAGACATTCTCGCGTATATATATATCTTTTTTTTTTGCATTAAACAATGTTAACAGTAATATTACAACTAATGTCAAGTGAGAATGGAGCTTAGAATGAAAACGGAAAGGACTATGTTACATCCACAGATGGGACATGTCATAAAGGCTTACGGCATTAAAAAAAAAAATATATATATATATAATTGAATTGAATTGAATGAATACAACTTTATTGTCAAATGTGCTGTACGTATGTGTAACATACAGCACAGATGAAATTTCTTCCCCCTCAACATAAAACAAGAGGAGCCGCTGCGGGTGTCCGCGCCGCCATCAAAAGAAAAGTTGACCAAAAAAAATGACAAAATAATACAAGACAACACATGAAACACAGACAATTGTGCAATCTTAACCACGTTCCTGCATACACTTTGTTGTTTGAAGCCGTAATAGATGAAAGAGGAGCGAATCAAAGTGTCCTTTTCACCAGTGGATCAAAGACGTCATGCGGCAATGTGCACACGTCTGCTACAAGCTAAGGTGTAGCAACAAGAAGCTGTAGCATCCATTAACGAAAAAGAGAGATTGGCTCTCTTCTCCTGTCCCATGTAAATCCGCTTCAATTCCAAGCCGCGACTCCCAGTTCCACATATGCATCGGCGCTCTGCGCTGACGCTCCTTTCTTCTCATCGTCGGCTCCTCAATCCATGCATCCATCCAATCCATGCAGACTGTCCATCGGCACCGACCTTTTCGCTGAACAAAGCAGGGCTGTGAAAATGCTGCCTACTTCAGGCGCAAGACACAAGCGCCCCGGGGATGTCCAGCAACGACAGTCAAATGGCGCCAATTGAGGGGAATGCGCTACACGTGACCACACATCGGAATCTGAATCGGTAATCCTCATGACGGCACAAGGTCCAATCCCAATGCTTTTGTTTGTCTCTTCCACAATGCGGAATCTGCGGCAGACGGGGCGGAACAAACAAGCCTCATCGCGCCCTGGACATAAACACGGTGGAGGGAGGCAAACAACACTTTGGCGCGGCCACATGTCAGAGTCTACCGCAATGCTTATTTCCGTCTCTGCGGAATGTAAAATCGGAGGCAGACTAAGTGGAAAGAAAGTGGCGCGGCACGCTGCGCCATGAACATTGATACTCAAATCTGGGATGCTAATGGTACACAAAACCCGGGAAGTAAAAGAACCCAAAAATCACAACGCATACCAGAAAACAGAATCATCGCTCAGGATAATCATTCAGCGACAAGTGACAATCACAAAATCACAAATTCAGGCCCTGGCATCAGTGCCAGCATGTGTGTACCTCGTGTTAGCCGTTAGCAAGATGAAAAATCACTATGTACACACCTCACACCACAAGATAATCACTATCATCGGAGCCTTCATCAAAGGGTGGGGGGGGGGGGGGTGAGTCTCAATTTAGTGGCAATCGGCATCAAGCTTTAGACATTGTCAAGATCGTGAAGCAAAAATTCTTCTCAACACACCAGACACACAATTGGATAATCACGAAGGATAATCTTGTCGAGACAGCCAATGTTGATCAATCTCAAATATCAAAAGGAGGGGTGCTCAATTGAGGTCCTATTTGTTTTATGGGTGCAAAAAATCTCTTTTTAAACATTCCACACCACATGATAATCACTCAGGATAATCTTTCAGGGACATCCGATAATCATGGCTTCAACAAAAACGGGGGTAAAAAAATTTGACTTTTAGGCCAGATTATCGTTGTGAGTGTACCCATTTTTCGCCGAATTCTTAGCTGACTAATATTTTTGCATTTTCCCTAATATTCTGTATTTTATGGCTCACATTATGAGGTACCATGTTTCACAGGACACCCCCGTTCGCGTCTATTGCCGTAAAAGTTAAAGTATCGGAAAACCGATCCGAAGCAAGTCAACTGGCTTTGTTGACGTTTTTTGACTGTGATCGATGAAGGACACTGAACCAAGCGCAAAATCTTGTTTCATTTCCACCCGGCTCCTGTCATACTTTCCTCATTACCGGCTTGCTTTCGCTTCCAAGACAAAATCCGAAGGTGGAAAAAGCCTTGTCGCATGTGGCACCCTCTCTTGTGCTTCAAGCCCCTCGAGACCACAACAAAGCCAGCCTGCTAGTGTTCTGCCGAGCGTTCCCCAGTCCTCCAGAGCCGTAATCCTGGTCTCCCAGGTCCCTTTGGCTACTTGTGCATCGAAGTCTCCCCGGGCGTCCCATGCTCCACTGGTGCATCCCCTCAGTTCCCTCCCCGACACATCGCTCAGCTCATCTCTCTGGACGGCTTTGAACACAACCTGCAGCAGAATCGTGTCGAAATGGAGCCTTGCTCGCCAAACACCGGATATCCTGCAGTCCTGATGCCTTCCGCATCGGTGCCTTGAGGTCCACAGTATGGCCATTGTGAAGCTCACGCTTTGGCCTCTAGCGCCCGTGTTTGTACACGCATATCAATTTTTAATGTCTGAAGCGAGACATTAAGAGAGACTCCGCGCATCTTCTCGTGTTTGGTGTACTCCAGACGAACAACACAGCACACCACTAAGTGGTCTTGGTATTTCTCAGATATCCGTATAGCCATTTTCTGTTGACATTTACTTTTCGATCTGAAAACAGATATTTGC
The DNA here is from genome assembly GCA_018466805.1 of Hippocampus abdominalis. Taxonomy (NCBI): domain Eukaryota; kingdom Metazoa; phylum Chordata; class Actinopteri; order Syngnathiformes; family Syngnathidae; genus Hippocampus; species Hippocampus abdominalis. The sequence goes on from CM031705.1 coordinate 17,680,881, forward strand.
ACTCCCGACTTCTCTCTTTGTCAAAATGTCGATGTTGCTTTCTTCAACCTCGGTGGATGACGACTCCCAAAATATAATCTGATAATCGGGCCTTAAATTGAAAGGGGATCACAAAAATATCAAATTAGGCCAGGATATCGGTATGCGTGTACCTCACTTTAGCCATCGCCAAGATCGGGGGGGGGAGGATGAATGACGGAATACACGTCACACCAGCTGGATAATCACTCAGAATCATCCTCAGGCCCGTTTTTGAACATTTCAGAATTTATTGCTGACAACAGAAACTGTTTGTGAGCACCTTTGCGACCGTTAGTAAGATTTAACGAACCCTGAGAGGGGGAAAAAAAAACATGCGCAAACACTCGCAAGCATTCTTTGCTCAGTGCGATACCACTTTAAGAGATGTTCGTTAATCAACATGAACCGAAAACAAGCTCGTCATTTTCAGTCACATTTTTCAGTTGCTTTCGCTGCCTAAATCTGGTTCCAGAGACCTTGTTATTCCTCATTTGTTTGTTTTCAAATAATCATCAACGTAATCGGTGCCAGGACGTCAGAGCCTTGAAGGGGCGGAAATATCGAACTAGCCGAAAATACAGTCGCTCGGTCCAACATTCTACCTTGTTTTTTTTTTTGCATTTCGTCAAAGCTGTGAAAATATGACGTCCTGGCATCGACCGTGTTGGTTTATTTTAATCTGGGCGTCTGATGTGTAAAGTAAATATACTTAAGCGCATTTGTGTGTGTGCGTCTGTCGCAAATAAGCAGTGGTGAGCCAATGCAGGTTTTTTTTCCCCCCTACCCCCACTGTCACTCAAGATAATGGTTTGCCGAAAGCCTCTTGCCAGATTTCGCACGAGTTTAGACAACGTCTGATCTTGACCACAGTCGGATACGTGGTCGTTAAGAATATGCCGACTTTGAAAACAACACTGACAATTCGGTTCAATTGGGATCATTCCGTTTTGTGACTATATTGTCAGATGCGTCGGGGTCGAGGCAGCTCTGTGCACCACCACGCCCAGTGAGGCGCACGATAGACTAGCTAGACTAGCTCCGGCACCAATATACCAAAATCGTGCCCCAAAATAGTGTCATAAGTTCACCAAAGTCTCCAGTGATTTGAGATTTTTTTTGTGTGTGTGTGTGTGATATTATGAATATTTTGCACTCCTTGAAGAATTGTAAAAATTATGAAAATGGTCCAACTTGAAGATAAAACCGTAATCTGATGTATAGAAATATTGTCTTTTTTCCTGAAGCCTTGCGTGACTTATCAGGAGTCTTGGAATCATTTTTTTGCCCCCCGATTATGCTTCACGTAGTCAACCAATTGCACTGAAATGCCAGCAAAAAAAAAAACATGAAACCAACCTGCACCAAGCCAGTGAGATGCTCCAGCACACCTTCCATGGGGAGCTGCAGCAAGTGGTTGTTTCTCAAGTTGAGGCGAGCCAGGTTCACTCCGGAAAACACGCCCAGAGGAAGACTCCTTGAGGAGGTTGGCGTTTAGGAACAAGAGCTGGAGGGAAGGCATGGAGGCCAAGGTGCCCCGATCCATCTCTCGGATCTCGTTGTACTCAAAGTAAAGGTACCTGAAGCGGAATTGGAGAGAAGGCTTTTAAGAAGCATCTTGGGAATATGGATTTGCTGGAATTTGTCTGCTTGTGTGTGTGTGTGTGTGTGTGTGTGTGTGTGTGTGTTTGGTTTTGTCTTTTTTGCGCAATCTGTATGTCATTTCTTAGGTGTTTGTTTTTGCGTTTAAGTGTGTGTGTGCTTGTGTGTGTGTAATTCTTTGGTGTGATGTGTGCGCATCAGTGTGATTCCTGATTAAACTCATTACATGTTTCTTAAAAAAACAAATATTAAAAAGGACAAAAAGATGAAGTTTGGAAGCGGGTCGTTTAGTAACAACAGCGGTGGGTAAATTGCTACTCTTCGCCTCTCAGCATTATCATTACATAAATGAATATTGATGTCAATTAACTATGCTGGAATTTGTTTTAATGGGCACTTTTTGCCTGTTCGCAGAGCTGATCGCTGTCAAAACACAATTTGTGTGTGTGTGTGTGTGTGTGTGTGTGTGTGTGTGTGTGTGTGTGTGTGTGTGCGGGAACGTGACAAGCTGGCTGTATTGTCGTGTTAGATTGAGGATGAGCAAGTGCATGTGCTCAGATGAGGCAAGAAATATATGTGCATGTATTGCTCTATGTCTATATGTCATGTATGTAAAACCAACATTTTAAATAGCCTCTTTAGGAAGACGACGTTTTTAGGAAGACGACGCCTGACCATGCAAACGCGGGCCGGATTCAAGAATGGAGCGGGGACCACTGTGGCCCGCTGCCTATATTTTGCCCACCCCTCCGTTAGATTACACGATCACACGGGGCACCATCAATCTTTAAGGCCCTTCCAAATCGATAACGGTACTAAGAGTGAACTTAACACAAGTCCCGGGTAAATCCTTTCCCTTTGCTCGCCAGCCAGTTAATAGAATTCCGCCGCTGAAACGAGGCCTGCTTTAAAATTAATTAGCACTTCCTCACCCCAGAGTCTAGGACTACTGTTTTGTTTTGGGTTTTTTTTTTCAAGGTCCAGTCTTTCCTCTTCTTTAAATATTAAAGATGGATAACAGAATAAATCTAATTAGTGGCCGTAGATGTTTGCCAGAAGCGTCACTTGAACGTCCATCAATAAATCCATCCCATTTTCAACACCGCCTATCCTGAACAGGGTCGCGGCTGTCGAAGCCTACCCCAGCTGACTTTGGGGCAGAAAGCGGACTACGCCTTGAACTGGTCGCCAGTCAGTCGTAGGGCACCCAAACGTCCATTAATCCATTTTCTATATGCCCTGATCATAGGCGTCGACGACCTGGAGCCTACCCCAGCTGACTTCCATATGCTCACAAGTTATGGACGATTCAAGGTTTACGAAATGTCGCAAAGCACATTCGGGTCCAACATTAATGCTGGCCCGGCGGTTCTGGGCCAATATGCCAATTTTTTGGGCCACCACATACAATGCAGATGCTGACCAGTGGATATTTCATCAATATGATAATGAGATTCTTGCATTTTCAAATGGGGTGGGGAAAAAAAAAACACTGCACAGAAATATCTTCATCTTATATGAAACGGTACAAATATGAAATATGAATAAATATGAAGCAGTCACCGAAACCTGTCTTACTAAATCACGTTAATGTGGGCCAGTACTCTGCCTGAGGCTTAACGTCGGACCCTGCGCATAAAGAACATGCAGAACTGAGATTCAGAACCAGAACCGTGAGGCAGACGTGCTACTAGCTCACCCGAGCCTATTTGAATGACAATCGAGCAAGTGTGATTTATCCCGAACTACACCGCCCAAAAAATAATAATAAATCCTGTTTTCCTCAGGAACACATCTCGACACCTTATCAAGGCGTTTGCATGCATACACAAAGCAAACGTTGGTTCATTTCTGAGTTGTCACTCACAGCAGCTTCGCACCTCAGCTCCAAGCCTGCCACCGGGCACCGTGACTGACTATTGATCGCCCCGCGAGAGAGAATGGCCGCCTTCCCTTTCAATCAAGCTTCAGTCAAATGCTAATCGCCGCACAACCTCTCGGCACGGTGAAATTAATTTCCCCCGTACTTGTAAACAAACCTTCCGATATGCGGTCACCACGTCCTACCTGAGATTCTGCAGTCCCAGGAACATGTCGGGGCTGAGCCTCTCCAGGTTGTTCCCGTTCAGGTACAGGCTCCTCAGGTTGGTCAGGCTGGAGAAGGCGCCCTCCTGCAGGTAGGAGATGCGGTTGCTCCCCAGGTGCAGCAGGTCCAGGCTGGAAAAGTTCCAGAAGTCGGTGCGGTAGATTCTCTGGATCAAATTCCCGCTCAGGTACAGCTTGCGTCCGTTGAGCGGTCGCGGCGTCAACTGCGACACGTTGAGGAAGCCGTTCTCCTTGCAGTTGACGGTCAGGCCCAGGTCGGTGATGTGCAGGTTACACGTGCAACCCAGCGGGCAGATGATGGGAATGGGCGGCCGGGTCTGGTAGCCCGCCACGGGGGGATTCTGGTTGGGGCTGCGGGACGTGGGCGACGTCCTGGAGGGGCGAGGCCTCTTGGTCGGCCGCGGGGGCTTTTCCCTGCGCTCGGCGGAAGAGGACGAGGACGTGGAGGAGGTGTGCGTGTTCTGACGGGAGCCGTGCACCATGGAGGAAGGTTTGGTCGGTCTCACCCGACCCGGGTGAGGGTTGGGCTTGGAATTAGGGGGCAGGTGTTGAGGCTGCGTGTCCCCAGAGGGTCTACCGCCTTCGGCTTGCGAGTCTTTATCCGGGAGCTCGGTGCAAAGCTCCTTGCGAGGGATCTCCCTCAAGTCCTTGCCGTGAAGATGGAAGGGATACTCGCAGGTAACGTCCCCCACCACGGCCGTGTAGGGGATCTGACCCAGCCACTGCTGCAGCTGCACCACCTCGCAGCCGCAGTTCCAGGGATTCTCCTCCAGCTGGATCTCCATGAGGGAGCGAGCCACGTATTCCAGGGTCCCGGCATATGCCAGACTCTTGAGACGGTTTCCCCGCAGGTCCAGATGAGTCAGCGACACGGATCTGGAGCACGAGGAGGAGGTAGGGTAGGGCGAATTTAATAAACACCAACAGCGATGGTTGACAAAGTCTGATGATGAATGCATCATTTAGTCAACACTAAAAAGGGGGACACGTACTGGCAACAGGACTTGGGATCAGAGTCAACAAAAGCCCGATTGTTGAATGTCTGGAAAAGGTGAGCCTGGGTGATTACGCTGTGGTGTGGCGTGTGTGTTAGACTCTCAGAAAAAAAGGAAACCATTTTAGTTCTCCATACAGGGTTTATAATTAAACCCCTGGGTGCAAATCAATGCTGTTCATGTTATAGAAAGTACATACATGTTCAAAGTAGCAAAAGCATCATGTCTGTACTTTTGTGTTTACACGTACAAACAAGTGCTTGGCCGTTGGAAATGCCCGTTGGACAGAATGCAGTTTCGAGCAATCTCGACCAGCGATGGGCATCTTAATGCACTTCAAACGAACTGTCAACGGTTCTTCTTGAAGAAAAACGTTGCTGTCGTTTGCGTACGTTTGTACTTTGTGCCCAACCTTGCGATGTGGAACTTTTCCTGCGATGTCACTTCAATATGTTTGTTACGGATAGTTTGTTGAAGGTGTCGTCCTCATTAACTGTCGCGTTAAATTGAAGTTGCACCCTGTTAACACAAAACCGTAACTGTGACTTGGGTGCGGAACACTAACACCCCCGCGCAGAGTGTCTCTATGTTCATCTCTGACAAAGGTGGAAGTGCTCCGAAGTTATCTTCCACCTAGTGGTGAACTGTGTTACTACACCGTAAACCTGAGGTGGGGGTGGGGAAGAGTTTTTATAACGTTGCCCATCCCTGACCTCGGCGGTACCTTATGCAGGCACATATTTAACACCTACAGAGGGTGCAAATATGTACCCTACAAATGGCACAAATTGTACAGGTCCCAATATGTACCCTGTTTAAGGTACGATTCGTGTACCCATGAGAACCCTATGCCAGTGAAGATCCATTGGACAAACTCATGATGTGGCGGTCCAGATCTGGCCCCCGGGCCTTGACTTTGACACCTGTGCTGTAAGATCTAATTTTTCTTCTGACCGCGTGAGAGTGATTTTTTTTTTTTCCTCTCCAGGCTACTCACGTCGGAAGACAAAAAATATATATGCTCTTAACACCCCCACACAACTAGACAATCACTCAGGATCATCTTTAAAAAAAAAACTCTTAATTGCTCGGGATCATCATCATCATCCAAGAGACACTCCCAACACAACCCACACCACAGGCTAATGGCTCAGGATGATCATATTTAAAAATAAATAGATCACGACTTAACGCATCCCACACCATACGATAATACTGTTTGTTCAGGATTATCTTTTGGAGCAAGCGGGCCTTTGCTGACTTTGAGGGGGCAGGGGTGGGAGAGAAGCAAAAATTGGGCCAGATTGTCGCTAGGCTCGCTTCAGAAAACCCTTTCATACGTGAAATCAGATCAGTCACCTGAAGAGATGCGCAGGCAAGAAGGGGATCAGGTTGTCATTGAGGATGAGAACCCGCAGCTTGTACAGGAACCTCAGAGCGCCGCTGTCGATGCGTTTAATCACGTTGTAGTCGGCCTGCGGGGGGGGGGGGGTGGCAGCCGTGAGCGCTCAAGAGTCAGTGCGGACTTCTCTGCTACCTCAAAAGCCGTCGGAAGCACCGACCCGACGTTTTACAACCTGATTGTAATATTTCTTCCATGAAATAGAGAAAATATCGATTGGCGGCACTGCAGTTTTGCGGATGTCACATTTCTGGCCTCTCGGATTTCAGACTCACTGTGTTGCCGCGCCAATCTAATATGCCAAGGGCTTTCAGAATCCGGAGTGCTGGCCCATGGAATTGTAGCAATATTAGCATTTCTTTAACCAACCGACGACGGTAGCATTTTTCTCTTTACGATTGGTCGGCGCAAAACTTACTGACTTTTTAAACCGATTCAACATCGGCAGCCGTTAGATTTGTGACCTGCATCTGCGCAAATGGGTCACTCTGGTATCTGCTAGCTCGGGCCCACCTGCTAGCCGGCGACTGTATTCAGCAGCCTACCTGGAGGTACTCCAGAGCCTCCAATCCGGCAAAGGTGTCATTTCTGAAGACCTCCAGCTTGTTCTCGTGAAGGTAGAGGCGTCGCAGCTTGGCCAGGCCGTGGAAGGCGCCCACCCGGATGTCCTGCAGAGCGTTGTTGCCCAGGTTTATCGACACGGCGTTGCCAAGGTGCTGGAACCCGTTGCTATAGAGACGCCTCAGCGAATTCCTCTGGAGGTTGAGTTTGAAAGGGCGGACCCACGACTGTGACACCTGGACGAGGCATTCATGCTTTGATGAGTCATCTCATTAATGACGCTGGCTGAGAAGCAAGAATGAGGGCGGACAGGACATGACACGTGCGGGCGGGGGGGTTCCGTCCCAATTTGTGTGTCGGCCGCAGCTTGCCGTAGTCTATCGCTAACTGACTCTACCACAGCGGTAAATTAATAAATACAGTCGATGTTTTTAACCTTGAAATATTGGATATCGAGGCTGTCGTAAAACGAGGACCCCCCCCCCCCCCACCGCAAAAAGGTTACACATCTTTTAAAGGATTATTCCCATCAGTCTCCTCTTTAGCAGGTAAGAAAAAGCATGCTGGATAGAGTTTAAGTCTGGAGGATCAACAATTTAGCTTATTTTCTGATATCCAGTCAAACCTCGGTTTTCGTCCATAATCCGTTCCAGAAGGCTGTTCGAAAACCAAAATTGTTCGAAAACCGAAACCACGCTCTTTTGAAAATAAAAATGTTTACTGAACACGTCTGCTCACAATGGAAAGCAACACGAGGAAGCGTCACTTCCTCGTGTAAGGAAGGCGAGAGGAGTCAAATGGTGCATTCAAGTGCGCGCAGTCTGTCCGAGAACCGAAATTTGTTCGTCATCCGAGGCATAAAAAACTTGAAAATTTTGGTCGAAAACCGAATTGGACGAGAACCGAGACGTTCGAAAACCGAGGTTTGACTGTATTGTGGAACACATCATTAATTAAATTAATTTTTGGGGTGCCTTTTCTGCACTTTCAGTTTCAAATGGTGCCTGGTTTTTGAATAGAAAAAAATTAAAACATGTTCGATTCATCAATTAATTGCTGGAGTAATTGACAGGCTGATCCCTTTTTAAAATAATTGTTAGTTGCAGACATACAAATATGAGAAAAATATTCGAAAATATCGAATATGAGACAGAAATATTGTCAAAGAAAAAGAGTAATTATGGAAAATAGAACCTCAGAAATATAGACTACAAAGGTATGAAATATTGTGATCACCATGTTTGAAAATATTCAATAGCCAAAATATAAAACGATAAACAGTCGACCCCTGCATTTCAATCATAAAAATATTTTTGTGTTATTGTTTTTTTCCCCCCGATTCTCCGTGACACATTAAATGTGATTTTTTGTGATTTTTTTTTAAACTACATTTCAATTGATGCCAATTCCTGACCCCGGACCCGGTCCCAAATCAGCGTGTAAAACCGGTCCGTGTCGGCTACCTGGCTGCCGTTGGTGAAGCCCCGCCCATCGCAGTGCACGTGCAGCACGCCTTCTTTGACCTCGCACGTGCACGGCTCGAAGCAGGGCTCGTCCACCTCCTCCTCGGAGTTGTCCACCAGGGGGGTGTGCGTGGAGGTGGGGGTGGGGGTGGGGCTGCCGTGCGACGCCCGGGCCAGGCCCGCCGCCGCCGCGCACCCCAGGGCCACGGCCAGGGTGACCCACTGCATCCTCTGCGCGCCGCTTCTCCCGCCTCGGCTCGGCTCAGCTCAGCAGCCCACGGCGGCGGCCCGGCGTCGGCCCCTCACTGACGTCCATACGTCGCATCCAACGCGACGAGGACACAAACACAGTTAAAAGAGGGCAAACAGCAGAGCGAGGCAGCTCGGGATGAATCAGATTGATGATGCGTCACGAGCATAGCCAAGCGCACAATGCAAGTTCGATTGCAAAGAGCGAGATGCCTCGGGGGCTTGGGAGTGGTGGTGGTGGTGGGGGTTGGGGGGGTTGACGAAGCGGGACAAGAGCCACTGGATTAGCGAAGCCGGAGAGAAGGCTCATCGGACGTATGGCGTAACATCTGCGAGACTTTTGACAAAACACGTTAGCCTCGTCAAAACAGAGCCTGGTGCTCACGCGTGGGCCAAAGACCCCCTCACCCCCCCCCCCTCCCTCCTCAGATTGAAAAAATCCAAAACAGTGGTTTTCAAATCGCACGGGCTACGATGTTGTGGGATAAAAACTTTGCTTGATTTCAGTTGGTGGGAATCTTGACTTGAACGTTAGCATTAAGCCCCATGCAGTAATTATCCCAAAATTGGACATGGACATTTCGGACACTTTGGACGATTTTGGACTGTTGGACAAATGGACACCACAGACAAAACAGTGAAAAATAACTCCACGAAGCTGAAATTTTGCATCGGACGTATCGCAGCGGCTCCTCTTGTTTTATGTTGAGGGGGAAGAAATTTCATCTGTGCTGTAGGTTACACATACGTACAGCACATTTGACAATAAAGTTGTATTCAATTCAATCTATGTCTTGGCCAATTCCCACTGAACATTTTGAGGGGTTGAAAGTGAAAAAAAATTAAAAGTGGAAAAAGTTGTTGCACGAGGGCCATTTTTGGGACGTAATACCCTTCATGCAGCCGCTTGAAAATACTGCATGAGGGTTAAGTTAGCATCGGCTCTGTAGCCGTTTTAAATACTCACCATGTGATTCTCTTTGTTTTACGTAAAAGTCTGAAAACAGACAGTCGAATGCCATCCCGCTTTGCCTCTTTTTTTTTCTTGTTTTGTTTTGTTTTGTTGTTGTTTTGCATGACGTCGCTTTATACGCTACAAAAGGCAAACACGTGTGCGCGCTCACCTGCGAATCATATTTTATAATGTGATTTTTCCTCTTTTTTTGGGGGGATGAGAGTGAGCTGAGGGGGACGGGGGGTCGGGGAGAGTCATGAATATATTCATCGCCGCGCTCAAATGCCTGCCGAAGCCGAAATGTCACGCGTGTGTTGTTTTTAATGTATGCAATATGAATATGGGCAAATGCAAATGGGATTCATAATGCTTCCGTCTAATGAACTGCTCCGTTTATTAGCACGAATGGCAATCAGGGAACAGGAAGCGAGAAGGGCTCCTGTCATCTACACTTGCTGCTTTCCATCCTTTCCTCATCCAAGGCACATATTTTACAGCCCCCCCCCCTCCCCCCACAAAAAAAAAATGGTATGGCATGGAGCCACACAAAAAGTATCTATGGTGAGCCGCTGCCAAGTTGTGATTTGCTGTTCATTTTCTTTTTCCGCGGAAGCAATCCCCCACTTGGCTTCTGCAAAACTGAATCAGATCCATGAATGGGGATCAAATTCCTGGTTCAGTTTGAATTGGCATCCGCGTTGAACCGGTTTTCCATTTTTTTTCACAATACTGTGTGTATGATTTCATTTTGACTTATGTTATCATTTCAATTAGTTTCAAGACCAGTTTTGCTTGTTTTGGAAAATAATTCTTCCAATTTTTTTTTTATAGTTTTTTAAAATATACTCAATAGTGTATTTGTCAATTGTAATATAAAAAAAAAAAAAAATCACTCAGTCTTACGCAATAAATTATAGCAAAAGGCCGCTTGACCTTCGGTACGGTTAGTTAGCTCCTTTCAGCCCGCACATTCGTTCCTATTAGCCCCTTTCAGCTCGCGCATTCGTTCCTTCCGGCCAGCGGATCCGTTTTGACATCAGCAAATGTAATGCGTCCCACATCACTTGAATCCGACGACCACCTTGTCATACAAATGCAGCCACAATGCTGCGGGCAGCACGTTACATTCTGTCGAGCGCTAACTTCCTCCCTTTTGGCTATGCAGCTGACACGCAGCCGTATTTATTCATCCCTCCAAATGACAGCAGTTCAGTTGCACGCGTCGGGTCGCCGTCGAAAGCAAATGAACAACTGGATGAACCGAAATTTCTGTCCGCTAAACCAAAACAAACAACCCCCCCCCCGAATAATAAAGATAACCTATTTTCCGCACTGTCAGGCACTTCGGAGTATAAGGCGCACCTTCAATGAATGGCTTGTTTTAAAACTGTTTTCATATATAGGGCGCACCGCGTTATCAGGCGCATAGAATAGAAGCTACAATAGTGGCTGCATTTGCGTTATGCATAAACAAGATGGAGCTACGCTAAAGGGAATACAATACAATACGGCTTTATTCATATAGACCAGGGGGTCGGCAACCCAAAATGTTGAAAGAGCCATATAGGACAAAAAAAAACCCCAAAAAAACAAATATGTCTGGAGCCGCACAAAAATAAAAGCCTTCTATAAAACTTACAATGAAGGAAACACATGCTGTAGGTATGGAGGAGACTGGACTGAATTGTTTATGTTATTAATTCCTTTGTTGTGTGTTCACAATCGCCCCCATAGAATTTATTTTGTAATTTCCTCGCTTGATTTTTTTGTTGTTTTTGTGCATTATTTTCGCTTTTCTTTGTGTCAGTGAAATGATCATCAATTTCCGTTTTTTTCTGAGGCTGTCTTTGAACGCCTCACGAGTCGAAAGAGAAGAGAGAAGGCAGTCGGACGCTGACGTGTCTGTGTTTGTCGAGACTGTTCATTAACCGCTCTCCTTTTTCGGAGCTGCAACATGTATCGATAGCTATTTGAGCTATATTAGCCTATTATCAAAATCTTTTTTCCTATTTTCAAACATTTTTTTGTAAAGCTCCAGGGAGCCGCAAGATGTTGCTAAAGAGCCGCAGGCGGCTCTGGAGCCGCGTGTTGCCGACCCCCGATGTAGACCTTTGCAATCTCTGCAGCTCTAACAAAGCGCTTTACAGAACACTGTAAAGGGTATTATGACCAAAAAAATCTGAATATTGATCCATTTATTGGATCATTGGATTGGAAATACGCATTATAAGGCGCACTGGAATGCTTTTAGGTGCGCCTTATAGTGCAGAAAATACGGTAATTGTTTTGGCAATAAAGAAAGTAGGGCTACTCTTATACCCTAATAAGGGTAAAATTGTTGATCCCCCCCCCAAAAAAAAACACTCTGAGCCCTGAAACCGCTGGCCTGAAAACGGGCCTCACTTCGGCCTTGATTTGTCGTATTTGTTTATTTGAAAGCGGTTGCGCGAACGGCGCGGTTGAGTGACGGCGGCTTCCAGAGACGCTTTGCCGACTCAGGTGGAAAACAAACAGGAAAAAGGTGCTCAGTCACGGTCACGAAAACACTGTGGAGGCGCTCGAGTCTTTGCGGGGGCATCTTTGCTCTCAAGTCTTAATGAGATCTAAATTGGATAAAGCATCTCGACGCTCGCAGACGGCGTCGAGCACTGTCACGCGAAATGCAATAATGATCCTGATGGCGCGGCGGCTGTAATCATACAGCAATAATCTAGCGTGGGGTGGGGTTTGGGGGGCGGGGGGGGGGGGTAAGGGGGTCGGACCAGGCGGCAACGGTGGAAATATCAGCGCCCGGGAGAGGAAGAGCAATCACAGAGATGATTACGACCAGGAAAAACAAGGGTTGGATTCGGGGGGGGGGGGGGCGCACGGAGGGAAAGGATCGAGCTGGTGGCAGGCAGGGTGACAATAGTTTTCGATTCATAGTTTTTATTTCGTTTTGGCTTTTCTTTTTTGGACGCCAGTTCGTTTTTTTAAGAGCAAGTTTGCTAGCTCGTATTCCTTTTTTTTTATCTTTTCGTAAAAGATTCGTTTTCATTGGTGTTGTATACATTCAATATTCGCGGAGTGCAAGTAAAAGTATTGTGTCATAAAGTCAACGACGACTCTCAAATAACCTTGGACCTTCATTCTTCTCTCCAGATGTACGGCAATAGTCAAATCAATACGTTTAAAATCAACCCCCCTAGAGCTCATATTAATTGACAAAGATGAAAACGTCGGACATTTTTGCCGCAATTATACTTATTTGGATCATTGTTATACAAACGTGAAATCTAGTTTCAGTTAGGTTTGTTCTTTTTTTTTTTTTTTCCATGAACATTTTTTTCCAATTGTCAACTATATTAAATAAAAGATCAATCAGATGATTTTAAATATATTTCTAACATAGTATCTGTCAATGCCCATTGAAATGTTTTTCAAATGTGACGTACATTTTTTGACGCTTTTATTATTTTAATTGATAATAAATCAGTCCACCAATGACTTCATGAGAAAATCAAGAATCAAATACATGGAAAACATGCACAATAGTCTGTTACAAAATAATTCATTCTCATTTATCAACTCTCGTACGAATACTCTCAGTGGCGCCGTAAACTGAAATATCTTATAGAGGTATTGACCGTCTACCTGTGCTGCTTTACCGTGTTTAGATATCAAGCACTGGAATGGTTGGGAGTCTGCGCCACTAACAAAGCTAACCATTAGCACATTAGCATTAAGCTAGCGTGGCCTTCCCCACTGTGTTCAGATATCCACTGCTGGAATTGTTAGCTGTCACCGTTACTAACAATGCTAACTGTTAGCCCATTAGCATTCAGCCAGCGCAACCTTTCCGAAGGACAAGTTGTTTGGTTATTTTTAAATACACGATTTAATTCTCTTCGTTGGGGATTGACTCCGACGGATCGCGTCACTTGTATCTCAAGGCGCCGCTGGACTCGCTGGGCCCCACGGAAGCACGGAGCGGGCAGCATGTGCGCCCCCGGGCTACACTTTACCCACCCCTGCCATAAAGAGTCACAAGTCAGCGGAGGCCGCCGGCCACTCGGGGAGGATGAGAGCTCTCGCATTGAAGCGGCTGAAATCTGATATTGATTACATCCTAACGCTCACTCTCGCTCCGCTTGTATGCATGCGCTGCAGCCAAGTACATTGCTGTACGCGCACGTCTGTGTGTGTGTGTGTGTGTGTGTGTCACACACACAAAAAAAAGAAAACAAATACCAAAAAAAATCGGGTTTTGATAGCCTGCCAAGATTTCCGACACAGGTAGTGAGCCACGTGTGGATGAGCGAGCGCTTTCATAATAAACCGCTGTAATGCAGCATAGCTCGCAACACAAATCCTGTAAAAGCATGAACACACACGCACAAACACACGCACACACAGGAAGACTTCGGATGGGCTGCCGAGGCCTCACACGCACACACACAAATACAGCGTTATCTTTTTAAGCCACGCACCCCCTTCCCGACAAAGTTGGCGCACCCCTTCTCTGCCGCATGCCAATCAAAGTTTGACGTTTACACTTGGCACGGGGACACACATAAAGACGATCAGGCTGTTTTTTGGTTTTGTTTTGGGGTTTTTTTTTGCAAGATTTTAAAGTGATTTGATTTAGAACAGAGTGAAAAATAAACAAAAATGTATTCATTTTTGGGTGGGCAAGACAATGCGATGGTCATTATTTTTGTCTTATGTTGTAATGTGTCAATGTATTAAAAAAAAAATATATATATATATATATATATATATATACCGTAATTTCTGGACTATAGAGCGCACCTGATTATAAGCCGCACCACTACATTTTTAAAGTGAAAAAATAATTTTGTACACACATAAGCCGCACCTGTCTATAAGCCGCAGGTGCCCATATTGTTACATGAGATATTGACAAAGAAAGACTGTACACAGGCGGCCGTTAAAAAAGTCTTTATATAGGCCGCTTCATTAAATAAGCCGCAGAGTTGAAAGCGTGTGACAAAAGTCGCGGCTTATAGTCCGGAAATTACGGTATATATTTATTTATTTTTTGGTTTAATGGGTTCGACTTGCGCTCATATAGTTGAAATGAAAGTTGTCAGCTGATTTAAACCCTTCACTCGCAGTCTTTTAACCGTTCGCTATGCCGACTTCACAAAATTCTACCAAACAAATGTCGCGGAAACCATTTTTTTGTCAAGTCGTTGATATCAAGCTTAAAATGTTGCAAAGTAATAAAATCGACTGGACGCCCCTTTTCGCACAGACCTTAGTTTGGGAATCTCTGCTGTAGGAAAGCCTTTGCCAAATATTTTAAGCTCCACTCTAAAACAACCCATTCTGTGTCAAAAAAAAATAAAATCAAAAATTGGGTAGTTTTGTATGAAGCAACAACAACAAAAAATTGGGTTGCCAAGCAGCATGTTGGTCTCGTTTATACCCAAATCTTTGACCCAACTGTTTTTAGAGTTTACAATAAAATGCCCCAAAAAAAAAACATGGTTATTTGTTTAACCCTCAAAAGTTGGGTCAAACTTAACAACCCACAAAACAACCCCAAATTTGATTTGTCTTATAAATAAATGACCCCAAAAGTCACTTTTTGACCCAGCAACTCTTTAGAGTGGAGACTCGAAAACCGTAAAACCCCAAACTTTTTGGGTCATTCATACAACCCAAAAACTGAATAATGCCCACCAAAAAATTTTGGTTGGCCTGGAAATACATAACCCCAAAAGTGATGTCTGTCCCTTGTTTTTAAGAGTGTCCCGTCAATAAAGGCATCAACTAAGAGCATTTTTTTTTCGGGACAATCAAATCGGCTGTGTTCACGCCCACAACTGCGCAAACTGCACCCAGCTACATGCGTCCGCAAAACATCAAAACGAAGCTTAGCCCACTTTTGTGCAGATGAAGCCACACTAGACTTGTGCTGCTCAGGAAAATGGAGCCCTTCATTTTGCACACCACCGGCAGAGCTGTTTACTCTCCATAGTTTGGTCACACCTGTTTTTAGATTCAAGTTTTGGTGATAAAGGTGACATTTTCTCAAATGAATGCATCGGACAATGTAAATGTGTCATTATTAAACCACCTCGAGGCGACGTGGGGAATTGTAAGTAGGATAGCGGCCTATTTTGCGGAGTCCCTGATGTGGGCCAGCGTGTTCCATCGTGGTTTGGACAAAATGGAATGCTGTAGAGCTTTGTTGAGAGTCCCTGTTGGTCTGCTGAAGTGTCGTCCCGCTGCAATTGCACTGTTTTGTCTTTTCTTTGTCCCTCCCTCCCGAGGACTGGCGCAAGCGAGCTCTGGGGAAGTCGTTTGTGACATATGTTCTGTATAAGGTACAGTCAAACTTCGGTTTTCGTCCATAATCCGTTCCAGAAGGCTGTTGGACAAAACCGAAATTGTTGGAAAACCGAAACCACGCTCCTTTTAAAATAAAAAATGTTTACTGAACACGTCTGCTCACCATGGAAAGCAACACGAGGAAGCATCACTTCCTCGTGTTGTAAGGAAGGTGAGAAGAGTCAAACGGTGCATTCAAGTGCGCTAAGTTCGTTGGAGAACCGAAATTTGTTCGTCATCCGAGGCATAAAAAATTTTTTGGTCGAAAACCGAATTGGTCGAGGACCGAGACGTTCGAAAACCGAGGTTTGACTGTACATATATTTCTCATTTGTATAAACTAATTACATTTGAGCCCAACAAAAATTGGTTCACCATTTTCCAAATATTCCAAATATTTGTATTTGTTTCCCGTTAAGAAATGTCAAGTTGTGTTGCTGGGTATCAAGAAGACTTTTTGTAGTTTGGCTAAGTCACTTTTAGCGTGTGTTGTTGTTTAAAAAAAGCATGTGTGTGTGTTAGCGAAAAAAGCAAAACAGATTTTTTTTGGGGGGGGGTTGCAAAAATGACTTTTTCCGATCTACCATCCCCCCCCCCACACTTTGGGAATCCCCGCCATGGGCCAACTTGTTCTTTTCGATAAATTGGATGCTGTCGAGAGCCTCGTTTCGAGTCCCCGTCAGTGGCGTCCCGCTCCACCAGTGCCATTGTTTTGTCTCGCTTTTTCAATGTCCCTCAATCCCGAGGACTGACGCAGGCCAGCTCGGGAAATGACGGCCACTCCGCTTATCCCGCCGGCATATTATTCCTGTCACATAACTGCGGTGTCTACCAATCCCCCCCCCACCACCACCACCACCACCACCACCACCACCAACACACACACACATTCACACACACAGCCCAACTCCCCCCCTCACCCCCTCCCTCGTCCTCTCTTGTCCGTCAGAGTAGCCTGGCGGTCGGCTTCTGCATACTCCAAACGTGCAACTGCACTATCAGGCATCAACAAGCGCACCCCCCCCCCGCCCCCAACCCCCACCCCTCACCCCCACTCGCCATCCCTAATCAATGGCATTGAGAAAGGAGAAGAGGCGGAATGAGGGTGTTACCTCTCTTATCATCCAACATTCCAAAGGGGGGGGGGGGGGAATCAATTAGCCAACATACACTATGCAACGGCATGACCAATTAAACAGCCAAGTCATTAGGAGAGCCCATTAACACACGGCGACCGATGGAAATCCTTCGCCGTCCAAAGCCCTGCACCCCCCCCCCCCCCCCACGTTGTCTCGCACATTCATGCAACAGACACACAAAATCATTCACGGTGGCTTAGAAGAAAAAAAAAAAAAAAAAGGAAGCGTAAAATACTCACTCAGTCCTCCGCCAAAGAATCAGGGAACGACCGGGAGAAGACTTTTACAGGCTGACTGTCGACATGTCGTTCACGTTCAGCCGCACTCTCCTGCATGCCTCCTCTCCTCTCTCGCTCTCTCTCCCTCCTGTGGAGGCGGATGAGGGAGGCAGGGAGATGATGATGATGATGAGGAGGAGGAGGAGGAGGAGGAGGAGGATCGGGGGGGTGGGCAACGTGAGAAGACTGCAATGAGGAAGAGGATAGAGAGAGGGCGGGAGGCAGGTTTGGGAGGGAGGAAGCTTTAGGATGCGGGGTCGGCTTCTCCACAGCGCAGCCTCGGGGAGCTGCGGCATCGGACAGCCTGAACGGCGGGGAGCCGGCGCCACGGGGGGGGGGAGCCGAAACGCCGTGCGGCTCGATGACGAAACAAGAGAAAGAGAGTCAGGAAATGGTCAAAGAAAAAAAAAAAAAAAAACATAGCCCGTGAAGACGATACAATACCTTGTCATAGGAGTGGAACAAAAAAGGGAAAAAAAACAAAAGAACAACAATTTAAATCGAAAAATCGGTTGTTATTGAACCAAACCGAATCGAATCATTCCACTTTCTGTACCCCATTTATCAAAATATGTATCACCCCTAATATAGACATATACCGTCAAACCTCGGTTTTTGAACGTCTTGGTTCTCAACCAATTCGGTTTTTCGACCAAAACGTTTTTTTTTTTTTTATGCCTCGGATGACAAACAAATTTTGGTTCTCGAACAAACTGAGCGCACTTGAATGCACCATCTGACTCCTCTCGCCTTCCTTACATGAGGAAGTGACGCTTCCTTGGGTTGACGAGCAAGTGACGCTTCCTCATGTAGCGTTCCATTACTGAGCAGACGTGTTCAATAAAGATTTTTTTTTTCAGTTTTCGAACAATTTCGGTTTTCGAACAGCCTTTTGAAACGGATTATGATCAAAAACCAAGGTATGACTGTACATAAATATACTAGAACGATTAAAATCGTTGAGTATTCGTTTCAGAAACAGTCATCATGATTTTTTTTTGTTTCAAATTTGCAACACCCTTTGATGCCAAATGAGAGTCTCTGAATTCAAAAAATATTCGATCGTGACAGCCCGAGCCCAAGCGAACTCCTGCCCAACTTTGCAGTCGGATCTTCAACTTTTTGACAAACTAAATTTACCCCCAAGTCTGTTTTTGGCTGAGCAAAAAAAAAATAATTCATCATCTCATTTTTGTTTCAGCATCTCAGCCCCGTGCCTTCAAGCGCCAACCGTGCGCGTTGCCATAGCGACTCTCGCCATCTGGCTTTCCGGCACACCGGCAGACACGCGTCAGGCTTCTTTTTTTTTTTTTTTTTTTTTTAAACGAATTGACTTTTATGAGAGGAAATCACATCGAGGCCTCAGAAGTTCACGAGGAGCTAAACACCTGTCACGGCGTGAAGAGGAGGAGGAAGTGGGAGCAACAGATGCCACGACACGTAAATTAGCTCCCCGCGCGTCGCCGGTTTCGCTAGTGACTACCAGGCTTCTTCACGGACTGGCTCGTCATCAAGGACACTTTGATTATTCCTTCGCACTCTGCTCGGGCTTCTTTTGTCGCCGCTCCCCGCGGCATTGACAACTTGGGAACATGATTGTTTCCTTTCTGGTCCTGGAGAAGGTGCCGGCGTAGAGATCAATACGGTTTTCGCAAAATGTCCAATTTATACAATAATTGGTTTCGCATCGCAGGTTGCGAGTAAAAAAAAATGTTTCCTTTTGAGCCTCATTCAAACACATTAAATAGCACAACTGAGAATCACCGATTTTGAAGTGTTACGCCACAACTAGCTAGCTAGCTAGCTAGCAACAAGCTGGCGACTAGTGCGGCTAAACACATCCCGCTCCGGAGTCATGAATCATCACCCCCATGGTGTCAAAAAAAGCGACACCTGACGAGTATCATGTTCACAAAGGGATGACGAGGAAAGACGGAGAAGCCACGCTAATTACTAAGCTAACCTGAGATTGACACGGTTTGTGCGATTAACACTGCAATGAAATGCTGAGCGCGATCGAGTCCACTTTTCACAGACGACTGGCTGGAACCGTGTTGAAGTGGAGAATATCCAACTATGAATAACAAAATAGAAAACAAATGAATAAGTGTATGGACTCCGGAAAGAAAATCTACCCGCTAAACAGAACCGGTTACGCTAATGCTGTACATCAGCCAGGAGGAGTGGCCAATAACCGTCAAAATATTTACGTATATGGTGTAAAATATTTACAATATTTCTAGAATTTGTTGTTTTTTTATAATAGAGTCTGGCTGAGTTACTTGGGATAGGCTTCGTGAGGATCAAGCGGTTCGGAAAATGGATGGATGGATGGATGAGGCCTGCACAATAAATGTCCTCAGATGACATTACAGTCGACCTTATCGTCATTATTTATTTATTTATTTTTAAAAATTGGAATCAATTTAGCTTTGCTTCTTGAAAAAGGTGTCACATTGGTTTGCTGTGACTTTAAGAAATAAAAACTTTAGATTTTATAAAATAAGAGTAACAATTGTTTATTTTTTTGTATTCTTATTGTTGTTTAATAAAACCGCTGCTTCAGGTCCACGGGAATTAACCTGCAAAAAAATTGCCCCTCAAAATTAGAGCCGCAAAGAAAAGAAAAGTAATATTGTGCCTTGCTAAATATAGATATGATTTATTTTTTTTTTTAAATGAATCCTACCCACTGACCAAAATGAAGCAAAAGTTTGTTTTGTTTTGTTTTTTCAAAATTGCAGCCGTTGCGATTTTATAATTGCATTCTTCCTCATGGTGATTTATTTGGATTAAATTGTTTAGCCTACTTGGAAGCCACGTTCCTTATCTTGTATTGTTGACACTTTGGGACCATATACCTGCTCCTTTTGAGCAAAGGAACGCCCCCCCCCCCAAAAAAAAAAACAAAACACCCCCAAGTAGCGATTATTTATAGCCCACTTTTCCCAGGTAATGGCCACCAAATGCTTTACAAGAGCAGGCCCGGAATGCAAAGTAGCCACAGACATCAGCATAAAAGAAGAGCGACAACAAACGCATAAAAAAACGAGCAGACGGGGGAAAGCGGGACACAATTACCACTGGTGGCTCGTGACAAAAATGCACAGTATCCTGGGATGCTGATAAACGGTTAACAACTTAAGGTCATTTTGGATTCTTTTTTTTTTTTTTTTTTTTTGATTGGCACAGGAAAGAGCGACGGACGGCCATGTGCCGTGGCTGCAAATCAACTGTTTGCCTCAGAGTCCAATTATTAGCACCATTAACTTTGGCACCTTAAGGGACTTGGTCCTTCTGTACTCTTTTATTTTGTTTGCCGCGTCTCCCTTTTGGAGCTTGAGAACAAACCTCGGAGTCAATAATTAGCCCTTTAGGGGAATGCTAGTGCACCATGTACATTGAAGGAAGCGGACTCGTCCATGTTCCGAGACCTATGAAATGCTTAGCCCGCTAGATCGCCCGTACGATATCGATACGTTCGTGGGACGATACCATTCAGTCCTTTTATTTTCACAAGATCGTACAATTCGCTCCAAATTCAAGTCACAAACCATTTCCAGTGGTTTGAAACGGCATTCAAATGTGTAAGACTACTTACCGATTCACTCCAATACAATTGAGTCAATCCATGACATGATTTCGCTCCAAACATAAGATGATTGATTCCAGTTGCGATACTCTTCACTCCAAACACAACACGTTTTACTCCACTTATGATACAGTTCATTCCAGTGACATAATTCACTCCTAATAAATAAATATTTCTTCTCAATATGACACGATTCAATCCAAATTTGACGGATTGGCGAATGCCGATACCGAGTATACTAATACCGGCCTTATTTTAAGGTATCCGCATTCGTGGAGCCTTCTCGACGATGACGATACGATTTACCGAAATTATAAAAATGTGCGCTTAGTACAATGTGTAATTGATCCGCTCCCGCTGCGATGAATACAATACGTACGCCCCAAATAGATACGACTAAATAGAAACATAAACAAACAAACAATTGTTTGTTTATGTTTTCTCTTTCGAAATTAGTCGTATCAACTTCAGTGCGGATCGGATTCACCCCAATAACAAGGCAATAAGATTTTCCTTAGTTGATACGTGCCACATTTTGAAACTTGCGTGACAAATGACATTCGCATTAGTAAGTAATAAGCGGCCAGGGCCTCTCATAACGGTTGCACATGACAGCAAATCATTTTGGAATGACATTTGAAGCCTTTAAAACGATATCCAGGCCATGGCATCGTGGACAATTATGACGACGCATTGATGCGTGTCATCTTCTCCGCCCCCCCCCCCCCACCCCCCAACCCTACCCGGCGAGGCCCTTTTTGCATATCGGCGAGCCTCGGGGAAAAGATTTAATAACGACATGTCTTCCACATTACTGCGCTCAAAGTTCAATTTTCAGTTCAATTTCACATCGATTTTGGGGCGCCTGCGTGAAGGTGAATCACCTTGAAGGAAACGGCGGAGGTGCATCTGCCTCTCTCTCTCTCTCGATCGCCCCTGCGGCGGTGCGAGGGAACGCTGTCCCCGGAGATTCCAATCAGACGGCACAACACAGACGCTTCCAGTAATATCAGGAAGCTGTAGACGATGGTTATAGATTTCAGGGGCTCTCAGGTGCATTAGGCCATAGCGCGGCTTCCCCCACAAGGCCACTTAATGCCTGCGATGGAGGGAAGGAGGCCGGACCAGCTGGCTGCCGGGCATGCATGTGCAGCTATGAACAACAACAACAACAACAACAAAAATGCATTTAGACACTTGTGCATAAATAAAGCTCGTCGCATCTTTCCGCAAGCCGGTAGAGGGAGCTTCCTTAATCAGGAGTCACAGACGCGGTGCTCACGGGCACCAGGGAGTCTCCAAGGTCCACATGAGTAGCCCCGCGGGCCTGTTCCAGATATAGCTCACCAGTGAAGGAGCATTGTGATTTTCTAGGAATGTTGTTTTCATCGACGACCCAAAAAAAGCACATTGACACACAAATCTCTTCATTCTCCCCGATTCTATCTTCCGCCCGTATTATGAACGTGTTGAGCAAGGTTTCTGGATACGTGTGTACAGTCAAATCTCGGTTTTCGTCCATAATCCGTTCCAGAAGGCTGTTCGAAAACCGAAATTGTTCGAAAACCGAAACCACGCTTTTTTGAAAATAAAAATGTTGACTGAACACGTCTGCTCACAATGCAAAGCAACACGAGGAAGCGTCACTTCCTCGTGTAAGGAAGGCGAGAGGAGTCAAATGGTGCATTCAAGTGCGCTCAGTTTGTTCGAGAACCCAAATTTGTTCGTCATCCGAGGCATAAAAAAATTGACATTTTTGGTCAAAAAACGATTTGGTCGAGAACCGAGACGTTCGAAAACCGAGGTCTGACTGCATTTTATTTCATGAAACCATGACTGTGGATGGTATGACAAATAATGACTTTTCAGTCATTACAAGCATGGGCGCTTAAGCCCAATTGATAGGTCTAAATTTTTGGTGCAAAGCCTACCCCCTGGTGGACTGTTTGAAATGACGTAAATGCGAAAGAAGAAGAACAAAACGGGAAACATTCCGGCACATCCTTTGTTTTGTTGAAAAAAAAAGTCAATGTTATCCGCTGTCCTCCTGCTGCTCCTTCTGCTGTTCCTGCCTTGACCACTGTGTGGCAGTATAATATAGTCATGTAAGTGACTCAATAGACTCAATCATTTTGCACAGAGGATAAAGAATATATGCCCGGCGTGTATGTGTCCTACGTTGCTCCGCCATTTGTATTCAAATAGCCATCGCTTCACGGATTCTCAAACGGTGCCACTGTACATACTTTTTGGGTGACATTTTGTTTGGTAGTGCGTTGTGCTACCAAACTAAATGTTTGAGAAGAAGAAGATGGCTATCAGGCGCTAGCAGACGCCTCCATGACCGAGCGGCCGCTTTGAGCGCATCAAATACTTTTTTTTTGTTTTGAGAAAGGGAACGCTTCACACTGACATCCTGAGTGGACGTTGTTGCTTTTTAAATTGTATATACGAGTTTACAGCAGCGTAGCGTTATTTTTATGGACGATGCTCGTGTTGTCATGATAGCAAAATGTCGACTTTGTGTACAATACCTGCATCAAAAGATTTCGTCTCTTTTAAGCTTATTATTTAAACTCTCATCGAATATTTAACCTTTGACATCCGAACCATACGGGGGAAACGTGCAGAACGGAGGACATCAGTTATCGGAGGCGGGGGGCAGGGGGGGGGGGGCAGGTACTTGTGCTCGTAACATGTACGAGGAGAGCTTTAGAGGACTCACCTCTGATTCACACACACTCACCGCGGGCAAGGACAAACCACACGGGACGCACACATGTTGAAGTACGGTGATTCACATGCTGGCGCACACACCGACCGCCGTAACTCCCGCGCATGACCCGAGCGTGAGGTGATTAATCACCTTCCTGTATTAATTACAATTCAAATCAGTTGCCATGGGAACCCCCTTTCGGAATGTTCAGGAACGACGGTGGACTTCCAGTGAGTCAAGGACCAAGGAGGAGGGGGAGGCGGGGGGGGGGGGGCATTCATGACGCCTTACAATGATTCAGATGGCTGCGTTTTACATTGCCCCCCCCCCCTCACTCACACACACACACACACACACACACACACACACACTACCCCCCCCCCCTCCCTCCCTCTTGAGTTGCCCGAGATGAACTTCAATTTTTGGTCACGGAGAGGCTCGCAGAAAGCGGAAAATGTTAGTGTGATGACGGCTAAGAAAGCATCAGTGTGGATCGGGAAAAATAAGATCGACGTGCGTTGCTTGGCAGTCAAAGGTGCACCTGTTGATTTTTGACGCATTTCAAATGAAAACAAATGAGATCAAGAAAATAATTTGGGGAAACGGCACTGGGCCGAGATATTAATATCCGCTCCAATCAATGACAATACTCTATAGATTATAATTTGGATCAATCGATACGTTTTTACTTGATTGTTTTGATTTGGATACGGTCAATCCCCCAACCCAATACGCCATGGAATTATGGGAAACGTGTTTCTAGCATTTAGCCGACGCGCACGTTTCAACGTCGTTGCAAATGCAGTCAAAGCTCGGTTTTCGAACGTCTCTGTTCTCGACCAAATCGGTTTTCGACCAAAAATTTCGAGTTTTTTTTATGCCTCGGATGACGACCGAATTTCGGCTCTCGAATACACTGAGCGCACTTGAATGCACCATTTGACTCCTCTCGCCTTCCTTACGCGAGGAAGTGACGTTTCCTCAGCTAGACAAGGAAGTGACGCTTTCCATTGTGAGCAGACGCGTTCAATAATAATAATAATAATAATACATTTTATTTATAAGCGCCTTTCAAGACACCCAAGGACACTTTACAATCAGGAACAAAAACAATAAAACACAATGCGGGTTGAGCAGCGGCAGCCAAACGCGCCCTTAAACATTTTTATCTTAAAAAGAGCGTGGTTTCGGTTTTCGAACAATTCGGTTTTCGAACAGCCTTCTGGAACGGATTATGGACGAAAACCGAGGTTGGACTGTCTGTTCAAATGTCCTTGCAAATACGTTCGAACGGACATACGGTCAAAAATGTCGCCTTCACATCAGCACTCCCACTCCTCCGTAACGTTTGCATTCCAAAAGGAAAATAAATATCCTCAATACTACCGCTATGTATTAAACGACTGGGAAAATGCCTGCTGGGAGACGTGGAAGTAGTCGACAAACCGCGCGTCGCTGGTTTCCACTAAATGCTTATTCAGGGTTATTTTTGTGAAGCCGTGCGGATGCTCGCGCGGTATTATATTGGAAGCTCAGGTGAAAGCCGGACGTGGTGAATTAACAATGCGCGGTTGTGTGTGTGTGTGTGTGTGTGTGTCCGTGTGGCTCGCCAGTTGTCATGGTTGCAGCGTTTATCACCTCGTTCCGCCGACGTAGAGGCCCAGGGGCACATGTGATTGGATTCAGACGGACAGACAGAGAGACAGATGTGGGGAAGGGAGTGTGAGTGAGTGAGTGAGTGAGTGAGTGAGAGGGAGGACATATTGGCACAGAGGGCTTAAATGCCAACGCGCTGCGCGGAGGGAGGAGGGGGTAGAAGGCCGCTGGACAAATGTCAACGCCGGGCCTCTTCATGATCATGTAGCGCAGGGGCAAGCGTGGCGCAAAAGTTGATTTTTGCCATCTATAATAGGGAGTTTGAATGCCTTACGTTGCGGGATTGAAGAAGGACCTTTTAGGGCTTCTTTCACTCATCAATGCGGAAAACTTTTCTAACTTTGAGCAAAATGTGCGTCCATGAGCAAGCCGTTACAATTTTTGCCCTGCCAGTCAGTCGCAGGGCACAAACCTCGGATGTCATCCATAATCCGTTCCAGAAGGCTGTTCGACAACCAAAATTGTTTGAAAACCGAAACCACGCTCTTTTTAAAATAAAAATGTTTACTGAACACGTCTGCTCACCATGGAAAGCAACACGAGGAAGCGTCACTTCCTCATCTACCGAGGACGCGTCACTTCCTCGTGTAAGGAAGGCGAGAGGAGTCAAATGGTGCATTCAAGTGCGCTCAGTTTGTTCGAGAACCAAAATTTGTTCGTTATCCGAGGCATAGAAAACTCGATATTTTTGGACAGAACCGAGACGTTCAAAAACCGAGGTTTGACTGTATATATTTTTTGCATGTAATTAATAAAGTTCCAATCCTTGTCATGTGTGTGACTGTGTCAACAATAGTTGAATGTATGTCATATTTAACCGATTTATGATTGATTTATCTTAAATTCTAAAATCTTGGTCTTGCACTGTAAAATTATTTCAGTAATTTTAGTAATTTACTACTTTGCTTTTAAAAGTTTAAATTTTTTTGTTTGTGAATGCTGTGAAATATACTTTTAATAATGTCAATGGAGCTTGCGTTTAACATAAACGATAAAGCTATCATGCCTCATCTTGTCCTCAACACCGGCTTCGACAAAGCGACAGTTCCGGGTTGTGAGGCGGGAAAAGCCCTCACGATAGATATTTCAGCCAATCGTGGAGCGCTACAAGTGATTCCATGAAACTTCTCAGCCTATCACAGCACCGCTTGTCCCTTACTCAGGTGGGGGGGCGGTGCCGCACAGGAAACAAGTAACGTCTTTTGCTTTAAACTTTTCCTTTAAAATTAAAAATAGCACCTACTGAATTCAAACTTTCAAAGTAAACATGCGGGGTTTTTTCGTCGTCATTGAGTTGTGTAACGTGTCGATGTTCGCAGTCGACTCCCTCGACGATTTTTTTTTTAGACGACCTCGCGTGTTGTGTTTGTGTGCGACTTGTAAACTAGAGAGTCGCCGGGTCACTTTTTTTTTTGTTTTTTAGCTGACGTCCAGCTGAATAGGCGAAAGCGCCAGAGAGCGTGTGTGAATAGACGCATTGTGGGGCTGCCGCCTGCCTGTCTGGCTTAGTGTGTATGTCAGTGTGTGTGTGTGTGTGTGTGTGGCCTCGGCATGCTTTTCTCTTCCGTGTCGTTTGTGCCACACGCACTCCCCCGTCATCGCTGCCTGCTGGCTGACACGCTGCGCGGACGGGCAGGAGGACATTACCGGCGACAGCGAGCTGCCCGCTTGTCTACACTCGCCGCCCGCTTTCGGCTGCCCACAGCGGTGACCGTCAAACCACAACAACGAAAAAGTCCTCGCCATGCCCCAGACTGGCAAATCGAGAAACGCCCCGCCGGTGTCGGACTCCCCGCGGCCCCAAATGGGGGCCTCGGCTGGGGATCCAGAAGGACTCCGAGATGACGAGGGGGACACTGGACAGGACAACCAAGGAGACGAGGACATCATCAAATCTCCAAATGATCCCAAACAATACAGGTAAGATACACTCGTGTACCCCGCCTTTGCTTTCCTCCCACATTTCCCAAAACATGCATGTTGGATTCACTGTCCCAATGTGAAATTGAATGACAGTTTGTCTGTTTGTGCCCTGCGACTGGCTGGCGACCAGTCCACGGGTGTACCATGCCTGCAGCAGAAGATGACAGCTCACTCTCAACCAGGGACAGCGCGACACAGGGCCGAGAGAGAGCCATAGCCCCCTCAAAAATCGGCGTTGCGCCTTGATTTCATTTTATGTTTGAACAATAGGTCTAAATTATTTTCTTAGTCTCCGTGCGTATCGGTCACGCCCCGCTTTCACACATTTCATACTCGATTAAGCACATAAAAATTTAGCATTCGCGCTGGCTTTTAAACCTGGAGAACCCACGGGGTCAAATTTGGCCCCTATCAATCCTGCTACTCAAATGCTACCCTTAAATCCCAAAGGGTCAAATTTGGCCCTAATCCTAAATTAAGATTAAAATATTGAATATTTGAAAAAAAAAACATATATTTTGGTGTTCAGTGAACATATAGCAGTCAATTAATATAAAATTCATCATTTTCCAAAGAAGAAAAGGGGTCTTGGGTTCTCCGGGGTTAAAAATATTTTGTAACATCGTAATGTGTGAATGTCTGGAACCTTGAAATGTATGTTGGTACTGTTCTAAAGCAAGGACCTCCTGTCATTTTTTTTACTTGTTACCACCGAGTGACTCCCCCACCGGTATTTTTTTTTTCCCCTCCAGAGCCAAAAAGTAGGCCAATAATTGATTTCTTTAAATATAAGGTGAACCTGTTGCTCTAATTGCGGCACAGTGAATTCCATTATTTGCCTTTTCACTCTGCAGGTACATTGTGCTGGCCAACGGGCTGCGCGCTCTGCTCATCTCGGACTACAGCAGCCTGGCCGTGTCCAAAGACGACGAGGAGGAAGAGGAGGAGGAGGAGGAAGAGGAAGAAGAAGGTGGCGAAGAGGAGGAGGAGGAAGAGGAGGAAGATGACTCGAGCGAAGAAACGACGGCGGAGTCGGATGAGGGTGGCGACAAAGATGATGACCGGGAGGGGAGGAGGAAGAAGAGAGGAAATGCAGAGAAGCAGGTACACGCTCGCTGATGGTGTCCATTTGTAGTTGGAAAAATATTTTGTAGCCCAACGTGACACTTTTCAACTGGTACACCCCCACTGAAGGGCGATCAATGCAAGCACCACAGTCTGGGAATCCCTGGTGTCGAGCAGCCAACCCATCTGAAAACTGGCTCAGCAAAACACACACCGAGGTTATGATTGTAAACGTAAACGTACCAAAATAACAAAAACTAAGATCGGAAAAACATTTTCACTCATAAAGTTGGTTCGATCACGGCTCCCTGTGTGGAGTTTGCATGTTTCTCCCCGTTCCCGCGTGGGTTTTCTCCGGGTACTCTGGTTTCCTCCCACATTCCAAAAACATGCATTGGGAAATGGATGGATGGAGATAGACAGATAGATAGATCGATCCGTAATTTCCGGACTATAAACCGCGACTTTTGTCACATGTTACAATATGGGCGCCTGCGGCTTATAGACGGGTGCGGCTTATGTGTGTACAAAATGTTTTTTTTTCCTTTAAAAATTTAGTGGTGCGGCTTATAATCAGGAGCGCTCTATAGTCCGGAAATTACGGTAGATAGATAGATAAATTGTGTGTGTGTGTGTGTGTGTGCATGTGTGTGTGTGCGTGTGTGTGTGTGTGTGTGTTCCCTGATGCCTAAAATTGCCACATGTGATGCAAACTCTACTTGTGCTCGTTTTTGTGTGTGCCTGTGTGTGTGTGCGCGTGTGTGTGTTTGTGTGTGTGAGCGTGTGCACGCACGTGCGTGCGCGCATGTGTGTGTGTGTCAGTCTGCAGCCGCCTTGTGTATCGGAGTGGGCAGCTTCAGTGACCCCAGCGACCTCCCCGGCCTTGCCCACTTTCTGGAACACAGTGAGTAATTACAGTAATTACAGTGAAAGGATGGACACGGATCGTGTGTGTGTGTGTGTGTGTGTGTGTGTGTGTGTGTGTGTGTGCGCACACGTGTGTTGAAGTAGCTCTGAAAGGTTAATTCATTGGAGCCTTTTACATGCTCACCCATCACCGATTAAATTTTGCGTGCGACTGCCTCTCATCCATGTTTGTACCTCCCAAGTTGGTCGAGATAAAACAGAGACCAGAAAGGGGCACGGTCACCCTTGTTAAACATCCCCGGGAAGTTACTTTGACACTGCAGTAACTTGGTTGGAGCCCTTTTCCCCTCCTTTGCCGTTGTTATTGAAATCTGCAATCTAATACGCGCGCCCTTATCGGTTTCAAATCCCAGTTTGAAAAGGAAATTGCAAAGAAAATTTGGCTTCCCCGACAGCAGTGGTCCTCAAAACGCTTTCGTCTTACCAGGAGTACGCCCCTCACTTTACGCGTTGATAAAAAAAGTATTATTTTTTTGTTGTAGCTTAATTTCGATCAATTCGTAGGAGTGGCCTACTTTTGATCTCAAACATTAAAAAAAAAATTAGATGTTGTCCAGAAAGGAAATGATGTCATTCTTAAAAATAGGAATCAAAACCATAAACCTTTAAACGTTAAACGTTTAAGAAAAAATTAAATGGAGCGCCCTTAAAGGTATTTATTTCTGTGTTGCTCGCCATCCATACAGAAGAAAATTTGAAAATTGTACTTGACTTTCTAACTTAGTGCTCAGTGACCTTTTTTTTTTTTTTTGTCTCGCTCTCGACAAATTTACCATATCCAGTCAAACCTCGGTTTTCGTCCATAATCCGTTCCAGAAGGCTGTGCGAAAACCGAAATTGTTCGAAAACCGAAACCACGCTCTTTTTAAAATAAAAATGTTTACTGGAACATGCCTGCTCACCATGGAAAGCAACATGAGGAAGCGTCACTTCCTCGTCTACCCGAGGAAGCATCACTTCCTCGTGTAAGGAAGCCGAGAGGAGTCAAATGGTGCATTCAAGTGCGCTCAGTTTGTTGGAGAACCGAAATTTGTTCGTCATCCAAGGCATAAAAAACTCGAAATTTTTGGTCGAAAAACGATTTGGACGAGAACCGAGATGTTCGAAAACTGAGGTTTGACTGTATTTAATTTTAAAAAACTAAAACTAATACAAAAGTTCATAAAAACTCAAACGAAGCATTTTCGAAACAAGAAAAAAAAATTCCGAAAAACCACGAAACTTGAGGCGTGCGTCTGTGCCACGGGTTTACTTATCTACGATAAAAAAAAGTATTCAATATTCCATACACACCCCCGGTTGCGAAACACTGCCCGGCAGTTATAAAATGCCAACATGGAGGCCATTCTTATAAGCCTGAAGCCATTGATAGGCGCTGGCTTATCTTTGACATTTTTGAAAATGGCGGCTTATGTGCTCTCTCCGCACACGGCACCAGTGGTTTTCATGGGCAGTGAGAAGTACCCCTCGGAAAACGGCTTTGATGCCTTCCTCAAGAAGCACGGCGGCAGCGACAACGCCTCCACCGATTGCGAGAGGACCGTCTTCCAGTTTGACGTGCAGAGGAAAAGCTTCAAAGAGGCGCTCGACAGGTGAGAGCGGATCATAGGTGCTTTTGTGGTGCGCGGGGGAGCAAAGGTGGGGGCCGAGCGGCATCACATTTTAAGCAGCCAAACGGGGCGACCCGGTTGAAGTGCGGGGCGATTAAAAACACTCCCGCCTGCCCCTTTCCGCATCAACGGGATGCAGTCAACGCTGCTGTTTAGCTACGGGCCTGATTAAGAAAGTTGCGGAACCGCCGGGATTTGATCGATCTGACGCAACCGACATAATTATCGCGCCCCGTTTATGCCCAAAGAACTCTGCTGCTTAAAACGATGGCAGTGGAAAGGAACACTGCACAGTTAGCCGCAGCGTTACTTTTACATTTAAACGATCGAGGAGTTTGATCGAATGCAACATTGCCACAACAGGATTTTATTTTGTGGCATCTAATCTTTTTTGGCGGCTCCTTAAACGGGTTGCAAGAGAGAACAAAAGTTTACAAAGTGAGTACGGAATGGCATTACTTTTGTGTTCGAATGATGTAAGAATTGTTGATTTGATGTCATGACTTCAACATGGCCGTCCTGGGACTGTTTTGGTGGGGGCTGCCTAAATGGGTTGCAGCAGGGAGCAAAAGTTGCTGCATTTATTTTGCATCGAAAAGAGGAAAGACTTTTCGATCTCGCGGGATTTGAGCAATCAAATGTCACGCAGCTACAATTGGATTTCATTTTCGCTCGACGCTGCCTAAACGGGTTGCAAGAGAGAACAAAAGTTTACAAAGTGAGTACGGAGCGGCATTACGTTTGTGTTCGAATGATGTAAGAATTGTTGATTTGATGTAATGACTTCAACAAGGCCGTCCTGGGACTGTTTTGGTGGGGGCTGCCTAAATGGGTTGCAGCAGAGAGCAAAAAATTGCTGCATTTATTTTGCAATCGAAAAGAGGAAAGATTTTTCGATCTTGCGAGATTTGAGCAATCGAATGTCACGTAGCTACGATTGGATTTCATTTTCGCTCGACGCTGCCTAAACGGGTAGCGGGAGAGCGCGGCATTTTTGTGAGATCTCTCTATGAAAGAGGCGAATCATTCTTCTCTTTGCGCTCTATTTTAGGTGGGCTCAGTTCTTCATCTGCCCCCTGATGATCCGAGAGGCTATCGACAGGGAGGTGGAGGCCGTCGACAGCGGTGAGTCCGCTCGTGTTCGGATTCCATCCCGAAAAGCGCCGTTGTCATTCCTGAGCCTCCCCCCCCCCCCTGCCGCCCGTCAGAATACCAGCTGGCCAAGCCGTCTGATTCGCACAGGAAGGAGATGCTGTTTGGCAGCTTGGCCAAACCGGGACACCCCATGGGCAAATTCTGCTGGGGTGAGTTTAACGGAGGAGGCTCGCCATGTTTTATTTGTTCCAAGGGCGGGACTATTTGTTGGATTTTGAGTGGTGTGACCGGTCGCCAGGGAACGCGCAGACTCTGAAGCAAGAGCCCAAGAAGAACGAGATCAGCGTCTACAACCGACTACGAGCCTTCTGGGAAAGACACTACTCTGCACATTACATGACCCTGGCTGTCCAGTCCAGAGGTCAGTAAGGTCTTTCTTTATTGGGCTCAAGCCCCCCAGCACCAGTCTAGCGCAATCCGCGGTCGAAGGTGGCGCCATCGGTGGAATCGGTCGACACAAACATTTCTAGCTCGAAACTCTAATGAGCAACTTTAAGCGCGGATGTTCGTCTCTGTTCGTCTTTGTGTGCCGT
Source organism: Hippocampus abdominalis (assembly GCA_018466805.1). NCBI lineage: Eukaryota > Metazoa > Chordata > Actinopteri > Syngnathiformes > Syngnathidae > Hippocampus > Hippocampus abdominalis. The sequence continues at coordinate 17,713,165 of CM031705.1, forward strand.
GCGATTGGCTGGCAATCGGTTCAGGGTGTCCCCCGCCTCCTGCCCGAAGACACCTGGGATAGTCCCCGTTACGCCCTGCGACCCTTGTGAGGATAAAGCGGGTCAAAAAATGGATGGATGGATGGATGGATGATTGATTCTAAAACAATTTGATTGTGACCGCCATTAATCCGTACCCAAGTTTTAGCTCTTCAGCTTCAGAGGTTGGTGACCTCTGACCTTAACCACGCAAGGTAAATAGACCGGGCTTTTGGCACCATCTTGTGACATCACAGGGCAGTTTTCAAAGCATATGGGGAAAAATGAGTTTTAGCTTTCACAGAACCCCCCCCCCCCCTCCCCCCCACAATACAGTACAATACAAGCAGCATGTATCACAATATATAGTATTTTGAAGTGAAACAATTAGGTTTTTTTTGCCCCTAAAATCGAGTCGTGCAGTTTCGCAAGGTCAGATCGTGACCAAAGCCGTTTTTGTACGATGAAAGTTCCGCTCTGCAGTGATCCACATGTGGCATCAGTCAACAACCTGCTGGTGGGCAGATTGACAGAACTCTTTAACGAGCAATCCGATGATTTAATTGGCTGCTAATGAAGCCCGCAAAGCTCTAATGAGGAGCCGCTCCACGTGTCCACTCGACGGGCCGAGCGCGGCTAATTATTCGCAGCTCGCCTCGGGTCGCCGCCTTCATCCCGGTGATGTCATCGTCGGGTCTTGGCGCGTTCTCGCAGGAAATATCAGGCGGCTCATTAACAGCTGCGGAGGCGTCCCGGGCTGACTCGTGTTGATATTTGTGACCAAATAAATAAATAACAAATAACAAAATCGCAAATCATGGTCTTTGCAGAATTGTCTTTTGTAATCTCACAGGAGACAATATTGACCACAGAACAGGAAATGGAACCTTTTTGTGACCCAAAGCAGCACACAACTCTCTCACACTGGCGTCTCTGCGTCATGATTAAAAATCTCCATGTAATTGATGCCCACCCAAAAAGATTTGTAATTTTCCCTGGAGGCCACAAGATGGCGGCAAAGTACTTTAGGCAAGGCTACGTTCTGACAAACTGAAACTCCTCCACTCAGTTCTACTTAGTGACATGCCTTTCTCGACCGATAACGTTTGGAAAATTCCCCCGCAAAATCGCTCGAAATCTGCCCTGCGTCGCTCCGCAGTGATTTTTGCGCGAGCCAAAAAGACGCCACAATTTGACCGAAGAGCTGAGAACGGCAGCGTAGTTAATGCCAAACAAATCCATACCACCTGGATGTCGTAAATCATGAGGATGACCGTGATCGTTGATGTTGTGACTGACTGACACACTTGTCGTTGTGCACCCGCAGAGAAGCTAAACACCCTGGAGATGTGGGTGCGCGAGATCTTCAGCCAGGTGCCCAACAAGTGAGTGTTGCTCTTCTTCACACCGGAGATGACCTCCGCACTCTCATTTCACTGCCCACGGCAAAATTCATTGACTCGTTTAAATTGACTTGATTTCAAGCAGATGCCAAGATTTTCCCAGTGTTTGCTCTCTGACAGCGAAAATCGCTCCTCTAAGATCCAATATTTAACCCCGGAGAACCCACGGGGTCAAATTTGGCCCCCTATAAATTCTGCTACTCAAATCCCAAAGGGTCAAATTTGGCCTTAATCCTAAATTAGGATTAAAGCATTGAATATTGGAAAAAAAAACATATATTTTGGTGTTCAGTGAACATATAACAGGCATTTAATGTATAATTCATCATTTTCCAAAGAAGAAAAGGGGTCTTGTTCTCCAGGGCTAAAAAGGAATCATTCCTACTTTTTGACTAATATCGTCAGAAAAAGGAAACAATGCCAATTAATGATATTTACAACTTTTATCTAAATTACGGTGGTCATTTTTAGGTCATTTTTAATCAAAGTTATCCGATTATTGTTGTGTTTTTTGTTTGTTTTTTGTGGGGTTTTTTTGTACTAAAATTAAATACTGTAATTTCCGAATGATAAAGTACACCTAAATAAAAGCCGCAACAGCTCAATTTAGCCATAAAAACAAACGTGTACATTTCTTGCCCACTTTGTGTTTTTAGCCACGGGTCTTTTTTTTTTTTGCAAAAGAAGAGAAGAAGAAATTTTTTTGACATAAAACAAAAGTAGACGCTTTTTGTCCACATTTTCGATGAATTCAGTAAAATAAAATAATACAATTTAATTACCCATTGATTTACCTTGCTCGATTGAACATATACTAGTAGAACCTGGCGATTCGCGGGGGAATAAGAAACACCGTGGCCCACGAATAGCAAAAATCCGTTTATCATTGGCCCATTATCAATACATTTAAAAAAAAATCAAAAAATAAATTTTATGTTGGAATTTGATGGTGTGGGACCTCAATAGCACTCTTCTCCCAAGACATTTTTATTTTCACTTTAACTAGCACTTTTATGGTTGTATGTATTTATTTATTTAAATGTCTTTTTCTTGTGATGTTACGCGTCCATGTCGGCAGCGGCCTTGCCAAGCCGGACTTCTCCAACATGCTGGATCCCTTTGACACGCCATCTTTCAACAAACTATACAGAGGTAAAAGATCACGTATGTCGATATTTGGCGTCGGGATGCTCAAAATCTGTCCGCTGAGGCGAAGAGGTGGTGTTGTTGTTGTCATCGTGGAATACTTGAAGGTCACTGCTGTGCTGTTGTGTTTGCGTTGCCTGCCTGCAGTCATCCCCGTTCGGAAGGTGCATGCCTTGAATATCACTTGGGCGCTCCCCCCTCAAGAAAAGCACTACAGGTGAGTGTTTTGGAGTAGTGAGTCCCAAACTGCGCAAAGCCGAACTGTGTGCAGGGGTGGACTCTTCTTTCTTTTGGCATTTTTGTCATCAGGCCCAAGATGAAAGGGGCATTTGCGCCGATGTGGGAGTGAGCACAGACGGCTTATTTCCCCCGTCCAGTAAACTGCAATACAATGCACTTTAAATTCAGTGCACGAGAGGCGCGCACTGGCAAACAGACCACTTGCGGATGATGTAAATTTGGCCGTCACAGATATCACCACTGTGAAGTGGGCACTTAGAAACCCCTTCCCCGCTGAGTGTTTGTGTCCCTTCAAATAATCATCAGTGTGGCAAATAAAGAATTCATGAAAAAGGCTTAAAGCTGTTTAAAATCCACTCCCGGTTCAAGTTTACTGTCAAACTAAACCTAAAACATAGACCAAGGGTGTCAAACTCGTTTCACATTGTGGGCCACGTACGGACTCTGTAGATGTCAAGTGGGCCAAACCATTAACATGATACCATACTGTGCTATGAATCACCAAAATCTCATCTCTTTCCTTTGTTTTGGTCTCAAGAAGCATTTCTTGGTGATTGATCTCGGTGACAAACTGAGACTGCTGTTTTCTTCCCCGATCAAAACAGTGTTGTCTTCTACTGTGATCAAAACAGTCTGCCCCCTAGCGGATAATCAACGAATTGCATTTTATTTAAAATATTCCTTCTGTGTCTTTAATGCATTTTTTGTTTCACTTTTAAATGATCCCGCGGGCCGGATCCAACCTCCTTAGGGGCCGGTTCCGGCCCGCGGGCCGTATGTTTGACACCCTGACCTAGACGATTGCACGCCGCGTATTCAAAACAACCGAACAAAGTTGTCTTAAGAACGGCCCGCAAACTTAATGCTAACATAGCATATCATGGAAAATGCAATTGAGATGCTAATGGTTAGCATCGATAATCACCGCTTTTATTCAACAGATATTTGAACACAAATGGCGGAGAAACACATTTAGACAGATATTATTTTAAATACCCACAGGTAGATGTTGTTTATTTTACGAATGACGAATAATACAGCATTTTATGGAATCACACAAAGTGGTACAAAGTACACGTTTTTCATTTGCGTCCGCATGCTTTATGATGCTAAATCTCAAGGCACCGCTATATTTTTGTGACTTTACACTGAAACATCTTTTTGTGGAGCACATGAACATTTTTGATGGAGCAAAGAATAAAATGGAACAGGAGGGTCATATCAATCGAATACAGTACACAAATCCAACACCCCCCCCCCCCCCCCCCCCCCCGCCAACCCTCTCGTTGTCTTGAGGGGATTCGATTTTCTCGTCCTAACAATGTTTTTCCTTCGCAGAGTGAAGCCTCTTCACTACATATCGTGGCTGATTGGCCACGAAGGCCCAGGAAGCATCCTCTCAACGCTCAGGAGGAAGTGAGGAGTTTCTCTTTGCTTTTCTCATGTGAAAGCGCTCCAAATAAAACCCCAATTTAAAGGTCTTTCAATTTACTGGGGGACACACACAGGCTGGGTTTTTTTTTTGTGTTTTTTTTTTCCCCCACAAGAGCCTCTCAGCCTCTTGTTACTAAATGTCCATCCCCCCCCCCCCCCCTAAAAAAAAACGCTCTCTCTCAGTCATCTCACAATATAAAGCAGCCCTCCAAAAAAAACACCCTCCCTCATGTCGACACCACTCAGCGGCTCAGATCGAACGTTCCAGACGCTTTGTTTCCCCGCGCTTGATGAATGACGACAGCGGACGACTTGGAGAGCGCTCAAAAGCCAGTCGAGTGCTTTGCTGTGTTAAGTGGGGTGCGGCGTAAAGTGCCCCCTCAGTGGTTATTTGGGCCCGGGAGGCAATGAAGCTTCGTGTCCTTTTCATCCCCCCACCCCCACCCCCACCCTCTGTATTTTCAGTCGGTCAGTCATATCCATAGTTGAAAACGAATGTTCTTTTACGAGACTGGAAGAAGGAAAAAAAAACGGATTCGCACACAGTTGCCGATCAAAATGTTCATTTTGCGTCACATCAAAATACACGGATTAGCAAAAAAAAAAAAAAAAAATGAGACTCACAAAGTTTGTTTTCCTCTCCATATGAAAAAGATGAACGTCACTTGAAGTCAGAAAACTTTTCACCAATGGTCTCACCGACGAATGATTTCAGCCTCGGTTGTCACACGAACCCTCACGTCAAAAACTACAGCAGTTGTTTTTCACCCCCACAAAAACCGTTGACATTTCGTTTGAAGTGTATGGTGGCTTATTTGGACAAGTGGCTATTGGATTTTTTTATTTATTTTTTTTCAGCAAAGTAGGCGGGGCGTTTAATTACCTGTTAATCGATGCTCAATGTGGATGATCGCAGGTGCTGGGCTGTCAATCTGTTCGGAGGCAACAGCGAAAGCGGCTTTGATCAAAACACCACCTACTCCATTTTCTCCATCTCCATCACGCTCACCGACGAAGGTTTCCAGAACTTCTACCAGGTGACTTGCCCCCCCCCCCACCCCCCACCCCCAGTTCTCCCTCCCCACCTCTTCTATTTTGGTCCAGTATTTGTATTGATAGATACAACAGGGTTATTTCAGGGAAGAGCCGAGTGCTATCAGTTGCCACGGCAACGCCGGCTAACCAGGCACTCAAGCAGCAAAGGAGCTGATTTTTATAGGACTGTCTTATTGGAAAATAACTGCTCTTGAAGGGTCGCCACGGACTCGAGGACACCCTTTACAATCCGCATCCATCCAATATGTATTACCAAAAAAAAAAGGTGTGTTTTTCATTTCAATTTCTGCAGGTGACCCACCTGGTGTTCCAGTACCTCAAGATGCTGCAGCTCCTCGGGCCGCAGAAAAGGCACGAATCGAAGCACACGCTCGCACGCACACATTTCCACCTCCTACAATATGCCAGAGTTGCACATGGTCACCAAAACTCTCAAATATTTTTGGATACCATTGTAGTGCCCGCCTGATTTGGACGATACTTAAAATGTGGAGCTAGCTATGTTATTTCTAGTGCCAGGTACTTTTGCCGCGACTTGAGGTTTTTTGCTCCAGAAATTGTTCTCATAGGAAATCAATTTTTTGTGAGCTGATTTTTTTTAATTTTTTTTTTTAATCGACAAAATGAGATAAGATGAGAAGCTCGGTCATCCGAGAGGGGCTCAGAGTCGAGCCGCTTCTCCTACACGTCGTGAGGAGCCAGATGAGGTGGCTCGGGCATCTGATTAAGATGTTTCGTCCGTATTTAAAATGCCACATTTTTACTCCTCTAATTGTCTTTCCCGTCGCACGCTCAGGATATACGAAGAGATTCAGAAGATCGAGGCCAACGAATTTCGCTATCAGGAGGAGGTAGGGGCCCCACGCCGTTCGGGCACCGCCTGCTCCGTGTCATTCTTTCAACCGTGTAATCCCCGTTCTCTCTCTTTTTTTCAGAGCGACCCAATCGAACACGTGGAGGACATCTGTGAGAACATGCAGCTCTTCCCCAAGGAAGACTTGCTGACGGGAGACCAGCTGATGTTTGACTTCAGTCGCGAGGTGGCCAGCCAGTTTTTGTTTTACATTTTTGCTTTGTGTGAAAAGTGAGACGCAAGCTTTGCACTTGCACCCTACTCCCCCCCCCCAGCCCCCCTACCTGCCTTCCTCTGTGAGATTGTTCCTGCATAAAGAAACACATTTGGACACTGACGGAAGGAAATGTGTTCCGTGCATTGGCGCGCATGTGTGTGTGTGTGTGTGTGTGTGTGCAGGTGATAGGTGCAGCGCTGTCCCTGCTCACCCCCGAGAAAGCCAACCTGATGCTGTTGTCGCCAGAACACGAGGGCCGTTGTCCTCTCCGGGAGAAATGGTTTGGAACACAGTACAGCGTGGAGGGTGAGTGTGTTGTTCATGTTTGTGTGTGTGGGGGGGGGGCTGTGCACGTGTAGCAAGAATTTCATCAGTTGAGATTTTTCATTATGCAGTCAAACCTCGGTTTTCGTCCATAATCCGTTCCAGAAGGCTGTTAGAAAACCGAAATTGTTTGAAAACCGAAACCAAGCGTCACTTCCTCGTCTACCCGAGGAAGCTTCACTTCCTCGTGTAAGGAAGGCGAGAGGAGTCAAATGGTGCATTCAAGTGCGCTCAGTTTGTTCGAGAACCCAAATTTGTTCGTCATCCGAGGCTTAAAAAAATCTACATTTTTGGTCGAAAACCGAATTGGACGAGAACCGAGACGTTCGAAAACCGAGGTTTGACTGTAGTTTGAATTTTGTTTTGACTTCTGCCTTTTTTTTTTAATTCTGTTAGTTCAAATGAGTTTTTGAAGCAAGTTAGACTGCTATGTTTTAGATTTTATTAGTTTTAGTTTTAGGTTTTTTTTAGGGGGGGATTTGGGGGCGGGGTTTCATTATAGTGTATTTGTCAAGTGCACAATTGAAAGAAAAGGTCACTAAGTATTCTGTAATAACTTAAATAAAAGTACAATTCTTCCTCCCTTCTTCTGTGTGGCCGTACAGTACAGCAATACCGAAATACAGTCAAATTTAAAATGAACCCCGACAGCTCAGGTATGATATTAACTGACAAAGATGAAAACAAAGGACAATTTTCTGCGATAATTAGATGGTTTTATAAATGTACGATGCCATTAGTTGTTTTTTTTTCTAAGCAATTATTTTGCCAACCAAAAAATGTAGTTGTCGTTATTTTGTCATCTTATGTTAACTACAAAAACCTTGCGTTGTGCTGGCACCTTAATACATTGTCTTTTCCTCTTTCCCCGCAGCAACGTTCGGCCCAGCGTAAAGCACTCAAGCCATTTATCTCTGTCGCTTTACATGACAGTATATTGTGTTTACAAACAAAAGGCTTCTCTCTCTCACACACACACACACACATCGTGTCATCTTCCTTTTGAAAAATGTACTCAACTAGCCTCCTGTGATGCTCGCAGAGGACGTTCTTATTTCATCGCGGCACAAGTTAAACGTGCCTGACACGTGTGCCTTCCTTGCTCACAGACATCCAACCGGAGTGGATGGAGCGTTGGACAGGAAATTTGGAGCTGAGTCGCCAGCTTTTCCTTCCTGCGGAGAACAGGTTCATCGGTGGGTGACTGGACCACACTCAAAATTCTCACTTTTATCTGTCGTCACACATTGTGCTTAAAAAAAAAAAAAAATACTGGTTGGTGCTACTTAGGTTTGGGTTTTGGACTTGTTGAGCAAAATAATACATGTCAATGTTTGCAGTATTACAACAACAACAAAACTGACATACAGTCAAACCTCGGTTTTCGTCCATAATCCGTTCCAGAAGGCTGTTCGAAAACCGAAATTGTTGGAAAACCGAAACCACGCTCTTTTTAAAATAAAAATGTTCACTGAACGCGTCTGCTCACAATGGAAAGCAACACGAGGAAGTGTCACTTCCTCGTGTAAGGAAGGAGAGAGGAGTCAAATGGTGCATTCAAGTGCGCTCAGTTGGTTTGAGAATCGAAATTTGTTCATCATCCGAGGCATAAAAAAATCGAAATTTTTGGTCGAAAACCGAATCGGTCGAGAACCGAGACGTTCGAAAACCGAGGTTTGACTGTAATTTGAATGTGTTATCCCTCCCCTTTATGCCTCTAATTTCATTTTTAATTATCATTTCTAAACTTGTCACAGCGTGAATCGAACCCGGTACCTCTGCATTGTGCTAACCACTGGACTACAGGGCCGCTATATGTTAACTCAATTCAGTACCAGCCGATTCTAGACCAAGTCTGAAAAGACGTTTAAAACCGTCTTTGGGAGTGAATGAGTTAAGAGACGAACAACCATCCGCGCTCACACTCACGAAAAATTTAGAGTGTTCAATCAGGGGACGGTGAAGTGGGGCTACATTCAAACCTTGCTGCAGCTTTAGAAAAAGAGACTCGTCCGACGTTACAACAGGGATTGATTAAAAAGCTGGACCTCGAGGCACCCGCACATTTAACCACGCTCACAAAGTGCTGTCACGCTAAAAATTTAGAGTGTAAAAAAATAAAATACACATACAGCACAGATTTAAGGATAACAACACAACACTTAATTACAGACAGCGTAAGACAATTGAAGTGGTGGCTTGACGTTTTGAAAAGTGTTATTGAGGGGGCATTTCTGATATCAAGTGGCTCCATAGCTAGCAGAAAATGCTCTATCACCTTGTTTAAGCCGGGACCGTGGTACATAGGCCTTGGCTGGAGGATCTGAGGGATGGGGGCTACATGGGGGTGAATGATATCAGCGTGCCAGGCCATGAAGAGCTTTCCGTATTCGTGACTGGACTGGAAGCCAGTGCAAGGAGGCTAGGACAGGTGTGATGTGTTCATGCGTTGGTGAGCACCTAGCTGCTGCATGGACCATCTGAAGCCGTGCCACCATCAGAGGGAGACCAAGATGTTACAATAGTCTAGAAATGAAGGCATGGATGGACATTGTATGATAGAACTCAACTGGTCTTGACAACAGATGAAATTTGCTCAAATCGTAGACCATCTCAGTTTTGCATTTGTGAATGGAGCATTTTTTTTTCAACATCCCGCGGCAGTTTGCTCGTCGGCTTGCAATCGGGTTGCAAAACGAGGAATCCATCGCTGGCAAATTGCAGGCCAATCTCCAGGCCCGCCGTGGCTAGTTATTACCAGCGTTTTTGTCGCCGCAGCGTAGCCCGAGCAGCGGCACCGAGCGCCTCCGTCTTGCCTTTATGACGGCAGTGTTCTCATCTTCTAAATGGCTCCACGTTCAACTGAGGCTGCCTGAAAGGACGAAACGCTTTTTGGGGGAGAGATTCACAACGCGGGCGGCATCCTTTGTCGACAACCTATGCTACATGCTAAACGTGTCAATGAGGGTATTTTTTAATTATTTTGGGAAATTGGTAACTGGTTTGAATGGTGTTCCGTCAGTCATTACAACATTCCCCGGTTAACAATCAGGGCTTTAATAAAGGTGTTATCCTTTCTGTTGCTAAGCTTCAATTCAGACGAGGCTCGCCACGCTAATCACACCGCGAGCATATTAGCATCCATCCCCCTCTGCGTTATCTCTGATATAATTCCAGCATCATTATGTTTCTGTCTTTCAACTTTTTTTTTCTTTTTTTCCTAACAACCAAACTTTCTTTTTTCCATGAAACAAGCTCGGTTTACATCTGCCTGTTTTTTCTTATTAACAAAAGAGGGAAAAAAAGTCACAGCAGGCTTCTGCTTTGTTTTACCGACACTCAAAAAAACAACCGGTGGCGCTAACAAATGAATATCTTTGTCGAACAAAATCAAATAGGGGCCTCTTTCTAAAATGTCACTTTTTGTTTTCCTCACATTCCGTTGCGTGCAACGTGCGAGGTGTTCTTCTTGAGAAACAAATATAATCGCTAAACGAAATGCGGTCTTTAAGGATTTATGGCATCAAGGCGGTCGATTTTCCTCTAACAAGCTCACTTTGGATATTTTTTTTTTTTTTTTTGCTCAGGAAAATAAAACCGGCACTCATTTTTAACAAGATCAATTCATTTCGGAGCAATCTGGAAACAACGAATTGCATCTAAAAATGCCCCTTTTTCGTCGGCAAACTTGATCCCACTCCCATGTGGTGGTGTGACGCCAGCAAAAAAAAATAAATCTAAACAATGACTGCTGTCGAAAGCGCTTCACAATCACCCTCCCCGTATGACGCTCATGAAAAGAGAATTTTCAATTTTCCTTTACGTCGTTTTTTTTTTCTCCCTTGAACAACATTAATAGAAGAGATTGATACAGCGCTTTTCAAGACACCCAAGGTCGCCTCGACATTGACAAAAGGCAACACGGGAAAGTCAACCAGAGCATAAATCCACAACAATGTGATTGTGATTTTTGTACTTAAATGGACCCCTATTTTCTTTTCAGCCTCCAACTTCACCCTCAAGCCTTCGGACTGCGCCGACGCCGAGTTTCCGGTGCGCATCGCCAGCAGTGACACGGGCTGCCTGTGGTACAAGAAAGATAACAAATTCAAAACTTTCAAAGGTGTGTTTAGCTCGTCGCTCTGCCATTTGACCCAAAAAAAAACACCAAAAAAATCAATTTGCCACTCTGGTGCAAAAAGTGTATTCTTATGACAATTATGCTCGTGGTCTTCTGCAGCCTACATCAGATTTCACCTCATCTCTCCTGTAATCCAGCAGTCTGCTCAGAAGTAAGTGCAGTCACGTCTTCGCGAGAACACTTTATTTGTATTTTTTATTTTTTTACTTACACTCACCGAGCTCTCTCTTCCCTCCATTGCAGCGTGGTGCTATTCGACCTGCTGGTCAACATCCTGGGCCACAATCTGGCCGAGCCCGCTTATGAAGCCGAGGTGGCCCAGCTGGAGTATAAACTGGTGGCGGGCGAGCACGGCCTGGTCATCAAGGTCAAAGGATTTGACGACAAATTGCCCGTGAGTCAGTGAGTGAGTGAGTGAGTGAGTGAGGGAGATATGCCGGTTCAGTTGGCGACTTGTGTAAACTGACCACTGTTGCTGGCGGCCCGCGGACCACAAACGCTCTGCGTGTCCCTCGGTCTCATTTATGTATTTATTTTTAAGTTCGATTTTTGAGAGGGGGAAAAAAAACCGTAATTTTCGGGAGTTTCCTCGACTATGGTTCCAAATTGTAATAGCACCATTCATCACTAGATGGCACACTTAGTCGCCCTTCCACCGGGTCACCTCCATCAGGAATATCATCGCAAATAGGAAGCGTTTGAGAAGCTGAAAATTGAAGCTACTTTGCTTCGAGACGTAATTACCATTAAGAGCACTTTAGCATCTTCTATGTTTTTAGAAAGCCGCCAGCTAACACTTAGCTTAAGCCCATAGCGGGGGGCTACGATATCGCGCGCACCTTCAGTCAGTGTTACAAACAAAATGGTTAATATTTAGTTAAATACGACACAAATTTGCATAACTGCAGGTAAACACACTTAAATGATCACGATTAACGTCTTTATAATGGCACCGATTCTCCACAGAATGGCGCAATGCAAAGTTCCGAACCGAAGGTACCGCCAGAAATATGCGCAAGTTGCCAAGCTCTCAACTATAAATAAAGTTGATCTTTCAAAATTATTATTATTATTTATTTTTTTAATCTACAGTAAATTAGGAAGTGCACGGTCCTATGTGAGTCCCTGCGTTGAAAAATTGTGACCCCCTGCCATCATTTAAGTTGCCCATGATTAGACATGTACCTAATGGTGTGGCTGGTGAGTCTGTTCCACAATTAACAGCGCACACCTCGCTGTCCTCATCTTCCACACTTTAGCTTCTCTTCCGCCTGATCATTGACCACCTGGCTAACTTCAAGGCCCCTCCAGACGTCTTCACCATGTTCTCGGAGCAGCTGAAGAAAACCTACTTCAACATCCTCATCAAGCCCGCTAAGCTGAACAAGTCGGTGTATAACATGCTTTGTCCTTTGCTGCCCTCTGCTGGCCCGATTGTGTCCCAACAAGATGCTCCTGTTTTTTTTTTTGTTTTTTTCCCAGGGACGTGCGGTTGTTGATCTTGGAGCACGGGCGCTGGTCCATGGTGGACAAGTACCAGGTGCTCGTGGCCGGCCTCACCAGTGACCAGCTGATGGACTTAAGCCGAAGGTTCATGGCCGAGCTGTACGCCGAGGGCCTGGTGCAGGGCAACTTCAGCTGTGACGTGAGTGCCATACCTCTGCCATTATTTTTGGTTTCATTTTCATCCATGCAAAAAAAAAAAAAAAAAGGGAAAGAAATACTCTAAACTACTCAACTGCAGATGGGAGAGGCATTTAAGAGGATGTTTTTTTTTTTTTTTTTTTTTTTTCATGCGCAACATAGCAAACGTGAGGGCCGCTAGATTGTGCCCGCTATTGGTGTGCCAAACAGTACACACAAAAATATCGATACCTCATCACCAGTCAGGTCTTCTCTCTGCTTCAGGCAGTATAGCTTGAATTGTGTCTTTGGATCTTCACCCACCCGAGCCGGTCAAGTCACTTATGGAGAAACTCACCATGGGGTTGGTTAAATTCGAAACATCACTTTTGGGGGGGGGGGGGGGGGAAGAAAAAAAAATCTAGCATCCTCTAAGCGATGTTTGTGGATGTTAGTGGTTCGAGAGTATCCGTTTAAATGTCAGGCGTTGGTAACTTGGTGCTGATCCGCTTTTATGTTTGCGCCACAGGAGTCGCGAGGCTTCCTGCAGTACGTGACAGAGTGAGTGAGCGAGCAGCCACACACACGCGCCTTCCTAATGCACTCCCAAATGACCGCTTGAATACTACGCCGCGCTCACTGTCATCGGCATTAGCCTCACATGAGGAATTCATCCTCCTCCTCCTCCTGCTCCTCCTCTTCTTCCATAGCAAGCTGCAGTTCTCCAAGCTGCCAGTGGAGGTGCCAGTGATGTTCCGAGTGGTGGAACTGCCGAGGCAGCACCACATCTGCAAAGTCAAGTCTCTGAACAAGAGAGACGCCAACTCCGAGGTCACAGTCTACTACCAGGTCCGCCAAAATACCGATAAGTGCAACTCAAAAATTTGCGTACAATTGAGATCCATGAAATAAGTTGCGGTGGGGTCTTTTGACTTTGTTTAACCCCCCCTCAAATCCTTCCCAAAAACGCTGGTAAACATTTACTATGTGTGTTCAAAAATCCTAAAATCACTTTTCAGGAGACCCACAAAACGGCACGATTGTTCAACCAGTAACATTGCAAGGTCAAAGAGCGCAATACTTTAAATTTGGTCCAAAATTTGGAGCAAAAAATAGACACGCACACGTGTCAGGATTTGTGAAAACGTTATCACGAATGAGGTGCTATGTTCTGCCCATTCCCCACCCGCCCCTCCAAAAAAAAAAAAAGACTAGACCTACTCACCAAATTTAGGGCATTATTTAATGAAGGGAAGGTCTTATATTTGGTGGAAGTGGCGTGAGTTAAAGATGCCACTAGCCTGTAGTAGAAAAGAATCTCTTTTTTTTTTAAACTGCTTAAGAATAATAATAATCTGTTTGATAGTCTGGATCCAAAGACTTGAGGGAGCACACGCTGATGGAACTCTTAGTGGTGAGTCACACTTGTATGATTTTTTTTAGACTCATTGCGCTTGTTGGATTTTACTAACCCCTTCCCATGTGTCTTTGCACACAGTCTGTAGTGTTTAACTTTTGTCTTTCTTTTGCTGCATGTCTGTTGCCTTACTGTTTGTGTTTGTTTTTCATGTGACCCGTTGTCTTTCAGATGCTTATGGAGGAGCCTTGTTTCGACTTCCTTCGCACCAAAGAGACACTGGGGTACGTGCCTGATTTGTGTCATTCCTGTAAACCTCATGGAGCAACAACTTGCCTGCGGCTCTCATCGGCGTTCTTATTTTCCTGTTGTTGTTTGTTTGTTTTTAATCGTGCAGGTACCATGTCTACCCCGCCTGCAGAAACACTTCGGGCGTTCTGGGTTTCTCCATCACAGTGCAAACGCAGGCCTCCAAGTTCAGGTGAGTTGGCAACACATTTCGACCTGTTCATCACAGCAACTTGGGTTTTAGTATATTGTAAGAAAAATTCTAATCAAAGAAAAAAGAAAATGTATATATAGTACAGTATAGCTAGCTGGATAGCTAGCTAGCTTAGGTAGGTAGCTAGCTAGCTTTAGTAAGTACAGTAGCTAGCTAGATAGATAGGTATAGGTAGGTAGCTAGGTAGGTAGGTAGCTAGTTAGCTAGCTAGGTAGACAGGTAGGTAAGTAGATAGATAGAAAAAAGTAACCAAAATAAAGCTGTGTTGTTTTATCCAAACTGCAGCCTTTGCTTTGCGATCTGAAAATTGCATGCTACTACATCGCGATGTCGATTTGAATACGATTCATTGTTTGGCCCTGAGTTCAACTGTATGTAACTTGAATGTGGGTTTCAAATCCAAAGTGAAGCTCGTCAATGTGTGAAGAAAATAATAACCCCCCTTCCCCCCCTAAAAAAAACAACAAACAGTTAATGTGAATTGTGAACAATGCGCTCTCAGTACAGAGCTGGTCGAGTTAAAAATTGAAGAGTTCCTCGCTTCATTTGGTGAGACGCTCAGCGCGCTGACTGACGAGGCCTTCGACGCTCAGGTGTGTGTGCGTGCGGACGTGCGAGTCAAAATAGAATGAATCGTTTCATCAACCATAATATGAAAGAGTGTTTCATAATCCTTTTGTTCGTGTCTGTGTGTGTGTGTGTGTGTCTCTGTAATGTATGTGTCTCTCGCTCCATGCGAATGTTTCTTTCTGTGCGTGTGTGTCTGTGTTGGTATGCTTGCGTGCAGGTGAGCACTCTGATGAAGCTGAAGGAGTGTGAGGACACACACCTGGGCGAGGAGGTGGACGGAAACTGGACGGAAGTGGTCACACAGCAATACATGTTTGACCGACTCAACAGAGAGGTGACACGCACACGCACGGCCCTCGCACGCAACGTTCCACTAAATCCAGCAGATGGAGCGTCTTTTTTTTTTTTTTCCTCCTCATTGTATTTTTTTTCTCCTTTTATTAGATCTTAAAATATATAACACCTTAATTCCTCGTAAAATGATGACTCTATTTTTTATTTTATTTTTTTAATATTCCCAGATTGATCCGAAAATGGAAATCTTTTATCTTGTGAACTTCTTTTGATGTATTTTTTTTTTTAATGACACACTGGGGTGTAAAAAAAGAAAAAAAATGTTTGATTCGGAAAATCAATTTAAGAGATGCAGGTGCGTCACATCGAATTGTTCCACTTTGAAATATATGGAGATATGTATTGAATGTTCTTTATTGGAGGAAATGTCACATTCACACTATTGACAGCTTAATTTATATGTATGTAAAATGACAACAAAAAACAAATTTCATCATACCTAAATCAACTTTTATTGAAGATCTACACACCTCTATGATAAACAAATTTCCCCCTCATCATATAACAAAGATATTAATTTGAACATTCTTGGTTTAGGTTAAGGCCTTGAAGCAGATAAGCCGCGGCGAGCTGCTGTCCTGGTACCACCACCATCGAGGACCTTACAGCCGCAAACTCAGTGTACACGTAAGCCACTTTCTCACTCGAAAAAATGAAAATTAAATTTTTTTTTTTTCCCACAAGAATCTCTTTTCATCTGGACAGGTGGTGGGTTTCGGCGCTGAGGAGGGCGACGACCTCAACGATGATGAGGCGGCGGGACTCCCCGCCCAGGGTGAGGGCTCCGGCAGCTCGGCTTACGGCGAGGTGTCCAGGCTCACCTTCCTGGCGCCCTCACCAAAGATGGCGGGCGCCACCGCCATCATGGACATTAATGCCTTCATTCGAGAGTTGACCCTCTTCCCCTATAGCACTGTTTATTAGCTTTGTGTGGAATGAAGCGTGCAAAGGAATACTTTTAAGTGATAAGTTAATTGCTTTGACTTAATAAAATCACTTTTCCACATTGAACCTGTGCATGTGTGTCTGTGTGTGTTTCCTCGCCATGATAATCTTCCACCTCCCCGTCAAGCCCACCTTTAGCATTGCCGTGCTAGCTACAAAGCTAGTGTAGCTCCAGGGAAGTTTTCTCATTTCACTCATTGTGTATATTTTGTGGAAGCATTCAACCACCAGGTGGCCCCTCTAACCGTAACAGACAGACCCAGCAATTATTCGGTTTAATTGCATTCAATTGTGCAATTGCGGATTACAAGACACCCTGTGCTGGATGTAGCAAAGCAGCCCAAGAGACATTGGATATTCCTCCAGGTTTTACAAGTAGGTACGCTGTAGTTGGTTTTGTGTATTGTGTGTTTTGAGGAGTGAAATTGACTTTCAATGTGCAATTTTGCGTAATCCACCCTTATCATTTCATTTCAAGGAATTCATTGCGGGTCTCTCTTTTATTTATCAGAACGAGAGCTACAGTTTTGCCTGTACCGTGTGTGTATATCCTTGAAGGTCTTTGGTTTGCGAAATCGGTGTGAAGAAAGTTTTTGGTTAATGGAGAATGTCAGTATTATCAAAATAAACAAGTGAGCGCGAAATGTATTAAACGTGTGTGTAAATGTATATGTTTATGTATCGATAGATTTACTTTGTATAAGCAGTCGATCTCTCATCACGTGCTTATTCCCCCCATCCAAGCCGACCCCTATTTACTTTCATTCCAACTGACTAATTGCTGCCTCATGAGGATTAAAGTGGCATCGTTGTTTTGATCGTGTAATTTGCCTGGATCGGATAAAACATTGGTCATATTTTTGGGTGTGTATGTTTTGTATTATGAACCGTTTGAATGATTGAAACGATAACCACCAATCTGCTTTAAAGGAACCCTCCACCTGCTCAACGTCACACTTTTTGTTCCAGCAGGTTCCTCCCAACTCCGCCCCGCCGGGACCACCGCGAATAAATGACAGCGCGTCCACCAGTCCGACCACTACCACCGCCAAGGAGCGGGCCGCGAAGACGCAGCCATGCCGAGGAGGAGCCACTCTCAGCCGGCCTGCCGCCGCCTCGTCTCCCGCCAGACTCCCCGAGGTTTTCCAGAGGTTCTCGCCGTCTCTTGGCACTGAAGCAGAGGAGAAGTCGATGATGTCGTGCGGGCGGGCAATGACGTGATGCGTCTGGTTCGTGTGGAGAGATCTTGCGAGAAGAAACAGGTTGCAGAGATTTTGCGTGAAAAAGGTAAGAAGAAGAGTTTGCGCATCCAGTTGAGCTGCGGAACGAGGCCGATCAGTGACGTAACGTGCACTTAACTTCATTTTAATGCGCGCGTTTTACCATTTGTCCGTCATCAGATTTGCAACTCTGTGCTTAGCTGCGGTCTTTCATTTTTACTGTAAAGTAACATGTAAGTGGATGATATTTATTTTATTCATGATGTGGTATATACCATTCTTAATTTTTTTTTTTTAAACAACAACGTTTCAGTATAGAAAAGCGTAAGATAAATAATTTAGTTGAGTAGACTCCGGAGAATGGGTTAAAATGTTGATTATGGGGGAAATTTGACGAAATACTATTTCAAAACATGCCGAGCAAAGAGGAAGACATTCATTCTTTAATCTATCCCACTGAGTATTTACCTTATCAAGAGCCCTATAATTGTTTTTGCATATGTTAGCTGTTTTCAAGAAGGGGCCCCACAGAGTGTGTTGCAAACTACAGAGTGATCACACTCCTCAGCCTCGGGGTTGCTGGTGTAAAGCTGTTACCCCCCACGACCCAACACCGGATAAGTGGAAGAAGATGGACGGATAGCATATAGAACAAACTTGCAACAAGACAGCGTGAGATTCAAACCCAGAGCCTCAGAGCTGTGAGGGAGAAGCACTAACCACTCACCGAGCACGTGGCCTTCATTTTCCACTGCTTTCAGAATCATCCACACTTTTCGAGCAGCCACAATTTCACCTTTTTCGTTGTCATCTTCTTCTTGTTCCGTCTAAATTGGCCCCCTGATGGAAAAATATTGTCGGCGGGAACGCCACGTGAATAATTGAGGTCTGTGGGGCTTTAAAATTGCAAAGCAGGCAGCCCTGATTTCCTGCTTGCGAGTGTCCTGTCATGATTTCAGAATAGAGAGATCCTCTCGCCCTCCATAGAAGAAGAATATACACCGTATACATGTCATATATTCTCAATGTATCATCTTTTATTCACAAGTAGAGAGATGCGAAGTATTGTTCATTTTTCATATGGAAGCTTCAAATCTACCAAATACTTCTTTAAAAATAATATACTAGCCTAAGTGAGGATAGGCGGTTCAGGTGGATGGATGTTTAAAACATTCCCTACCAGTATTTATTAGCTAACGGTACTTATTAGTTGCAAATAAATGGCGAGTTAGCTAGCTAGCGTTACTTTGTTCAAACCCAATTGCTAATTTGTTACCTTCAACATTCAGTTAGCTCAAACTAGATGGCTAGTTTGATAGCTCACAAGCTTTTCTTGGGAACAACTAAATTGTTCGTTGGTTAGCTGAAGTATATAAGTTCATTAGCTCACCAGCTTTAGTTGGTTAAAACTAGATGGCTACTTTATTAGCTCACAAGCTTTTCTTAGGAACAACTAAATTGTTCGTTGGTTAGCTGAAGTATATAGTTCATTAGCTCACCAGCTTTAGTTAGTTCAAACTAGATGGCTACTTTATTAGCTACCTTG
Source organism: Hippocampus abdominalis (assembly GCA_018466805.1). Taxonomy (NCBI): domain Eukaryota; kingdom Metazoa; phylum Chordata; class Actinopteri; order Syngnathiformes; family Syngnathidae; genus Hippocampus; species Hippocampus abdominalis. The sequence goes on from CM031705.1 coordinate 17,732,114, forward strand.
CCGTACTTAGTTCACAGCAAATTCCTCTTTTGTTAACAAATAGCATTTCTTAGCTAACGAGATGGCTAGTTTGTTCGTTACCGAGTATTGAAAACAGATGTTATTCAACTAAGTAACATTAGTTCAAATCAAATGGCTTGTTTTCTGTTACAATAGAGTTAATAATAAGTTAGTTCATTAAACCTTGATGTCTGAATCAGTTAGCTAGTTTGTTCGCTACCTAGCCTTACTTAGTTTAAACCACACGTCTAATTTGATAGCTGTCGAGCTAAATTTATTTGTTGCCTCACTCCTTTTAGTTGGTCACAATTAGGTGATTAGTTTGTTCGCGAGCTATCCTTACTTTGTTAGTTAACTCACCTTACTTAGTTTCATGTATGTGACTTATTTCTCTTTCACAAAAGTGACTTTTCAGGCTGCGTGGGCCCCTTTCACTGAGCTCTTTCAAGTGCCTTTTCTGCTGCTCAGCCGGTTGCTTGGCAACCAGACGACGGAGACAAGCCACTGCATCACCGCTGTATACCCATGCAAAACAAAAGCACGCCTGCCTCACATCATCCACCTCAAATAGCGATTCAAATGTCAATTCTTTTACTGTGCGTGTGCGTGTGTGTGTGCGTGTGCGTGTGTGTTTCTCACCGAGAGAGCTAATGAAAAAAAAACGATGACACCTCTATGGAGTGGCAAGCTAAAAATAGTGTAGTCGACGAGGAGCGTGAAATCTCTTCACCTCCACAATTCCAACAGGGTGACATCATCGACACTCACCACACCAGAGACGTTCATCACCAGAAGCAAAATAAGCATAATCACCGAGCTAATTTGTTAAAATTGGTCATGGAGACCGGATATCAAAATCTACCACACCCTTGTTCAAATATCAGGTTTTAGTGAAGTAAAAAAAAAAAAAAATTTTAAAAGGGAAGGAGGGAACAAGATTGATTGTTTTCAACTTAGATTGTGCAACTCAAGTGACCAAAAGTGAAATCTTTTGACGAGCGAAAGTAAAAATGAAACACTGAGATCATGAAGTTACGCCAGAGTGCACAGAGGATGTTCGCCTACCATCTCCAGGCTTCTGCTTGAAAAATGTCCCCCAAAAAAAGAAAAAAAACCTATTTGAACTGCTGAAGTTTATTTGAGGTTAACCAGAGGCACTTCAAATGGGGGCGAGTGTGTGCTGTCTCCCATTTAACATGAGTTTGAATGTGTTCAGTGAATTATGAACTTGGTGACATCACCTGCATGATCTTAGCTGTTTATTCTTGCTGTCAAAGAGATTTAAGAAAATCTTGGTCTTGTTTTTGGGTTGTTGGTTTTTTTTTTTTGTTAGATTGCCCAAAAAAAAAAAAAAAAAAAAAAGGCTTTTAAGGGAACTGGGGGGTGGGGGGGGGGGGGGGCAGATTTTTTTTTCTTCCTCCATGCACTATAGACTTTGTTGTTTGTCATGCCCTGATTCTGTTGCATGTTATCCGGAGCGGCTCGTTTCTCCAGTCCTTTAGTGTTGGTGGAATACATCACAGCGGCTTCATAATTACTGCATCGTTTGAGCTCTTATCTTGCCGCGCAAAAAGAAGAAGAAGACGAGGAGGAGGCGGAGGCACACTATCGCTTTTAGCGCAGACTAGCCTCTTTATAATTGATTAGACTGACGTCATAGAGGAGATACCAGATACAGACCTAGGTTAAGCTAACGAAATAACTTGTACATGACTTGTAAATGAAATAAAAAGCTTTCAAAAGAAACCAAAACGTCTTCTTGATAAAAGAATAACAGAAGTGCCATTGTTCCAATACTTTTGGAGGGGACGGTATACTGTTTAAAGTGGCTTTGTTAGCCGTCACGAATGTAAATCCACCTGTCGTCTTCTAGACGTATTTTTAAAAGTTGTAAAAAAGTTGTTCTGTGGTGCGCAGGGTTTGATGGAGATCTGGTCGAATGTCAGCGGGAACGATTGTGATAGCGGGAGGAATTCTTGCCGGAGTGATACTACTGTGCATCGTCGCCGTCCTCTGTTACTGCCGACTACAGGTAAATACAAAAACGTCCGATTTTGGGACGATAGCCACAATTTTCTGAATATAAAGTTGGATTTTTTTTTTTTAATGTGGAATGTTTGAAGAGAAGGTTTTGTGAAAAAAGACACCATGTTATGACACAAAGAATCCTAATTTTGACCGAAAAAAAATATTTTGGGGAGAAAAAAAAGTCATCATTTTGTGAGAATCATGTTATGGTATTTTGAGAGAAAAATTAAATGTTCGGAAATCCATCCATCCATCCATTTTCCGAACCGCTTGATCCTCACTAGGGTCGCGGGGGGTGCTGGAGCCTATCCCAGCAGTCTTCGGGCAGTAGGCGGGGGACACCCTGAATTGGTTGCCAGCCAATCGCAGGGCACACAGAGACGAACAACCATCCACGCCCACACTCACACCTAGGGACAATTTTAGAGTGCCCAACGAGCCTGCCATGCATGTTTTTGGAATGTGGGAGGAAACCGGAGCACCCGGAGAAAACCCACGCAAGCCCGGGGAGAACATGCAAACTCCACACAGGGAGGCCGGAGCTGGGATCGAACCTGGTACCTCTGCACTGTGAAGCCGACGTGCTAACCACTGGACTACCGGGCCGCCCTGTTCGGAAATCATGTTGCAATATTCTGAGAAAAAAAAAAAAGGGAAATGTTTGCAAAGTGAATTTTAGAAGGATCAAGTTGTGATATTGTGGGGGGAAAATTTTAACAAAAAAATATGGGCGAAACACAAATTCGGTTAATACAATGAGAGATTTATGCAGAAATATTAAATGGGAATAAAGTGGTATAATTTTGACAGGTAGATATTAATTTCATTAAATTACAACTATGATAATATAAGAAATATAACTTTGTGAAACAGTATATTAAAAAAATTATCATTATTGAATTTTTTTTAAAAAAATCTCATACTTTAACCTCTCAAAAATAAGAATATGAATTGAAAAAATTCATAATTTTCCAAAAAGTGAGTTGTAATATTTTAAGAAATGATGATATAATAATCCCATGATTTCCCCAGAAAAAAAAAAGTTGTGATTTAATGAAAATCAAGGTCTAATTTTTGAGAAAAAGCTTTTCATTTTACAAATATAAAGCTACAACATTTAACCTGTTAAGTAACAAAAAAATGGTTTAGTGTGCTGCCCAAAAAATCCCCTGAAGAAAAAAAAAAAAAGTTTGCAACAATAAAAGTTGTCATGTTTTGTGAAAAACCACCCAAAATAATTTTGGGGGACAAAAGCATCGATTTAACTTGTCCAACCCTCCTGTGTCCTCTGCAGTATTACTGCTGTAAGAAGAATGAGGCGGAAACAGATGCCGACCCGGCCCCCCCGCCGCCGCCGCCGCCGCCGTCCGCCCCGCTCTCCCACTTCCCGTGCGACACGTGCGACGCGCTGGCCAACGACGGGGCCGCCATCGCGCCCGTCTCTTTGGGCCAGCTGGACGCCGCCCCCCCGTGCCGCGCCTGCTCGCCGTACACCCGCCGCGCCGCCCCGCAAGTGCTCAACGGGGGCGAGCGTCTGGGCTTCCATACGTACTACGAGACCCCGCTACCGTTGGTCTACATGTGCCCGGCGTCCCCGCCCAGGCCCTACAGCACCCAGGTGTGACCTTTGAACTGCTCGGGACCAGCCCACATGAACATACAGGGATCTGGTTTTGGACTTTTAGGGAGGGGGGGGCGCATCCTGGACTGAACCGCTGGTAAGATCAACATCGCACCAAAATGTTTTTAGCATCCTGTTCAAATTGTAGTTGCTTTATTTCTTACCATTCGCCCCCCCTCCCCCATTCCTATTCTATTTACATACCCCCAAGAAAGTAACAAAAATAAACTTTTTTTTTTTTTTTGGTACCCTATTCACATTCTTTTTTTGGGGGGGTGGTTAGTTAACATTGCGCAACTAAATGGCCCTTGTTCTGGCTTTTATATAATCCAAAAAAATTAAGACACACTCATACACACATTTTAAAATGAACGCAACTATTCAGTGTCGACTTGAAATTAAGAAAAAAATTTTTTTAAACAGATGGTACCATTTTTCAGCTCCTCTTTTTCGCATACATTTTTAAAAAATGTCAATACCATGTGACGTAACTCATATTTCATCAGTTATTTCGTGAAGTGAGCTATTTTGAGTCTTTCGAGACCCCCCCTCCTGACCTCAGTGGAGTTTACCCACCACACCCTGCTCGTGTTCACTGAGACACAACATACACACGTATCAAATTGAGGGCTAACTGTTTTCCTACACGGAAAGATTTTGTATCTAAAATTATGCGGACTATTGATTCTTGTGTCCCACAAAAAAAAACAAAAAAAAAAAACTGAAAAGGCATCTGCTGTGAGTATTTGTCTTTGCGTGAAAGTGACGTCTTCCGTGCTGGGACTGCTTCCTTTTTACATCCACACTGACATCCGATTTGATTTTTAAATATGTACTGTTAAATATATCAAGAATGTATCGTGTCACTGCCACACGTACAGCAAGTACCCGGATCTATAGCGACACATCTGTATTTTACACGTGTGACTGTTCGTCTGTGCGTGCGTTTTGTGCGTTTCGGTCAAATAAAGTCGGACTGTGACTTGAAAATCAAGACTTTTGTAAATGCTGTTTATTGGGCTGCAATACAAGTAGAGAGAACAGGAGTTCAAAAGATCAACGTAAATGGAGAACGGATTTCTGGCAGCTTCATTCTCGTTGATTCAACACAATCTCCAGCTGTCGCTGTCATTTTTATGTAAAGTCGTAGAGTAGCTGACGGTCGCCGATCACTTTGAAATCGCTGTCGTCACAACCGGATGATTCTCTGGACGACAAACGAGACAGCTACCCGTTAAGCCCTCCAGTAAACGTTTCGTGATACTTAATTCATGTCACTTCAAAGAATTGCCCGGGTGCGAAAGGGGGAAGGAGTCCGGCTGGCGCACCTGCGCACCCCAAATGTTCGAAAGGAGGGAGTTGCGCACCAACACGTTGACGTCGCCGTGGTGTTTGGTGCCGAGGGTTCAGGTGCAAAACTAAGAATTCCCGGTATGGTTTCAAATTAGGGCTCGGATTTTATTTTCGCATTATAAATTTGTGATCAATCGATAAAGTGTTGATCGGATTTTTTTTTTTTTTTTCCTGCGCAATATCGGAATTAGTGCCGGACTCAAAACTGTGTTGTATCCTAGCGATACTTTTTTTTTTTTTTTTTTAATAACGTACAAAGTATAAGTGGTATACGATTCTACTTTAGTTTTGAATTTACAACAAAAAACAAACAAAAAACTAAAATTCTACATTTCGACTCGAAGTACCAAGGAAGCAAATACGATCTAACAAAACATTCGGTCTAAATCAAAACAAGGGCGTGTTTCCCCAATTAATGTTTTGGAATTTTTCTTTCGCTTTGGACCTCGTTCAACCAGTTTGGCACGCCGGGACGCCATTAGCATAATAATGCTACTTTCGATAGCCCGAGGAAGGATCCTCCTCCTCCTCCTCCTCCTCCTCCTCCTCATCTTCATCATGTTGTGATTATTGCGTGACTGCTTTCCTGGCGGAGACGTCTTGCAGGTTCTGTCGGATTCTGTGCCAGAAGGAAACGAGGGCCTGGAATAAGAAGAAGAAGAAGAAGAAGAAGAAGAAGAAGTGCAGGCGGCCGCGCGACTCCTTCCTCCGTTTGGCCTCCGAACCCAACCCGGTGGAACCTGTTCCCACTTTGCCGCCCGCTTCATTCATTCGAGCGTCAAGCGCGCTCCACCTGCTTTTCTTTCACCACCGCTGCCGCCGCCGCCGCCGCTTTGGGGTTGACCGACCCGAGGGATTTGAACCTGGTTCCTTCGCTTTCCAGAGGGGCGGCCTTTGGGGTCAAAATGATGCAAGAGGTGTCGGTAACGTTGTCCTGCGACGCTCAGCTGGTGGAGCAAATGACTGAGGAGGAGATTCTGGCCTGCCTGGTGGCCGAAACGGGACCCAACTTCGCGGTAAGGACACGCAGCTTTTTAGGGTGTGAATAAGACGACCGAGAGGTGTGCCTACTCAACAATAACGCCGCTTTCTCCCCTTTTTGGTTGTTGGAGTCAACAATGAATTTTTTTTTTCCCATTATTGTGAAAAAGAGAGAAGGGGTGCGCCAACACAACATTGTTTTTTTTTTTTAAACTTTTGACTATGTGATAATTGAGCAGCGGTGCGCCGCTTTTACAATGATACTGTTGCTTGGGTTTGTGCGGGAGAGGGGGTGCGCTAAAGTCGACAATTACATAACTTTTCTCCTTTTTAGAGTGTGTGAGGTAGAAGGGGTGCACCTACGTAACAATTACATTGCTTTTTTGCGAAAATCAAGCCAACCAAAAATTACATTTTGTATGTGTGTGTTGATGAAAAGGGGGTGCGCCATCTCAACCGTTTTTTTTTTTTCTTTTTGGTGTGTGAAAGGGGGTGTGCGCCTTAAATATTGTCGACTGTTTCTCCGTCAGGAGGTCCCAACAAAGAAAGCCAAACTGAGAGAAAGCCGCCTTCAACTGATGGACGAGGCGGACGAGGAAGACCCCCTCAATAAATGCCAGGTGGGAAAGCAACCAAACTCCCCTCGGAAATGGACATATTTAAGACAAACCCCAAAATATCTCTGGATCTAGAAAGCATATGCGCCTTTGTTTGTATTTTTCGATGCTGGCGCGTGCTGTTGACGACAACTGCTTGTTGCGTTTGGATCGGACGCAGATGGAGAACCGCCGTCTTCAGCAGACCAGCCTCCGTCTGGAACAGGAGAACGACAACCTGGCCCACAGGCTCATCACTAGCAAAGTAGCCCTCAGGAGCGCCCTGGACAAGGTAGGACTTTGTTCCGTTTTTTGTTTTCTTGTTTTTTTTTTTGTTTTTTTGTTGCAGATAATGTCCAATTTTGTCATAATTTCGTAGTTTAAATAAAAATTAAGATAAAGTGTAGCAGTAAAGTGATTCTCAAAGTGTGTTACGAAAACAACTGGTGGTGCGCGGGTGTGACTCTGGTGGTACGTGAAAGTACAACAGAACATAACTCGTCCCGTAACGTTTTTGTCATTAAATGAGAAATGTTTGACTATTTTTCCTGAAAAATCCAGACGAATAAAAACACAGTGTTAGCTTGCTACGTCGTGGTCCCGTTATTGTGGATTCACTCTACTCCATTTGTGCCCATAAATCCATCTATTGCAGTGCGAGCGCATTCGTTCACTAGCAGCGGGTGGCTACAACTTATGCAGAGTAACATCCAGGCCAGGGCCCGCCTTTAAAGCCACACACATTCAAAGTCACAAATACTACAGTGCAGACGCAGCAGTGGTCGTCACCTTTTTCCCCCGTCACAGTCTGGTTCATACAAGTAGACGCATCAAAGTGCATCAACATTTTATTTCACATGTTCTGATGTTGTTCATCTGACGTCGTCGTGATGCTGCCAGGCGGAGGACAGCGTTGAGAAGCTCACCAGTGACCTGATGCTGACTCGACGTCAACTGCAGGCCACTGAGGAGGAGAAGCAAGGGAAGGATGAAGAGGCATCCATGGTGGGTGCGGCGCACTTTTGATGTCGGGGACGACGTCCAAACGTTAGCCACCGAGGTCCCCGTAATAATGTCGCCATGTTAATTTTCTTGCATGCGACATGTGATTTAAAAAATTTTTTTTTTTTACATTTGGACGGGCGGTCTGCGCCACTGTGGGAGTGTTCACATCAAACTTCATTCACAGCCAATTCATAATAAGAATAATTATGGAGATACAGTCAAACCTCTGTTTTCGTCCATAATCCGTTCCAGATGGCTGTTCGAAAACCTAAATTGTTCGAAAACCGAAACCACGCTCTTTTTAAAATAAAAAAAAACAACTTAATTGAACACGTGTGCTCACAATGGAAAGTAACACGAGGAAGCGTCACTTCCTCGTGTAAGGAAGGCGAGAGGAGTCAAATGGTGCATTCAAGTGCGCTCAGTTTGTTCGAGAACCGAAATTTTTCCGTCATCCGAGGCATAAAAAAATTCAAAATTTTGGTCGGAAACCGAATTGGACAAGAACCGAGATGTCCGAAAACCGAAGTTTGATTTGACTGAACAAACCGTGACTATCTACCCCCCCCCCCCCCCCCCCGCCTGCCCACCACACCCTCTTATTAATAGTTGAAGGAAGTGTTGCAACGGGAGCTGGAGCGGGCCGAGCAAGAAGTGAAGCGGTCGTCAGGCATCATCGCGGACTACAAGCAGGTACGTTGGCAGAAGGCGCGCGTTGATGATGTCATAAGTCACGTGATGTTGATGCTCTCCCATCGGTTTAGATCTGCTCTCAGCTGACGATTCGTCTGGAGGCGCAACAGGACGCGCACGCGCAAGAGCTGCGCTCGCTCAAGGTGACATTTCAGCACACGAGGACTAAAAAGACATTTTCACGATAGTCACGACAAGAAAAAATTGTAATACAGTCAAACCACTTTTTTTTTTTTTTTTGTCAATTGCAGAGTGCAGTGAAGGCCTGTCCACGTTGTTCTCATCACGTGGCGGAATACCAAGAAGGCGAAGCGTCGGATCTCCGGTCCGACGCGCCGACTTCGCCCCCACATGACCGCGGCGCAGCGGCGGCGCCGGGATGGGAACAGCAACACCGGGTCCCACCGAGGCGGAACTGAGACGGGAGAACCAGGAGAGGGCCTCCCTCAAGGCTCAGATCAGGCAGTTGGAGAAGGAGCTCGCTCAGACGAAATTACAGGTGGTGGAGGCCAACTGCAAGATCCAGGTACACTTTTTATCTGAAGAAAAAATACAAATCCGAGATTTAAATTAGAAAATAAATTAGAACGTATGAGAATAAAATGCATTTCCGACAAAACACATTTTAAAAATGGAGCCGTCCACGCACCCCCTTCACAGACTTCATGATGGTACATTCCAGGGGCGGAGCTACCCGGCAGTTCGGGGTGTCCATGGCCACCTGACAGCGATAGGAAAACATTTTATATCTTTTTTTTTTTTCACATGGATGCAATATTCCTAGCCCGTTTGACACTGCCACCAAGTCATTTATCAACTATAAATTTGCTTCCCGTCGTTCACGCGGTGTTGCGTCGTCGCAGGAGCTGGAGCACGAGAGGGGAATCCTGGCCCACGACCTCCAGGATGCCAAGAACAACTGGATCAGCAAGGCCTTCACTTCGCTGCGCACGTCCAACGACGGAGGCCCGACTGGATGGAAGCTGTCGTGGTCTCACAAAGACAGCCGAGAACAGGTGTGACGCGCGCTCACACCGGGAAAAAATACCGGATAAATCCTCATGTTCTACTCAGGATGGACACTAGAGGGCAATAAGGAGCAGCAGAAACGTCTCCGATAACGGCAGACCCTCGTTAACGGTAGCTTTTTTTCCACCATTGGATTTTGAACTATCATGTTTTATGAAAAAAATATATAGATAAATATGTATATGAAAAGATAATTTTATTCGACAAGTATTTTTCGTGGGCAGCACGGTGGGCAATTCGGTAGCACGTCCGCATCACAGTGCAGAGGCACAGGGTTCGATTCTGGCTGCGGCCTTCCTGCGTGGAGTTTTGCATGTTCTCCCCGTAGCTGCGTGGGTTTCCCACGGGTAGCTCCAGTCTCCACCCACATTCCAAAAACATGCATGGCAGGTTGATTGAATGCATGAAAATTGTTCTGAGGTGTGACTGTGAGAGCGAGTGGCTGTTTGTCTCTGTGTGCCCTGTGATTGGCTGGCAACCAGTTGAGGGTGTCCCGCGCCTACTGCTCAAAGTCAGCTGGAATAGGTTCCAGCATGCCAATGACGCTCGTGAGGGGAAGCATTTTGCATAATGGATGGGTGGATGGTATTTTTTTGTTTTCCAAACAAAATAACAACAAAAATGGGTACATAAAAAAAAAAATGTCTGCAACCTTTAAAAAAAACAAAAACGAAAAAGGAACAATTTTTTAATATCAATTTTTTCAAACAAAAAAAACAAAATCTTCGGTGAAAATGAAAGACAAGGACAATGTTTTGTTTTTGCAAGCAAATCATTTTTCTGTCTTTGCCTTTATTCTCCTCCCTGATGACCTTGCGACAGAGTGTACATGCAAAATAAATAAAAACAAAAGTCAATATTTTTTTAATTAGATCGGGGCAACATTTTTTTTTTTTTTATGTAAAATTCTTGTAACGTGTTTTTTTTGAGACCGCAAAACAAATAAAGTATCTTTCTAACAAGAGTTTTTGCATTTGTCTTTCTGTATTCTTTATTTTTCATGAATTGGTACAAATTTTGAAATCCGACAAACATCTCCTTTTCCACTGTACTTGGTGTGTGTTTGTTGTACATGAATTCATTTTTGCACGTCAAGTATTTTTGACGAATTCCTTGTGACTCGTCAGACATCCACCAAGACGTCGCGAAAGGGCCATTTTTAAGCGGCCTCGCCTGCGGCGGAGCCCTTGCCAAAAACGCCGATTTATTTATTTATTTTTCCATAAGAGGAAGCTATTCTTCCAATCCATGAAAGCAATACAAACAACATAAGTGTGACATCGCAAAACGTCGGCGTGGCGTATCTGTTTGTCAGTTAGTCCTTCAAACAACCAAGCTAGCTTTGTTTTACAGTGCTGTTCTCAGACACTGACTGGTCAGTGGACAACGTCCAGCACAAGTGGTGTGACAAACTCTGAGTGGCGGATCCCCATGGTGAAAGACGGCGCCCTGCCAAGGTGCACCCCGGAACGCACTGGGCGGTAGGCAGCCGGGCCCGGGGTGGCCGAGGAGTACGTGGGCCTTTTGGTCCGGCTCTGCATGGAGAAGGAGGGCTGGCGTCGGAGGTAGACGTCCGGATTGGTGCTGTTGTACCTGCCAGGCCCGGGGCTCTGGGCCAGGTCCACTGAGGGGCCGCCCACCTTCCGGCGGGCCGACATGCTGTAGCTGACGCCGGATGGCTTGTTGGGGACCTGATTGCCCAACAGCTTGGGGAGCGTGTAACTGTTCAACAACAACAATGTATCCGATCAGAAGGGAAGTCAGAAATACACAAAATGTCCAGAATACACAAAAAATAATCAACATGATTCTTATATATATATATATATAATTTATATTTTTTAAATATACTATTTGTAGAGCAAGTGACAATATTTGGAAAAATATACTTTTATTTATTTATTTTAATGACAACAAACCCAATTTCGCTGCTGTGTTGGAACACAATGCATCACACCTGATGCAATGACAAAAGTAAAAAATAGTTCACAATTTACCATTTTCCATGTCTTGTATATTTGCTTCAAATTTGGTCAAGAAATCTCTGGGACATGTTCATTGTAACTCCATTCATATACTGTATAAGTCCTTTAAACCAAAACGGCAGACTTCCCATGATTTTGAGGCTTCTTGAGCCTTTTTTTTGTGGGTCTGTTCATAACAGGCACATCGATTTCATGTTGTTAACTGAAACTGGTTTTGTAGGCGGATGTTTTTTTTTTTAATCGTGTCGCGTGCAACTGAATCGAAAATAGTGTCTTTATAAACAAAATGGCGGACTTCCTGTTTTGTTTCAGGCCTGACCTCTTGAGACTTTTTTGTAGGTATGCTTCTGATTCACCAAATTTCATGTTAAGTAAAACTGGCTTCCGGTTCACTTTTTTTTTTAAAGTGGTTTCATGCGATTTAGCATAAAATGGCCACTTCACAAACTAAAATGATGGATTTGCTGTCTTTTCAGGTATGGCATTTCGAGACTTTTTTGTAGGTCTTCTAATGTTATCCATGCCGACCAAAAAAAAAAAAAGAAATCCTTTTTGAAAGTTTGCTGGCTCTGTTCAGAAATGCAATTTCGTTTTCCCCAAATAATAAAATCAAGCACGAAACTGCCCTCACCTGTTGGGTGCTGGTACGGGATCCACAGAGCGATAGCGTGTGCGGGCTCCGATCGTATAGGCTGGCGGTCGGCGCTCAGCGTTGAGAGGTGGAACCTTCTCTGGGCTGTAGGCTCCTGGTCCCGGAGTCTGGAATTTGTCATCTATGACGATAAAGGTGTTACTTATTGATGCACTAACTATTGTCTGACATTTTCGTATGTTTACCTCGGTTACCAATGCGCTTTCCGCGGCCTAACATGGAGTAAGAGGGTGTATTCATTCGGCCAAAGCGGGTCACATTAGCACCGACGTGGTACCTTGGTCCTGGGCTGGAGTCCACAGAGATCACTATAAATTAAAATTGGTATCGGAAATGTATATTTAATGCATAGTTGACAATGATGTGAAATCAAATGGTGCGTTTGGGATGCGTATGTTCTGTTCTGTCCTGCTTTCTGATATTTCTTCAACGTTAAAAAGTTTCCATTACGTTAAACATAAGAATGATTTGACAACTTTCATATTTTCATGTAGTGAATCAAGGCTGGTATTCCCCTTAATTCACCAACCTCCACGAACATGTTTTGGTGCTCATCGGCCGCCATCCAACAAAATCCACACTGCTCAAATTTTGGTCACCGTACGTCCCAGAATTGTACGTAATGCTCATGTTTAATTAGTGTGACACGATGTGGTTCATATTTGACGTCTGTTACGGCCCCTGGCTTTCGGACAGTCACTGTCCGAAAGCCGATCTAATGTTAATTGCTAATTTATTCGGTACCTACGTGCCTTTAAATGAGAGAAAGGCTTAGATAAAGCAGTGCGTGGCTCAGAGGTTGGTGGAGGAGGGGAAAGTGATCCCCCAAAATAGCTGGCGCTGTCGAGGGTGTACGATTTGGCGTGGAAGCGGAGGCTGCCATGTCAGCACAGTCCCTCACCTGCGAGGTAGATGTGGGAGCGGAGGCTGGCGCCGCCACCGAACCGAGCGCGGTTCCACAAGATGGCGTAAAAATCGAGGCGCAAACGCGAAAAGTCTCTTTTTTTTTTATAAATGGTGTTCAGAGAATTCACTCAGCTTTGTGAAATCTTCTCGTTAAGAGTTCAAAAGGTGTCTTCCTGACAAAATTTAACAAAAAGTTGATTCCGTGTCGAAAGCTTCCGTGTTTCCCTACGTGTTGACCCGGTCGTGTTGTGTTCTTCACAGTGCGCCGCGAGATTTCCAACGTTTCGCCCATGTTAAACCTCTTGTAAATGTGGACGTTTTAATTAATAACAGTGTCTTGTAATTCATCCCAAATAACATTAAGAATTCCCCATGTATCTTAATAACATGCTGGATATGCTTTCATCAAAATAAAAAAGGATAAAAATGGCAGATCTGTCTCATGTAGCTTGTTAGCATTCAGCTAAGGGAAAGCCGTGTTTTCCTCTAAATACAGTACACAGCCTGTAATTCTTTTAGGTTTAATCTGACAGTAAACTTCAACCGAGAGTGGCATTAAACATCGTACAAACGTCCCCCCCCACATACACGTGTGCGTGTTGGTACGTTTTATCCGAACTCACTGGCGCTGCTCATGCGGGTGCTGAAGGAGTAAGCGGGGCTGCTGGGCTTGGTGACGTCATGATTGATGTAGCCCACTGTCGGCGGCAGAGCGTAGCGTCCTGGGCCCGGTCCTGATCGAGATTTAACTTATAACTCATACACGTGTATCCAACACACAAAGTGTTAGCTAATATTAAACAGCAAGTTGTGGGGGGGAAACTGGACATGCACATTCACAAGTTTAGAGAAGCTCAAAGTGCCAACCGGGGCAGTATAATAGACACACAGATATACAACATAATGCTATTTAGCATTAAGCTAGCAGAGTGAAACGCTGTGCTCATGTCGAGTCACTCGTACGTACATTTGTACTGACCTCTCTCTTTGGCAGAGATGAGGGGCCGTGTCTTCGCCACCTCCTCCATCTGACCACTACTTCTTCTTCTTCTTCTTCGGCTTTGGGAAACTTGCTTTTATAGCCTCCACTTGCCCATTGCTGAATTATTTACCAGCATGGGTATGACGTAACCAAAGCTATTGTCCACCTCCAATTCTTTGAAAGTCACAATTTAAGCATATGTTTGACTTTTCAAAGAATTGTGCAACGGCGCGTCAAATCACATTTGGAATTGTGAAAACCATAATGATGTCTTGCATGGCGCGGTTGCGTAGCCTTTGGGTGCTGCTTTGTAGTTTTTTTTATTATGTTGTGTAACTAACAGCGTCTCAGTGCACACGCTATTAAATATTTAAACTCAACTTATCTTGTGTTGCAGGCTTTGACGCGACGCTAATGATGCTAAACAAACTTCAAAACGTTCCACACATAACAGTGGTGCCTTCAGCATTTATGCTAACGTTCGGCACAACAGAAAAATGCTCCCAGCTAAACTTTGTCACATATTAATAACCACTATTAGTGAGACTATTCCCTAATTTGTTTTTGCGGGTTTTTGTTGTGTGTTTTTACTACTTTTCCCTTTCAATTTTTTTTTTTTAATGTTTCTTATTTAAATTTGTATTGTTAATCATAAATATATCAGTTTTACTGAACTAGTGATGAGCTATTTTCTGTGCATGAGCCACATTTATTTCTGGAGAACAACGCCGATAACACAAACACACAGCAATCAGTCAATGCTAAATTCAGTCAGTCATTATTTATTCATTGGCTAAAAACATAACTTAAACAATAAAACGCATTCACTTTACACACTCTTAAATATGCCGATATGATTCAGTACAAAAATAAAGGCAAGGCAAGAGATGACAGGTTTAAAAACAAACAAATAAAAATCCTTTGGCACTTTTTAACGCACGTATTAGAAACACTGCATGATGATGATGATGAGGGATGCGTTGATTTGATGTTTTCAAAACCGAATCAGTCGGCTGGTTAGCACACTGGCCTCAAAGTAATTTGTTTTGTATTAGACGTGGCTTTGGGCTGGGCACAAAACAGTTAATAGCAGAGAATAGATTCGCCACCCCGATCGCTCAAAAAAAATCTGCCAAAATGCAAATTCACATATGCCAAACCGGAAAGGTTTTTTTTGTCTGTGATGTCAAAAATGTCCTGGTTGCCAAAAGAGCCTTTTAACGGATGAAAAAAAAGCAACATCTCCAGATGTCATCTTGCCGCAAAAAAAAAAAAAACAACAGGAAAAAACAGTCTTTCTCATTTTTACGACCATCCTCTGGCAGTCATTCCAATCGCTCCGTGTTGTTTTTTTTTTCCACTTGCGCATGTGCTATGATTTATCCCCTTGGAGAACCTAAATGAACAAGACGCGGTCCGTTACTCATTGTGCGCCACCGTGCGCCACCGTGCGTGTGTGCGGTGAGGTGATGCTTACCTACCTGGTTGCGTGCTTTGTGCGACTTCTGCATGAGCACCCGCCACTGGTCGTAGTGCTTCATGGACATGCTGCTGCAGCCGTAGGCGTGTTTGCGCGCCCAGCCGAAGAACTGCTTCAGCTCGCGGCGCAGCGTCGAGTTGGAGTCGCCGCTCGACTTGGGGTCGCACGAGCCTGACGCCGCCCGCTCTGCGTGCCAAAAACAACAACAACAACAACAAAAAAGACAGGAAATGAAAGATAAACAAATACTCCAGGACAAAGTATTTTTAAAACAAAGTATTTCATGTCTTTAGTATTGTCAGCATTAAGTGACCAAAAGAAGAATGTTCATTGAATATACGGTATATATTTTTAAAATTAATTGGCTGATTAGCAGAACCGAAATTATTCTGCCAAATATCTGAATCAGTTTCAATGTAACACAACATTCGCGAAACTTATAGAATTATTATTTATAAAATGACATTGAATGAAAAGGAACGTGTGCCCTTGTGCACTCACCACTGTGTGGTGTGGACGCAGCGGTGGGATGACTCCATTCACTCCAGATTCCAGCTTTGCGGGAACCGTAGATGCCCACCGGGTTACATCGGACCTGCCGATGAACAAAATGACGGTTAGAATAAAATCAAGAAGAATTACAGCGGTGCCTTGATATGAGAGTTTAATTCAACCACGCAAATCAATTGTATCTCAAAGCCATTTATCTTTTACACACAAAAATTGGGTATGTTTTTTTTATGGGGGGAATAGCACGCTTTCTGAAAAATAATACACAATCAAAAAGAATTAAAACAGGTTTTCTCACACTTCGCGTCAATTGAATACCCACTCTGCTGCTGCCCTCTTTTGCCACTGGGGGGCAGTATGAGATAGAAAGACGAACACTCGCTACGAGGCCGTACAGTACAAATATACTGTTCGTAATATCAGTTGCTTAAAATGTTACATATTTGACACTTAGCAAAATATGTCCAGGTGACCCCAATTTCAGGAATAAAGTTTTGGTTTAATCAAAAAGGAGAATGACATCAGCCTTCCAATGGTATAACGGCATTCAACGCCATAACAGTGACAACATTGAACGGGGAGGAACCTTTCAAAGGTAAAAATAGTAGATGCCCCCCCCCACGCCCCCCCAAAAGGTATACATTAGCACAGATTTTGGCGTTGACAAAAAAAGGAAACCTCATGAAAATCAGAAACAAACAAGTTGTGACTTAATTTCAATGTCCATGTCTTGCCTTTGATGGGAACCTTGCCCCTGCCAACATGGCCGCCATGTAGGCATGGCAGTCTAGCGTAATATTTTTTTGCTCACGGTTATCGTACCACCAGAATCTAATATCGGCTCATTACTACATACAAATGTTATTTTTCTATTTTTCTACATGAAATAAATACAGTTTGTTGCTATTCTCAATGTGAATTTAAGAAATGAATATGGCAGTTTATATCTAAAACAAATAAACCAATTGTTCATGAGTTATAGCGTCATTTTTTTACTTTTCCACAAAACCTTTGATTAACCTATGAAAAAAAATGCTCCTCGAAATTAGAACCTTGCTCCTCAAATGAAGTCATTGATTTGCACAACTGCTCCTCAAAGGAAAAAATATCCTGCACATCTTTTGAGCCTTGAATTGTAATGATGATGACAAAAAACAACACACCTGCACAAAATACACAGTTCCGGGTCTGAGTCCCGCCAGCCTGCAAGACGTCTGGTTGCCGACGTCATCCATCACCTGGAAAGTGAGCCAAAAAGGGCCAGAGAAGAAGTCAGCGGAGAACAAAGACTCGTATTAAGAACCTGCACCCAAGGCAAAACAAACACGCAAAAAGCTTCAATCGGGCTTCCCGCCGCAAATATGTTTGAATGCCGCAATGAGCGGCGTGTTTATGGAAACATTTTAAAGCGATCTGCTGTCTATTAACCGCCAACACTCGGAACACGCACACACACATGCACTCACGTTTGCTGTCTTTCACTCTCTCACGCACAAAGAAGCACAGTAAACACACAGGCGCTCCCTCTCACACACTCTCTCTCATATACACACTTATAGTAATACACAAAAACACACTCACATAGGTGTGTCCACTCACACACACAAAAGCATAACACACAGACTCTCTGTCCCTATCTCTCTTTGGTTCTCCCACATACCCAGTCTTAACTGTACACCTGTTCTGTCTCCCTCTCTCGCATTCTTTCGCTCGCTATCTATCTCTCTTTGACACACACATTCCACTCCCTCATCTGTATACCTTATTTCTCTCTCTCTCTCTCTCTCTCTCTCTCTCTCTCTCTCTCTCATACCCACTCTCATATGTGCACCTGTTTTATCTTTCTCTCACTCACTCTCTCACATACCCATTCTCTCTCTCTCATTGTCACTGTCTCTCTTCTGTACACCTGTACTCTCTGATACTTACAATTACACAAACACAGACTCAACTTGTGTGTCTCCCCTCTCTCTCTCGCTCTCAAATCCACACACACACACAGACTCGACTTCTCTCACACATACACACACTCACACTGACAGGGTCTCTCTCTCTCTCTCTCTCATATGTGCACCTGTTTTATCTTTCTCTCGCTCACTCTCTCTCACATTCCCATTCTCTCTCTCTCTCTCTCATTGTCACGGTCTCTCTTCTGTACACCTGTACTCTCTCATACTTACAATTACACAAACACAGACTCAACTTGTGTGTCTCTCGCTCTCTCACATACCCACTCTCTCATTTGTGCACCTGTTTTATCTTTCTCTCACTCACTCTCTCTCACATGCCCATTCTCTCTCTCTCATTGTCACTGTCTCTCTTCTGTACACCTGTACTCTCTCATACTTACAATTACACAGACAACACAACTCAACTTGTGTGTCTCTCTCTCTCTCTCTCTCTCTCATATACACACACACACACACACACACACACACACACACACACACACACACACACACACACACACAAGAGCGTGCAAAGATTCTGACAGA
Source organism: Hippocampus abdominalis (assembly GCA_018466805.1). Lineage (NCBI taxonomy): Eukaryota > Metazoa > Chordata > Actinopteri > Syngnathiformes > Syngnathidae > Hippocampus > Hippocampus abdominalis. The sequence continues at coordinate 17,750,430 of CM031705.1, forward strand.
CATGTGCCAGGCCTATTAAACGACAATGAACAAACAAGCATGAGTAATCTTGTCGCAACCAAACAGCACAGCCACGCTGAAGCCATTAGCCCGTGCGTTTCACTCGCCCCGGCCAAAATGTCGTGTCTCGCGTCTGGCCCTCGCCGGCCTCACCTTCTTTTTCCACTCAACAAGCAAAGGCTTGCTTGAGTGACGTGCGCGTGAAGCCGCTTCGATTACCTCACCGCTAAGGGCCGAGCGTTTACGTCGTATTGTTCATTCATTCGAGAGTTGAGCGGAGGTAAAATCCGGAAGAGAACGAATGAATGTGATCCGTGTTATAGCCGTGCTTTTCAGTCAAGAAGTATTTTAACAGGACAGCTAATAAAAAAAGGCCCTCAGAGCAATAACCATAATCACTACAGATGAAATCTGGCAGCAGTGTGTCAGTGTGAGCGTGACTTCATCATACTTCCGAGTCCATGCGGACCAAGAATTGGAGTGCTTCAGATTTTTGGCCCGTGTACGCGAGCGGCCATGTTCTGTCCCTGCGTTTTACCTTCCAGTCTTGGCTGTCCTCCAGTCGGTAACGGATTTGGTACTTGGCCTGGAACAGGAAGTCCTTGAGTGCCGGCGGGGCCTCCCAGCGAACGCTCAGCTGGTCCTCCAACTGCCCCACGCGACTCACCATCACCCCTGACGGAGGGTCCGTGGTCACTGGAAGGGGAAGAGCACAAGATCAAAGACGTTATCACGTGAGATACTCTCAATTGTCAAAGGAGCATTCAAAACAAGGGAGAACGTTCCAAGCCGCTTCCTAATTCTAAAAGTCATTTTAAAAGCACTTCATTCAATTTCTTCTCATAAAATCACAAACGTTTTCATCATGAAATCATAATTGTGCCGTAGGATTGCCCGTATTTTATCACGACGACTTTGAATTGCACCTTCTCACAGGAAACGGAGTGACGATTTGGTCTTGTAAAATCGCTTTTGTTTTTTGTTTTATTATTGTTTTTTCATTACAATTGCACCCCCCACCACCAAAAATATAATTGTAAAAATAAACCCATAAAATTGTATCTTCTGCATAGAAAATTAATTTCTTTCCTCACAGTAAAAAAATAAAAAATAAAGATTGGTCAAATCTTTCTGTACAATTGTGAACTCGTGATTTTTCTTTTTAATCATCAAATGTGCGCATTATTTCGACTGAAAACATTTTCTCATAATGTTGCACAATTATTCCAACGAAAGTAAGAAAATGTCTACTACTTTTCCTCATAAAATTGCAAGTGAAGTTTTGTGAAAAATATTTTGTCCTCATTACGAATACCTTACTGCACAATTGCGATTGGTTTTCTGGACTAAGTTTAGAAACAATTTCTGGGGAAATTGCACAATTATTTTCAGAAACTCTGAGAAAAAAATTACTCATCAAACAGGATTAAAATTTTAATCAAAATTTTCTTATAAATTTGCAAATTTTGTCTTCACAAATATTTGCACCCCCCAAAAATCTATTTTATACCTTCCAACAATTGTATTCACAATGTAAATTCAAGACCATATATCAACAAAATAGCGAATCACGTGATTTATACTTCAAGACGGAGAAACATCAACATCTCGTCAGAATTCTATTTATATTAACTCAAATTTCGCCTCATTTTGGGTCCCGCCAAAGACAATTACCCCCGCTTGTCACCTTTCTACACATTCAAAACAAACAGGCAAGAAAATAGGCCGGCTCTCAACGTTGTTCGCTACTACAAATTTTTCCTCAAAATTGGAGCCGCTGTTTACATCGGCGCGCCTCAAAAGCGTTTCCGAAACAAAAGTCATTCCGAAAGAATGTAGCCGCTACGGTCGTTTGTGGGTGAATTACGGTAATTAACACGTGTTGACGTCTTCCTTACACGAAGGTGCTGATGTTCTGTTGTCAGGGCACAGATGGTCCGCATCAAGCCAGACCGATAATAGCTTCTCTCTCGCCGCGACGTTTATGTTGGCGGCCGGAGAAATCAAGTCAATTCCAAGTGCCGGCCTTGATGTCTCTATACGCAAAACACTGCTTTTCCACATCTCTGTGGTTTTTGCTTGTTTTTTTTGACAAGTGAGCACAGCCAGAGACCGATATTTGAACCTCCCCCAACGTTGGTTTTGGGTTTTGCCCGAGATCGCGTCAACGTCATTCCCAGTTGTTGGTCTCGTCAGCCGTGGCTGTTAAACAAACAATACGAGCTACGGGGGTGGTGGTGGTGGTGGTGGTGGTGGTGGGGTGGGGTTTTTGATGTGAAAGTCTTAATGGAAGTTGACGCAAAATATGTCAGTGGATTTGGCTTGAATTTAAGACAGCAAAAATATTAAGCAAGTGGGAACTAAAACGACTGAAGCCAAAAGCGAATTAGACAACCGCAATCTACTTGCGTCGATGCAAGAACGTTCGTGGTTCAGCATTGAGGTTTGGTTGGTTTTTTTAGGTGTGTGTGTGGGGGGGGCGGGGGGGGGGGGTAATGAAAACCTATCCACCGTTATTCGCTTTTTTGTGTCATGAAGTGCCCCAGTGCGCATATTTGTCCACGTGTGAAATCACATCACATCCATTAGTGCTAGTTATTAGTATGCTAGCTAATGCTATCGATGAGTCTCAGGCGAAGGTGGTTTGCTTGTGTTGAATAAACCGAACAATTGATGATAGTCGTTTGTGTCACATCGGTTCGGGATTGTGTACAATGCAAGATCGGGGGTCGGCAACACGCGGCTCCAGAGCCGCATGCGGCTCTTTAGCGACATCTTAGTGGCTCCCTGGAGCTTGATAAAAAATGTTTGAAAACGGAAAAAAGATTTTGATAGTGGGCTAATATAGCTCAAATAGATATCGATACATGTTGCAGCTCCGAAAAAAGGAGAGCTGTGGTGTTGGTTTACACTTCTATTTATGCTTTTAACAGTCTCGACAAACACAGACACGTCCGCGTCCGACTCCGTGCCTTCTCTCTTCTTGTTCGACTCGAGAGGCGTTCAAAGACAGCCTCAGAAAAAAACGGAAATTAATGATCACTTTACTGACACTAAGAAAAGCGAAAATAATGCACCAAAACAAAAAAATCAAGCGAGGAAATTACAAAATAAATTCTATGGGGGCGTTTGTGAACACACAACAAAGGAATGAATAACATAAACAATTTTGAGACAGTCCAGTCTCCTACATACATACAGCATGTGTTTCCTTCATTGTACGTTTTATAGAAGGCTTTTATTTTTGTGCGGCTCCAGACATATTTGTTTTTGGGGTTTTTTTGTCCTATATGGCTCTTTTTGGGTTGCCGACCCCTGTGCTAGATGCATGGTGTCGATGCTCTGCTGATTATTCTTCGTCTGTGTTGCAAACCACAGCGACGGAATCAATCTGAACGGGCTATCAGTCATCTTTTCAGTCATGTTTTCAGTCACGTCAGCGCTTCGCTGCTCTCATCTACAAGCAATTACAAACACCAAACTGTTTTTTGAGGGGGAGCGTCAATCATTCTCAGATTTTTTTTTTTTTGCTATACTTTTGCTATAATAATCCGCCAAGCGGAAATAATGAAAATTCAAATGTCCGAATCTAGTGCCATCCGTTGGTCGGTCAAGTGACTTTGTTTCAAATCTGGGAAACAATCGCTTCAAGAGCAAGTTTGTCTTGCGCTGCGTATAATTAACACCGATCTTCACCGATTGGTTAGTTATGATATGGGTGACTTTTGACCCAAAAGTTTAAAGAATATATTGGCAACGTGTAGCGGGGGAGCGTTGGATTGCGGAGACGACCGCTCGAGTCAGGTCCTACTCACCCACACCCCCCCCCCCACCCCCCACTTCGAAATGCGGCAATCTGCTTTTCGGGTGTTCCCGCCCGTGGAAAAGCGTGACTCATAGCTGTGACGCCGTATTGCGTGTTTTCACGAGAAACCAAACCAGTGACCGGGGCAACCGAAAATAAACAAAGCACACAACAACACAAAAGTGGCGGGAAAAAAAAACAAAAAAAAGCGGCTTTGCGTTTTCTACGCTCATCGTGACGCCACCCTGGCCTCGGGGGGTGCACGCAGGTGTGTGCAAAGGGTTGTAGGAAGGTGGGTGCTTGTTTTCCTTCTCCCGAAGTTGCGCCGGCCGGCAGTGTGCAGAACAATGCTTTAAAAGGTAACATCGCTCGCTTCCTATCATCTGCGAGGCCTCTGATGAAAGCTTGAAAGAGCTTAAGTGCCCATGGAATCCTGGATTTAAAAAGGAGCAACGTAGATAGGTCCACTGTTATTCTTCCTTGATGCATATTTTACTACACGCAAAATTCCTATGTATGGCCATAAAAGTTCTGGTTAGGTTTTTTTCTTTGACGTATCCCTGCCAATGGCCAGTTCACACTTCTGGTGTTAATTTAAGGTAGCAATGGCTTCAAGAGACATTTTTGTGGGTTTAGTCGTAATGGAGAAGGCTACCAAATTTTGTGTTGCTTCTGGATTTCTTCCAAATGAGCCCAAAATGATCATTTCAAACCAAATTTGCTGACTCGTATCTTTTTAAGAAATGGCTTCTTCAGACTTTTTTTTTTGTGGGTCTAATCATGATCGACCAGCCTATCGAATTTTAACTGACTTAGGGCCTGAATTTCTTCCAAAGTAATTTGCTGACATGTGTCTTTTTAGGTGGAGCCTCATGAGATTTTGTTTTTTTTTTTGTTTTTTGCAGGTCAACTCGTGATCTTTTCAGGCTTCATACTTCTTCATTGTGAGTCTAGAGAAGTAGAACTGGCCGTGTGGTCTAAATCAAACGATTGTTAAGAATCAAGTTGCGTGCAAATGAGCCACAAAAAAAAAAAAAAAATGGTGACTGCAAACCAAATTGTCTGACTCTGTGTGTCTTTTCAGGAATGGCTTCTCGAGACATTTTTGTAGTTCTACTCAAGTTGATGGATGTGCCTACAAAATGTCATGTTGCTCAGTGAAACGGTCTTTGACGACTGCATTTTCACCAAACATTTTCCTTGAATTGTACTCTTGGTTGCCGTACAAATGGTACAAAAAGTTTTTTTTTTTTAAATGTTTATGCTAATGTAAGATAAAGTGAATTAATAATAAATGCACAAAATAACATTTGAACTACAGGTGTTTGATAAGAATGTTTTCATTAAGCTATTAAGCTGTGAATCGACTAAATTAATCAGTGAGGGGGTCACTTGCTAGCATCGATTAGTTTAAGATGAACACATAATTTAACCCCTTATATCCTCATTGGAAAAAAATTTTTTATCAAGTTGCTACACCTAAACTTCAATCTGGTATGAAATGTAGCCTTCATTTATCTTACTTTCAGTCAACTGAACAAAAATGGTCCCAAACAAAAATTGACGCGTGTTGTTAGCCAATCTGTGCTAGCGGATTGGCTCACTGATGTCAATTGCATCATCATTAGTCAATCTGTGCTAACGGATAAACCAAGATGACGCAATTAAAATCCCCGCACGCTCCAAATAAATGAATAAAACTTGAATCATTTCAATAGCATAATACATTCAACATGTTGGAAAACTCCAGGAATCTTGCTGCCGTTCCAGATGCTACACGTCATTTTATGATTGCAAAATGTCACATTTCACCAAATTATCCAATTTTACGGTTAATAATACGTGCCCAAATGAGATTACTTAGCCGTAGTGTTTTGGTGACGACTGTTTTTGCGTTTCACTTTTTAAATGAGATGTATTAAGAAAACAAAACCAAAAAAAAAAACAAAACAGGGTGCTCATTTCCAATGTAAACAAACAATAACTACACAATCTAAAAATAATAAAGAAAAAAAAGTAAAGACTTTTGGATTAAACTAGATTCACACACACACACACACACACACGCATTGTTTTTAGGATATAGGGTGTTTGCAAGCGTTTGGATCATTTGAAACCATTGTCCTGTTTTTTTTTCTAGCCCGGGGCACGGCCGACACCCTTCGAAGATCAGACAGAGTTTGTCTTCACGTCCACACTCACCCACGTCGAGAATGTCCAACATGATGACGTCGGAGGAGGCGTGGCCCAGCTGATTGGACGCCTCCACCCAAATCTCGTAGGGGGTGAAGAGGTGCAGGTCGCGAGTGATGCTGCATGAGTATGGCTGAGTGTGAGTGTACTCCTCGCACTCCTTCTCCTTGCCGTACCACCTGCAGGGCATAGCAACAGCCATGACTCGGATGCTTTTAAAAAAAATTTTTTTTTTTAATACGAGGCCCTTTGTTTACGCGCGCCGTAAAAATCGAGAAATGGACCCCTCAGGGCGCTGCACCACACAATGACTGCCTCCATGGCTTTTAAATCGCTTCGTTATATTGTTTAAAGCGCGTAAGTGCTGTTGACGCGCAAACGGAAGGTCTTTCGGGGAAAGATTTTCCTTGCGTTAATGACAAAGGACAAAGTTTCCGAAGGGAATTTATGTTTGCCTCGATTAGAATGATGGAGTACAAGGCGTACAGATGCATGTGTTACTCGTCTGCGTTCAAATATCTGTTGCTTCTAAAACTGCGGATAGCGATGCTAGCGTTAGCATTTCCCATTCCGTTGGCTAGCAAGCCCTAAAATCGAACTGTTTTTTTTTTTTTTTTTAAAGGCAGCATCATTTGCTTGTTTTAAATACACAATATCCACAATATTCTCTTCAAAAAGTTGACCCGATGAACCATTATCGCCTGGTATCTCGGAATCTACCCGCGCGACTTAACTTTGCGAGCGTATTAGCATTTCCTATTATGTGTTGCTGAGCGATTGTGGAAAAACTAATCATCACAATTAGTGAGAGTGATATTGCAATAAAGATTGATTGATTTATGTATGTATTTAAAGTGGTTAGCACGTCGGCTAGTGCAGAGGTACCGGGTTCATCACAGTTTGCAGTTTCCTCCCACATTCCAAAAACATAGTGAGAGTGATATTGCAAGGGTGTCCCCGCCTACTGCCCGAAGACGCTGATTGAGGCTCCAGCACCCCCCGCGACCCTAGTATGTCGGAAAATGTGGATTGGATATTTATTTATTTAGTCGCGTGCACACACCTGAGCTTGTACTTGAGCAAGTACTGGGTGCTAATGCTGGTCTCCCCCTTCCCTCCCGGCGCCCAGCTGCACGTCAGGTCTTTGGTGTTCCGAGACCAGCACGTCAAATTGAGAGGCTTCTCCGGAGGCACTGAGGGAAGGGGGAGGGAAAAAAAAAAAAAAACGTAAGAAAGGACCTGTGGAAGCTTTTACTTTGGTGAGATTTTTTTTTTTAAGGTCCTTTTGCCTTTATTTGGTGAGCGTGTCTGTGTGTGTGTGTGTGTGTGTGTGTGTGCTTGTGCTCAAGCGAGTGTAATCAGATTTCAGAGCCCTGCCAACACCCACCCCCTCAATCTCCGAGAACACAAGGTTCTGAACACCGTTAGCGGACACAGAGATTACGATCCATGCTGCGTGCACATCGTTTTCATCGGATGGGTTTAGTTACACAGTGCTTTTTTTTTTTTTTTTTTTAGGTGGGGGGGCAGGGGCTTTTATTTATTGATGAGAGAATCCACCTTGAACAGAAAAACAGTAACGCAAACAGCCGGAATAATCTACAGAGTCAATAAAAGAGCTTATTCGCGCACAATTGGGGGTGAAACGGGTCCTCAAGTAATTGAGTAATCAAAACGAAAAAATGATCGTTATTCAATGAAATTTCTTGTTTTCGTTTATGTATTCAGTTGCTCACAAATAAAAATACATTTTCTCCGTATACTCGATTATTCGATACGATTCAGTATTTCAGTAGGATACTCAAATATTCTCGATCTCGACGGTTATTGGTGACACTCGCCCCCTCGCACAATACAAATGAAAAAAATCGAGTCACTGGAAAATTTTTTTAAAAATCCATCAAGTCGGTTCGGGGGGCTTCTGGGTGTCAAAACAGTGGAACATCCTTTTGCACAATGGCAGTCAAAGAGCCGACGGAGGAGGCAAAAAGCGCATTTTGGAGCAGAGCAGGAATTTAAGGCTTGGTTTTCCCTCATCTTGACAGGAGCGCCGTAAAAAAACGCGTTGACTGCGATTATGACGACGGTGTGTGCGCGTGTGCACGCGCGCAAAATGTTAGCGTGATGCCCTGTGAGTGATCGTGCGAGTAATGGACCACACAGGCATTCAAAGCGACACACACACACACACACACACACACACACACACACACTGGCGGAGGCCCTCGCACTAAATCTTAAATTACGGCCACGAGTGTGCGTAGAGACCCCTAAAAAAAAAAAACTACCCCCCCCCCCTTCCTCATTCATATTCCCACTTCCTTTACAGTCCCCTCGCTCTATTACAAAAACAAAAACACTTTTGGACCCCACCCCCAAAAAAATGTATAGATAAAAAAAAATTGACATGCAAATGCGTTTGAACATATTTGCAAATATGTCCGAACATACTTGCGAGAACATTCGAGTGAACTTGTAGCTTAAATGCTACAAACATAGCATCCCCGCCCCCCATAATATGTACAGTCAAACCTCGGTTTTCGAACGTCTCGGTTCTCGTCCAATTCGGTTTTCGACCAAAAATGTTGATTTTTTTATGCCTCGCATGACGAACAAATTTCGATTCTCGAACAAACTGAGCGCACTTGAATGCACCATTTGACTCCTCTCGCCTTCCTTACACGAGGAAGTGACGCTTCCTCGTGTTGCTTTCCATTGTGAGCAGACGCGTTCGGTAAACATTTTTATTTTCAAAGGAGCGTGGTTTCGGTTTTCCAACAATTTCGGTTTTCCAACAGCCTTCTGGAACGGATTACGGACGAAAACCGAGGTTTGACTGTACGTATTTAGCCGGCAAATATTTTGACGCTTTGGTAAAAAAAATGAATCATTGGATGATTTTTTTTTTTCAAATCAATCAGACCCGTTCAGCACTTTTACATACTTCCGACGTAGATGCAAGAGCCGGCCAGGATGTGACCCTTGTGGTTGTGGCACATCAGATTGTCGCCGGACGTCTGCCGCGAGGCGTTGAGGCCGCTGAGCGTCACGCTGAGGTTGCTGGGGCTCAGCGTTTGGTACGTGGAGACGGGCAGCCGCTGGCCGTTGAGCGTCCAGTACAGCGAACTGGCGTGGACGCCGGCGTCCGGCGGCACCCAGCAACTGGCCGTCAGGTTGGAGCCCACGCGGAGGACGGGGTCCTGGGGGTATACCAATACCACATCTGGGGGGGGGGTTGGAGGTAAACGGTGGAAGCTTAGTGACTGGGATTGAACTCAAATTGGACATGTGCACTGCAACCAACTTGTTATTATTTACAAATCAGATGCCAGAATTGTATGTTTTTGTGAGACAGCCGCTCAACATTATCTTCACATTATCCAATTTTCTTATTTTTTTTTTTGTAAGCCAAGGCCGACAGGACACCGAAAAGTTTGAACATTTGCAGTGAACCAGAGACCCGGTAAACTATAATTGCGCTTTAGTTTTTATCGCCTCCAACAACCCCAAAAAAAAGTTCCTCTTTAATTGTCAAGCGCGGGAAAAGGTTACAATCATTCATGAAGGGCCGCGCATACGACAGTAACGAGAAATTGTCATAAACAACAGGAAGCGTTTGATGATGGGGAGCCTAATGTGTTCCCTCTTCTTCTTTTTAGAGCGGTCTTTAAAGCCTTAGTACTGCTACCCCCCCCCTCCCCCCCCAAAAAAAAACCTCATCCAGCCACTTAAGCCAGGAAACGCACATCAGGTTGATTTATTTGCCTTACTGTCGTGAACATTCTCGGAGACCCGAGCTAATGATGTCACTGTTTTGATCCCCCCCCCCCCCTCACCAAAGCCTAAAGGAATTATAGGCTGTGGACTTGTTGAAAGTCAGCTGTGCAGTTGCTCCGCATAAATATACTTCACACAGGCAGTATTTGGTGGGTGTCCTCATTGGATACAAGAGGCAAGTGCGCACTTACAGTAGCTGTAAAAAAAAAAAAAAAAATAAAAAAAAGGTTTTTGTGATGTAAAAAAGTGAGCCGAAGATAAATCCTTGAAAAACTTGAACCTCCATTAATGTGACCTTTAACCTGGATTACTCTTTAGATGGGACAAAAAAAAAAACATCTTTTGGAGAGGCAAAATACAAATAAACAACTGAGATCATGTAGTTGCATAAGTGCACACACCCACTATTAAGTGAATTTCCCAAGCGCAGATTAACTCGTGATATCGGGACCCAGCACACACTTGCCGCCATTTTAAGTACAACGGACACCCACTTCTCATTGGGGCATAAGGATCAGGCCGGCTGGTGTGGGTCAAAATTTGTTTTTTAAATCAGAGATGCAAGTAAACTTTTTGAGATTTTATTTTCCCACTGATTTGTTTGTTTAAAAAATACATATGAAAATAACCTTGGGAATAAAACTCTTATGTTAAATTACAATCATTATATTAAGCAGAAAAAAAAAAATCACAGTTATTGTTCAAAATCGCTCACAGTAATTTTGACAGAGCAGTAGATCCAAAAAGATACATACCGGAATATTTGAGATAATGAGAGATTTTTCAAGACCACATTTTTTTTTTCCCAGACTGATACCAGTACGGGTATTGAGTACTTATATATTCACAGAACTGATACAAAGTATAAAATTTCCCACAAAACAATGACAAAAGAATGTTCCTTCTCACGCAGCTGATTTGCCGATGTGTCAAACTGTATAGCGCCAACTACTGCTGAGGAGGACTTACTCTTGCTTTGAGTATTGGTGGCTGGTATCGGCAGCCTTTCGTGAGGTAAACGATACCTTGACCCAATATGGTGTTGATACTCTCCCATCCCAAGTCACAATTTGCCTCTGTACCCCCAAAAATGGGTGGTACTGTACAGCGGGAGTCCATCATGGGCTTATTCTGGGGGGGGGACATGAATGTAAGGTCCCCTAAAGGTCCGGAAAGATACATCATGTCCCCAAGGGATGCCAAAGTCGGAAGATTCGGGGGGTGCTGCCCTCATGGTGAGGCCCCCTTGAAGTCGCTTTGATGATCTTCTATTTAAGTCGGCATAAACATGCACACGGAAAACCACCGCGCAGTTTTGAAGACAAACAGAAAAAAAAGGCGTTTGCGCATGTGTGACTCGACTTACGTGTGGACAGGGACAAGACGGCAGCGGAGTGCAGCAGCAGGAGGAGCAGGAGAATCCTCGAGCACGTATCCATAACCACTCTTGTGCCTCCTTCGGCTTGCTTTCTCCTTTTTGGTTTGGTGCGCGACTTCGATCGACGCTTTTTTTTTTTTTTTTTTTTTTTTTTTTTTAACGTGCGCAACTTCGCTTTGCGCGCAAAATTGTGGATTTAAGGGGAGAAAGAAAAAACACGTGAAGGGCGGCTAGGAAAGACGTCCTGCTTGCTCGTCCGTTCGTCTTCTTGTTACTTCTTCCTCCTCCTGCAGCTTAAATCATACCCAAGTTCATACTTTAAAGCCCCGCCCCCTCCTCCTCCTCCTCCTCCTCCTCTTCTTGTCTCATTTCCCCTCTTGCTCCCTTCCGTCCACCTCGTCCCGATTTTCACCGCAAACATTCCCACCGGGGACACGCTTCAGTTCCAAGGAAAGAAAAAACACAGACGTCACTTTGTCGGGATGTGACAAGTCAGTCAGGATATGGGGGACACCTACGTGCAGTTTTACGCGCCGTCCTAATTGGTCAAAAGGTGAATAACGTGAATTCAAACATTTTTTACATATATTTTTATATGAAGCATGACCAATAGTAATAATCATATAATGGCGCAATTCCAATACAATTCAATTTTTTTTTTGATGATACGGTGTTCTTATTATTAGGGATGTTTGGCACCACTTTTTGTTTCAGAACAATACTTGTACAAGTATTCCCTCCTCCTGACCATCCAATTACAGTCAAACCTCGGTTTTCGTCCATAATCCGTTCCAGAAGGCTGTTCGAAAACCGAAATTGTTCGAAAACCGAAACCACGCTCTTTTTCAAATAAAAATGTTGACTGAACACGTCTGCTCACAATGGAAAGCAACACGAGGAGGAAGCGTCACTTCCTCGTGTAAGGAAGGCGAGAGGAGTCAAATGGTGCATTCAAGTGCGCTCAGTTTGTTCGAAAACCGAAATTTGTTCGTCATCCGAGGCATAAAAACCTCAACATTTTTGGCAGAAAACGGAATTGGACGAGAACCGAGACGTTGGAAAACCGAGGTGTGACTGTATACTGTACAGGTACTGATACTGTGAGTATTTTTCGAATACAGCATTGAATTTCATTGAACAAAATGAGAGATATTTGTGACCGGAGAGCTTTCTTTCTGATGCAAAATGATTCACCCATGTGTAAAATTGCCATAGTATGGAGGATACTATCGGATAAGAGTACTTGATGTCAATGTTTTTTTGTTGTTGTTTGTTTGTCGTTTTAGGCAGGGATGGCATCACAACAGAGCTAAGAAGGGCTACCACCCCGTCGGAGATCTGTGTAGCCCCCAGTTAAGGCCTTCCAGCATTTTATTTGATAGTGTAAAATACCATATTGGCCCGAATATAAGACAGTGTTTTTTGCATTGAAATAAGACTGAAAAAGTGGGGGTCGTCTTATATTCGGGGTCTAGACATTATACCCATTCACGACGCTAGATGGCGCCAGGTATCATTGAAGCGAACGCTGAACTTGACTCCCCAGGTCAAAGCGAACCCCTGTCACGAAGAATAAAAATAAAAATAGCGGTAGCGCGAAGAAGAAAAATAAAAAATAGCGGTAAGAAAGAAAAGAGAAGAAAATCATAGAAGAGATCACAGAAAATGGAGAAACGTAGCGACAATCTGGAGAAAAGCGGGTCGAAGATCGGCCAGGTTAACCGGCAGCTGAGGAGAAGTTATGATGTCATTTACATTTCAAAAACCAGAAGCTATTCATTTACGGATGTGATTGCACTTTAGTTTACATATTTAAATGTTCAGATATTAAGATTTGAATGAGGCAAAAATAACATGCTTTTTCTCTCAAATATATTGTTATAATCATTTGTTTCAGATGTACTGTCATTATTTTCTGTATAAAAATTAATTTGGTGTTCAAAAAGTCTTTTTTCAAACTTCAGTCTGGAAAAAGAGGGGGTCGTCTTATAATCAGGACCGTCTTATATTCGGGCCAATTTAGAAATTATTTTCTCGGCCTCCTTATATATCGGTCAAGCCTCGCTGTAGCTTCGGTAGACAAAAAGTCCTGGAGGTATCGCTGGCTGGTATCGGCAGCCTCCACGAGCTCCGATATATTAAAAATAAGGCCATTACCTGCCCGATACCGATACCGGGTATCAATACTCACTCGCCTATCCCTACTTTTTATATTTCTTAAATTGCCCTTTAAAAAAAATCGAAAATGTGAAAAATAATTTGTGGTCATAATAGATTGGTGGTTTAAATTGGAATGGGAGAAGCTAGCTGTTATGTCCTGTGTATGCGTTGTTAACATTAAACCCAAGGTGCTAATTACAAGCTGACTAATTGAAAGCCCATGAGCAAACTGTGCGGGAATTAAATTAAAATGGACAAAACATTTCAATCTTGCCTTGTTGGGAACTTTCCGGCCCTAAACGTCTTACCCTAGAATCGCCCTTGGTACGTCAAGTACCTAATCTGACCACTCCCTCCCCCTGCAATAAAAATGAAGTATCATCACGTTCCGAGGAACTGCAGATGGGCACTGACGGCATACAAATGATAGTGTGCGCATGATGAAATTCCCTCAGCAGTTCCTGGACGGGAACGCCAAGCGGGAACAAGAGAGTCCCTTCTGGAGGGCGGGGTCAGCCAAAGGTCTTCGTGAATGGAGGCCCATCGCAGTACCCGGAATACCACGTGACTCACGAGGCACAAGCCAGCATTAACTTGTTCGTCAAACGTTAGTCACACATTAGTCTTCCCCATTCAGGTGTTAGCACAAAGCAAGCCTTGAAGGCTTATTTCTGTTTGATTTGTAAAGATAAGTCAGCGCATTCCCAAAAGCTGCTCCCGAGCTATGCCCGAAAGAGGCCCTCCCACACCATCCCCCCCCCCCCCTGCTTTTTGTTCCTTGGAAATGTATCTTGACTGGGAGCCCGGGAAGTGTAGTGTGTGATCTGGCTGGTCCGCGATGGAATTACGAGGCCGTGGGATACAATGCGCTTCAAAAATCGGTTTTGGGAAAATCTCTGTAATGTGTCTAGTTTTGTGAAATAAATTGAATAAGACACTGGTTCTGTTATGATCGCCAAATTTGGACAAAAAAATGTGGACGCCGTTCCGTTGTTGGAAAAAAAAAAGAAACGGCAATTATCGATGGTGTCCTGCACACACACACAAAAAAATGCTGGGTTGTTGTTGCTAACCCACTCGCTAGGTAACGGTGGATTTTGAGCAGGCTGCCTGACTTTTACCCCAAGATTGAGTTGATTATTTTGACCCTGAGGATAGGGATTAAGATTGACATTTGAAGCTTTTCCTGCACCCTGTAACCTGATAACATGATAAACTGTCCACTGTAATAACCGCTGTCCCCAAAAAGGGTTAAAAAATTACAATAATTAATCATTTCTTTTAAAAGGAAAAGAACAATTACAACAAAAATATTTTAATTCAATTGAATCTAGGGTGTGTATATTTTATCCTTCGAAATGTAATCAACTTTCATTTCATTTAATTATGGATATTTTTCAAACTTTTTTTTTATTTTTATTTTTTTACAGATTACAAAGAGAAAAACAATTTTGGAGATCCCTCATACATGCTCTCTGACCAAATGTATTTTTGCTTTCTTTTCATTTTTTTAAATTTATTTTTTGTTATCGTGTTTTAATTCAGGATTAACTTCGTTGGGGTTTTTTCACACAAACCCAACTTTATGTTTACAAACATTCAAAAACATCTTTTTTTTTTTATATCGTCCCATTAAATACTTTGAAATGCTCGCCGAGCATAAATCTTGAGAGATCTGCCGACATCTCTCGGCGATGGTCTGGATGTTCACCACATGTCTGAGCATTCATCACACTGCACATGTTCAGCCACGATGTACGCATGCGTTCAAGGAATACACCAGCGAGCCGCTCACACTTCAGCTGTCACTCATCACATAATGCAAATCAGGTCCCCTGTCAAACTGTCTCCATCACAAAAACTTTATTAACTCTGCTGTCAAACGTCACATTTCACCGTCCTTGCCTCTTATTAATTGTTAAAAATTATTAAATGTAAAAAACGTACCTGATCCAGCCCCCCCGGGAAAATATGTTTTTAGTGAGGAAAAAATAGCCACCTAAAATATTTGACGTTTACAAAAACAGAGTAACATGAATGGAATAAAAAAAAAAAAAAAAAGAAACCGTTTGTGCAGGATGATTTAATGCTCCAATCCAACTGATTGTGCTTCATTGAGGCGGTCTCAGCTCTTCTTTCAGCTCCTCAGTACAGCATTTGTATTAGTCATTCTTCACAGAGACTAAAGAATATTTGAGTACTGTGTTATGGTTGCTGCATTTTCTGTTCGATATCCGTTAGTTTAAGGATTATAACATTGCCACTTAGATGCTTTCTGATTGGCCGTCAATGGAGTTTCTGATTATGTTTCGGCATTAAGCTCACACAAAAGATCCAGAGCAAAAAAAAACAAAAAACAATGTGGGGCGAACCGTTATCGAAGCCTCTGGGTGAGCACAGCTGCAGTTGTAAGCTAAAATCCATGTTAGCTAACTGTGTTAGCATCATTAGCTTCGGATATTGATGTTGCAATAATGTTTAGCTAAATTGTAGTTTTAAAAAGCAGGATTACAGCGGACGGCATCGAATCATTTTCAACAAAAACTAGGCTGTGCTGAAATACAGAACTTCAGATTTTGTTCCTCTTCTTTCAAACCGTCTCAAACTAAATCGGTGTGCCGCAAATCCAGTAGTTGTTAGTGAAATTTCAGTACATCAGTATGCAGGAGAATTTGACAAAAATAGTTATTAACTGTACAAAAAAAACCCAAAAAAAATCAGCAAAATAGCGGCACTGAAAAAGTGCCAGGACTTCAATAACGAGACAATGTTTATTCTCAAAAAAACAAAACATTATGACCAAATTTTCTGAACTTTTTTTCCTCACGACGTTACAGTTTTACTTTGTAATATTACAACTTTTATCTCATGGTAATTTGATTCTTAAACAGTAACATGACATTTGTCATGTATAACAACCGCATTAAAAAAAAGTAATCTGCCTTCATTCAAATGAATTCAGACCCTAGTCTGACTAAATCCAAACGTATTCTTGTCACATTACGGACTATTTAGTGTTAATAGCCACGTTTGAAGTTCCAGTGTATTGACATTGATTGCATGTTTACAGCCTGCTGGGGCCCCCTGGCCCAGCAGCAGAGCATTTTAATGTCTTGCAAACTGTTTGTGAATGCTCCCATTGTTTCATCAGGAGACTTGGGAAACCAAAAGTTACGAGCGACAGACAGACAGACGGACGGGCGGAAAACGCAGATGGGTTTCTGGGGGATCCGTGAGGGCAATCAAGCGAGGTCGGGTCTGGCTTCTTGGCAAATGGCCGCAAGGCCTCCGCTGAGCTCAGCTTGATTGGAAGAGTTTGTTTGAAGAGACCATCGGTGCCTTGTTACATTGCCACAAGCCATGGCTGCCTTTGAGTGATGTGTGTGTGTGTGTGTGTGTGTGTGTGTGTGTGTGCTCGTGTGTGTGTTTGTGTTTGTGTGTGCGCCCGTGGATGCATGTGTGTCTGTGGACCTGCCAAAAGCAGAGAAAAGAAGAAGAGGAGGAGGGCCAAGTGATTTGAAGAGCCCCCTCCCTCACATATTTTTGAAAGCCAGGATCGCAAACGCTGGCATTCACCGCAATAATGCATGACAGATGTACATCAACATGCGCTCTCTCTCTCTCTCTCTCTCTCCTCCCTCCCTCCCCCTCTCCCTCTCCCACTCAGTAGGACTCAATTCTCATCGAATCGGTTGTGGAAGAGATTTTAATGTTCTGCTACTGGTCTATGAACCACTGAATTGTTTAGGTCCTGGAAACATGAAGAGAAATGCAAATGGGATATCAACACAGCAGGGCTGTGATACCTGCACACTCGGGTCAATTAGTGGAGCCCAGAGTTCAAAGCTAACATGGTGACACAGCATTTAGCTGCTATGCTGCATGCAAATGGAAGAAGCTGCCAAGAGAAGTAAAGTCAGCCCAAAGTGGGAATGCTGTTGAATCCAGTGTTTTTTTCCCCCACCCATACATATGATGATCTTTCAAAGCATTTTTAAAATCATGTTTTCCAAATAACTAATATCACAACCAACAAAAACGAAATTAAGTCTTTGTTATCAGAAATGTGATTTTTTTCCCCCTCAGAATTTTTTTTTTTACAGTACTATATTAATTTTTGTCACCTATATTCGTCACTTTATGACTTAGTCCCCATTAAATTGAGACTTTTACTCACATTTTTATTTTTTGTTTATTTGAAATGACAAAAAATGACATCATCTTTGATAGCATTCTAGTGCTATGAATATATGAAAAAATAGAATTCTAATATTTTGAATATTGCATTTGCATTAAAAAAAGCAAGAATAGACCAAATGTAATGACCCAGTTTTAACAACAGAGGGCAGCAAATCCACGCTTTATTTGTGTTACGTGCATATTGAATTGAATTGAATTGAATACAACTTTATTATCAAATATATGTGCATAGGGCGGCCCGGTAGTCCAGTGGTTAGCACGTCGGCTTCAATGTAATGATCCCAGCTCCGGCCTCCCTGTGTGGAGTTTGCATGTTCTCCCCGGGCTTGCGTGGGTTTTCTCCGGGTGCTCCGGTTTCCTACATTCCAAAAACACATGGCAGGGCAGCAGTGTGAATGGTTGTTCGTCTCTGTGTGCCCTGCGATTGGCTGGCAACCAATTCAGGGTGTCCCCCGCCTACTGCCCGAAGACTGCTGGGATTGACCCTAGTTACGCATATATGTCATATATGCGTGAAAAATAATTTTCAGCGTTTTCATCCCCGTGTTGTTTCGATTTAGTGTACGTATGAATGTGTGTGTGTGTGTGTGTGTGTGTGTGTGTGTGTGTGTGTGTGTGTGTGTGTGTGTGTGTGTGCGCGTGTGTGTGTGTCTCTGTGTGTAAAGCAACAAAAAATAAATAAAATCACTTCAGTTTGGACGATTTCAACTTTTATTTCCTCAAGAAAGATAGCAATTAGTCTCATAAATTAGGATTTTATGCTTAAAAAGGAAGTGACATTCTTTTAAATGTCAAATTATGTCGATTTCTTTCTCGGGAAAACTCCGGAACAAATACTAAATAATTTCTGTTAGCAAAATATTTTATGCCCCCAAAGTTATTGAAAAAAACAACACTTTTTTACTCTTGTCAGATTTTATTTTTACTTTAAAGTCGTGGAACACGGTTAAGAAACAGACGCTCACTTTCACTTTGAGGAATGTGACTGTGGACGTGCGCGCGCGCGGCTGGCGCGTCTACGTCCGCGGGCGTGCGTGCGCGTCCGCGTGATATTTGCACAGTCATGGCGCTGGAATCTCTTCCCTCTCTTATCGTGACAACTACTCCAGTGTCGTATCGCTTCTTCCTCTTCAATGGGGCACCTCCGCACTCCCACGGGAGATTTTTAACTCATCTCTCTCTATCTGTGTTGTAAACACACTTAGGAACTCCTGAAAAGACATTTACGTCCACTTAAAAACGAGACTTTTTCGGACTTTTTCGCCGAGCAGATGTTCGAGAGGGAGGTTGAGCGAGGTGAGTTTGTTTTAGTACATTTATGCTAATACAGAGTTAAAATATGAGTGTGTGACACTTAACGACTGTAGTTGGCATTTTTTTGTACCCCCTTCAAAGTGTCGTGTTAATCTGTGACGTCACGCAGGGCTGCCGACACCAAGAATAGACTTTTCGGGCGCGGGGGGGGGGGGGGGACGGGGTCTTGCTTGACAACGATTATTAAAAGTGTCATAAAACGCACTTCACTTAAGAAAAATAGTGTCCCCAATGTCCTTACCTCACGCACATCTTGTGTAATGTTTTGGTTTAATAAGCCCTAATAATGACCATTAATTATACAGTACCCTGAAACCACATTGAAGTACGTTCCAACGACTTTATCACGTCGTTCGAATGACACATCCTCGTCAAACATGTTTCCTCCATGCTTCAGTAGTTTCTGTTTAATAATTGATCACCTTTGTGAGTCATCTACGGGGGTTTGACACTGACATTACCAATACACAGTACAAATGAATGAAGTCACTGAATATT
This sequence comes from Hippocampus abdominalis, assembly GCA_018466805.1. Lineage (NCBI taxonomy): Eukaryota > Metazoa > Chordata > Actinopteri > Syngnathiformes > Syngnathidae > Hippocampus > Hippocampus abdominalis. The sequence continues at coordinate 17,769,755 of CM031705.1, forward strand.
TTCAGCCGCCCAAAAAAATGACCCAAAACTAAATTTTCGGGTTTTCTGACCGAAAGATTGATATCATCAAACCAACCTGACCGAAACGGGATTTTGTGTTGACGCAAGAAAAAAAACTACAACCAAAACTCAGTTGATTGGCCCATACAGCTCAAGTCATTAGTTTTGGCTAGTCCTGTTGCAATTCATAGTATGGTAATAAGAAACAAGGTGAAGGTTCCTTAAATGTGCTGTTTGAACCCACAAAATCATCACTTCGCAAACAAGTGGTGCGTTTTATGAATTGGTACATTTCAGTATTTAGCTTGGCATGCTCATTACAACCCTTCAACAGCAAAACTCGACAATAATAACATGAAAAGCAGTTCGTTACACTCATGTCTTATCTGTTTCTCCAGTTTCTGTACGAAAGTAAACGTTCAAATTAATTCAATCGTTTAAACGTCAAGATTAGCCAAAACAGTTCAAAAGGGGGACTCTCAATCAGCGTGTTTTATAGTGTGTGTGTGAGACTGTTCTGGGAGCAAAGAAAACATGCAAGAATGGATTTCAGCAAATCAGGTTACTGTATTATACACAGGCTCAGAGAAATAAAAATGACTTTTTTTAAGGTTGATTTTTCAGGGAGGGGGGTGTATTATACACGGGTGCGTAATATACACGGAATTTTCCAGTATGACGAATAGACCTGCGTCTCATTGGTGGTGTATGATGAATTATCGGTTCATCTTTTAATTGCAGTGCAGCAATGACATGGCAGAAAAGATTATTACATAATACTGCGACGGACAGCAGGTTGGGTTTTTTTTTTGTTTCGCTTTACGGACAAAGTTCAAGCAACTGATTTGTGTGCACGTTGCATACAAAAGGTCTGCCAATGATTAACTCTCTTCTCAAACCGTAGAACGACATGCAGAAGTTTCATATCGACCGCAAAGATGCTTGACTGGCAGCCCGACTCTACTCCTGAGTGTGACTCATTTATCGATTTCTCATTCCGAAACTGAAATTGGAACATTACTTGATGATGAATCACCTATCGGTCGTTTTCGACATACTGTTGATGATTGCTACAGTGGCTCTAAACAGTCGACGCAGCTCTCTTCCAATGCCAGTTTTTTTGCGATATTGACAAATGAGACCAAGATTCATTCTTTCAAATCATTTTTTTTGCCGTATATCCCCGCTGACTTCAGCCTAAATTGGGACGACACCCCGAAATGGTCGCCAGCACATATAAAGGCAAGCACGCCATCACTGAGCTGGAACCGATCCCACGCTGCCCACACACACACACATAACAAGTCAGGCGAGTGTGCCACTATACTGTCAGCGACTTACTTATATAAACTAACTAACTAAAAAAAAAAAAAAATTCAATAGTGACTGGATCTGCAGTGTTGACACTGTTCATTGATGCGCAACTTGACTACTGCGGTTTTACTACTGAATTCCTGTACAATGGTTTTTTTTTTTTTTCTCTCTCTCTCTGTCAGTGCAGAGAAGTCGGGCAACATGGCCCAAGCTCCCGCCTCCTCTCCGGAGGTCATATGACGGCGCGTTAAAGAGGCTGAGGGACCTGCAGGCTGAACAGATTTGATTGTGCAACGCGTGCGCTGCAAAGCTTTTTTTTGCAGAAGCAGGCGGTTCCAATCACGAGTTTGAAGAATTAAATACGTGGAAAGTTCTTTTTTTGGGTTTTTTTTTTTCTTCATTCACTCATTATGTGACGGTGCAGACACGTGACTGGCAGTGAGATAGCTCCATTGGTTTGCTTTGGAGCCTGTAGCAGATGATTTCAGTTGTTGTTGAGACTTCAAAAAGGACAACTTTTATAAGGGCAAAATTAGGACTTTATTCTTTATTGAAAGAAGTAAGTTCAGTCTTGAAAAGGTACAAGTACGACTCAGGTCTAGGAATAAAATGCAACCTTATTCTTGGAAAAAAGAGGGAAAAAAACTTTTTAAAAAAGTACAAGTTAATTCTGTAAAACGTACTCAAAAAGGTGTTTTTATTCCTGAATAAATAAGACTTTTTTTTCATTTAAAAAAAATACTGCATTCTGGAACAAATGTCTGCTTTCTTGAAAAAATATATATATATTTTATGCTATTTTTTTTTAAAAAAAAAAAAAGTTTTTTATTTAAAAAAAAAAAGACTACTGTATTCTCAAAAAACGACTTTACTTTTGATTAAAAAAGCTGAAGAATTTGATACTTTGCCAAAATTTGTGTTGCCTAACCTTGAATGGGGGGGGGGGGGCGGGGGGCTTACTAGTAGTTGCTTCAGGTCTTTCCTGCGCACTGCAGTTAAAATACGCCGCTGCCGCTGAAGGGCATCAAAAGCTCAATCAGCACCGCTGGAGCTTCACGCTGTGTTGCACAAAATTCACGCCCTTGATATGAATAACCTGATCCATTTTTCCGCCATATCGCCGCGCACTATATCAGTCTATTTTAATTGCCAACGATAAACGAAACCATTCCTTTTGCTTTGTTCAGGACGCGTCAGACCTTTGTGTCGCAGTTACGTCAGAGTGACTTGATTATTTTTAACCTTCGAACGGTCAAACAGGTTTGAGTTAAGTGTTGGCGTTTGTTTGATCGCTCGGGAGGGCTTTTATATCCTCGACAAGAACATGTTGCACATCAACGCTGTCTGTCTACAATTGTCCTGTGAAGAAGGGCACATTTTCGGCATTGATCGTACAATACAATATAATGCATCTTGATTTATGGAGCGCTTTCACAACCTGAATGCTGTCTCGATTACTTTTGACTGCAGGATCACCACCACGGCATAAGGAGGATTCCAAATCGGCCACGAGACAACGATCGATGCGTCCGATTGGACCTTATTGCGGACTCGCCGCAGATTGACCGGTGGATCGGGATTTCCTTCCCGTCGGCCATGTTTGAGCGAAAAGAGGGAGTCGCCGTCAGCCCGGCATCACTGGATTTGAACTAGCGCGTCGATGGGAGGCGTCGTACGGACATGAATTAAAGACCCAAAGACTTATGGGCTAAATTGAGTGAACTGTCGCCCCCGCGATGCATTGCCCATTGAGGAAGAAGCCGCCGGCGCGAGGCTCGGACTTCTCGGCCATCGCAGTGCCCTCCATGCACGGATCGGGCTACCTGGACTACACGGTGGAGAGTCACGCCTCCAAGTCGCTGCAGATCATGGACGAGTTCAGGAGGCAGGAGATGCTGTGCGACTTGGTGCTGCGCGTCACCAACAAGGACAAGACCATAGACTTCAAGGTGAGCCCAGGGGGGAGTACGGCAAGCCGACTGGGACCCAGGTGCTCATTTGTAGGTCTCGGAAATTCAATATTTTGACGTTGGAAAATGGTGTCAGGCCATATTCTGACTTTTCTTGGGAATTAAAAAAAAAAAATGCCGTTGTTCAAATGGTTTTAGGAAATTCAACATTTCAATATAAAATATACATTATTTGACTTTTCTGACTCTTTAAAAATATAAAACAATATTTCTTAAGCATTCAAAATAGGATTACATTATTATTATGATTCTTTATTTTTCTGACAGTTTTTTTTCTGCGTCAGGTACACAAGCTGGTGCTGGCCTCCTGCAGCCCCTACTTCCGAGCCATGTTCACCAGCAGTTTCAAGGAGTGCCACGCCTCCGAGGTCACCCTGCGCGACGTCTGCCCCCAAGTGCTGGGGAGGCTCATTGACTTTGCTTACACGTCGCACATCATCGTGGGCGAGAAGTGTGTGCTGCGCGTACTCTTGGCTGCCATGAGGTAAAACAAAACGAAACCAAAAAAAAAAAAAAAGCCCTTACAGCGCGAGACGCTTTTATTTTACTTTTGTGTACTCATTAACTTACCTTATTTTTCCCACGATAAGGCGGAAAATACGGTTTTCATATATAGGGCACATCGCATCATAAGGCGCAGAGAATAGAAGCTACAATAGTGGCTGCGGTTGCGTGATGCATCCACTAGATGGAGCCACACCAAAGGAATACAATACAATACAATATTATTTTTTTTTTCGAGCTTTCACACCCGCTGCAGCTGTAACAAAGCGCTCTACGGAACATTAAAAATATTACGTCCAAGAAATCAGATTATTGATCCATATAGAAGGCGCCATCGGATTATAAAGCGCACCATTGGCTTTTGAGAAAGTTGAGTGGTATTAGGTGCGCCTTATGGTGCAGGAAATACGGTATTTGAAAATGTATCTCATGTATTAAAGTGGTAATGCAGTGATAATTTTACAGTTTGAGCCCTGCGAGTCCCAGGGACTCGCTGATCAGAAAAGTATGAGTACCATTATGCGTTTAGAGAGTCCCAAATTTCGAATTCTGAAATGGTCTACTTATTCAATTGCATATGATAATAACACAAACAACAATATACATTGATAATAGGTTCCGCCACACAAGATTTGCTGAGAAACAGGTTCTTATTTCATCCCATGGTTCAGTCTTTGAGTTCATAAATTCTCCTCTCTTTACTCTGCTTCCATTGATGCTTTCTCAAAGTCAGCTTATTATCACAAAATATAAACCTTCGCAACTCGGCAATCGTCTGCCGATCTCGCCAATCCCGTCTCGCGAGAACAGAAATCTCGTCACGTGAGATTACTTAACTCGAGATGTACCGTAGTTTTTTGTTGTTGTTTTGACTGAGACATTTCCTTGTGTCCCAGAAACGCACATTATTTGGAACGGTGCGTCCATGCGGGAAAATTATGCGTCTAGGACGCGGGGCGCAGACGAGATGGCTGGTAGTGTACACCGCAATGTTCATTTACAGTAAGGTTTTTTTTTAGTTGAAAATATGACTTCAACTTGGGATGTTTTGGACGTTATTTAACGCTTTCATGCACCCTGTAACCTGATAACATGAGAAGCTGTCCACTGTAGTACCCGCTGTCCCTCAAAGGGTTAAGAAAATAATTGCCAGCACGCTTTTCAGAAGTCAAAGTTCATGTCGCGTGTCCTTTTCTTTTCAGAAAGACAATTTGATTGTTCGGGACACACAGTACAGTACATACACGCGTTGCTCACTCTTCTCCATTGTCTGACTGATGTATTCAGCGCGGGCTGCGTTTTGGCCTTCCGCCAGCGCCGTTGATTTTTTTTTGAAGTTCAACAGTTCATTGCTTGCGTCAGGTTCCAGATGGAGGACGTGGCCAAGGCGTGCTGCGACTTCCTAACCAAGCACCTGGAGTCGTCCAACGTCATCGGCATCACGCGCTTTGCCGAGGAGCTGGGATGCGCCGACCTGTACCAGCGCGGCCGCGAGTACATCAACACGCACTTCAGCGAGGTGACGTATGCGCGCCGCGCTTTTGGCTACGCCATTAAAATGTCAAAACATGCCTATGTTGATTTGCGGCTTTGAATTGGGTCCGTGACACCCGCTCCAGCTTTCTCGCATTCTTCTCTCACGTAGTTGCACAGGTGAGGCAAGGCTGCGTCGGCAAAATATTTGCAGTTTGGGAGCACATACCTCGCTCGAGTCAAACGTTTCCAACATGGACTAAGCCTTTGGCAACTTCAGCAGCATTGATTGCCTGAGTGCCCTCCACCGGATTCCTTTCCAGTCATCCGCAAGGCAATCTGAAAAGGCCTCTTTTTCATGTCGACAGGAATTAGTGTCCCAGATTGCTTCTTTGATAAATAGTTTCAAGGCAAGTCAATAACAGTCGCTAAATTGCTTAATTGGCAACACTGACTTTGCTTTCGTGACCAATATGAAATAAAAAAAAAAAGAAAATTCTGGGTGGCTGATACAGAGTCTGATATTTGATAGAATAAAATTTCAGGAACCAATTAATCAGATGATTAATTAAAAAAAAAAAACAGATGAATAAAATATATATATATTTTTTGGGGTCCCATAATTCTTACATTAATAAAGATCTGAGTTACAGGCAGAACTTTCACTGATTTACATTACATTGTCCTTTAGCATTTCTTTAACTGCAAAAATCAGCAAAAAAATAATAAAAAATCGGCCAATTTTCGGGCGAAGGGTTACGTTTGAATGTCATTATCTGTGTTTTATGTAGTTGGTGTTTCAGAAAATAATAAATAGCAAAATGTCGATTTGAAAAGAGCCAATATCGGCCAATTAAATCGGCTGCCCGATTACTAAGTCAGGCCCAGGTTGTGAGTGTAATCAATGCACATAAGCTGGGATGCACTTTGAGAAACGAGTCGTTTTGCGCAATCAGCTTGGAAGGAAGGAATCAAACCAATTCACCCCCCAGCGCTAAATTTATGTGTCTCTCGATATTCAACCCAAATCTTTGTTGTTGTTTTTTTGTGGCGGTGACACCCAGGTGACAAAAGAAGACGAATTCTTCAGCCTTTCTCACTGCCAGCTGCTGGAGCTCATCAGTCAGGACAGCATCAAGGTGCTCTGTGAGTCGGAGGTATGTGTTTACTCAATAAGGCTTACGCTGAAGTCCTCCCTCATCTTTGGCATAGAAATAGCTTGAATTGGAGCCAAAACGTAAAGCTCGCCAAACGACAACTAGACGAACTGGAATGTGTGTGCACGTACACAAATTTTCGAAGATGTTACTGGAGATGAGATCACCCAAAGAAGAAAATTGGAATGGCTAAAAGAAATATACTGTATTTATATACAGTCAAACCTCGGTTTTCGTCCATAATCCGTTCCAGAAGGCTGTTCGAAAACCAAAAATAAAAATGTTTACTGAACACGTCTGCTCACAATGGAAAGTAACACGAGGAAGCATCACTTCCTCGTGTAAGGAAGGCGAGAGGAGTCAAATGGTGCATTCAATTGCGCTCAGTTTGTTCGAGAACCGAAATTTGTTCGTCATCCGAGACATAAAAAAACTTTTGACTGTACAACATCAAGAGCTGCTTTTAAAATGAAATAGTGTCGAAAACTGCTCTCATCATACTTATAATTTAGGTTTATTGCCGATAAATCTTTAAACCAGTCTTGTTCATGAAAATATGAATTACAATTTCAAGTAATAGATATCTTCACCGATTATTACAGGTATCCTAACAATTATAAAAGTGTACGGGATCCGCGCGAAAAATATGTCAATCCGGAATTATGTGACAGGTTGATCGCGTCACATATAATCCATTTCCATTCCAGGTGTACAAAGCGTGTACAGACTGGGTGCGATGGGACATGGAGAATCGAGCGCAGTACCTTCACGCCCTCCTGAATGCCGTCCACATCTACGCCCTTCCGCCAAAGTTCCTCAAAAATCAGCTTTTGTCCTGCCCCATCCTCAGCAAGGTACTTCCCTGCCGCCTTTCTTCGCTAGATGCTGTCAGGCGGGAGGGAGGGAGACAAATATTCACGCTCAAAAATAAAAATAAGGGACATGCTCCCAGTCACATGCTTTTTGAACATTTCCATTTCCTACGCTTAGCTTCTTTGTGTGTGTGTGTGTGCGTGTCTTCTGTACTGCAGGCCAACGCTTGTAAGGACTTCCTGTCGAAAATCTTCCAGGAAATGACGGTGAGGATGGTTCCTCCAGCGCCCATTCGTGGAACACAACTCATCTACGTGGCCGGCGGGTATTTGTCTCTGTTGTATTTGTCCTCGGTGTCACTGCTTGAAAGTATGCATCTGCAAATTTTTGTGTTTCGCTTTTATCCCTGGAAAAGAAGAAGAAAAAAAAATAAAAAATGTCACTGAAAAAAGGCGTCTATAATGTGGGGGGAGGGGAAAAATCACAAGACGTGCCAAAAAGGTGATTTAAAAAAAAAAAACAGGCTGATAGCAGAGATATCCAAATTGTTGTCATTGGTTTTTATCTGAAAAACAAAATGACTAGTTGTGTTGGGTTTTCGGGGGATCTTTATGAAGTGAAAGCGGGAAAAAAAAAGTCAGATAACTTGTTTTAGTCTGATTGAAAGAAAAAGACTGTCAGTAAAGTGATGTAAATGTACACAAATCTTTCGTTGTCATCCGAAAATCAACAACAACAAAAAAAGTTTTGGGTTAGGGTCCTGTAAGGTTCGGTAAAAACTGACTTAAAAGCATATACTCCCATCTCCAAATTGGAGTCATTTCTGTTCATCTCCCAAAAAAGAAAAAAATGACAACCAAAAAAAAGATTTATTCTGTTCTGGTTTAAAAAAACAAAACTAGCTGTTTTATAGGTTAAATCTGTATTTAAGTATTTAAGTATTTTTTGTCATTAAAAAAAAAAAAACAGTCATTGTGTTTGGGGGCGAAAAGCACACAAAAGTGATGCAAAAACTGCTCAGAGGCACATGTCTCCAAATTTGATCGATGTATCAATGTCTTCAAGGTCAAAATAGTTGTTGCCAAACTGCCTTCTTGTTTATCTTTGTCTAGATACAGGGAGCATTCCCTGGCCATCATGGAGGCTTACGACCCCGTCCGCAAAGCCTGGCTGAAACTGGCCGACATGGCGACTCCCAGCAGCGGCCTCGGGGCTTGCACGCTCTTTGGCCTTCTCTACACGGTATGAGCGCAGCCACCGCAACCCAGTCGACGGGCTCGCCCGGGATTCACCCGTCACGGTGTCCCGTTTTTTTTTTTTTGCGCCGACAGGTGGGCGGCAGGAACCTGTCACTGGAGAGCATGACTGAGTCCAGCGCGCTCTGCTGCTACAACCCCATGACCAACCAGTGGAGCCAGCGCGCGCCGCTCAACGCGCCTCGCAACCGGGTGGGGGTGGGCGTGGTGGACGGCTGCATCTACGCCGTGGGCGGCTCGCAGGGCTCCACGCTGCTCAACACTGTGGAGCGGTGAGTGACGCGTGCAAGTCAAGGGGAACTGAATGGGCGGATGCTAACTCGAATGAAGCTTTTGCTCCGTGTCAATCGCTTATTGATTAAGGTACGGAATTTACTGCTGAGCTGCAGTAAGCCGATCCACTTTTTGACCAGTAGGGGGTGCTAAGAGACTAGAACATGGTCATTTGTGACTTGGACTTGCCTTGCCTCAAATGTCTACAATATTTTAAGAGTCAATCTGTTGATTATATTGTCGATAAATATCGTTCAAGACATTATTTTAATTTTACAGGGCAGAAAATGAAATTAGAACACCAATTCATCATGATTCATTGACTGATTTTGTCCGTAACATGTCAGAAAAGAGGCAAAAATGTTCATCACTGTTTTCCAAATTTTAAGCAAATGTTTTATCACGGTCAGTCTGCTTTCATGGCGGACGACAGAAATCAGAGGACTCATAGGTGAGAAGCTGAACAGGGTTCCCACAGGTCCTTAAAGTTCATAAAAATCCATAAAAATAGAAGTTGTAAAATGATGTTCTTAATTGTCCTTAATATTCACGGAAAGCTTCTGAAAGTCAATAAAAATCCTTAAAAATGTATTTTTATTCGAAAATAAATTGAAGTTTTACATTTTCTACATTAATTTTTTTCTTAGTGTACTTTATTTGAGAATGAATTTAAGTTTTTTTTCATTGTAGTACAGGTAGGAGGAAAAGGAAATCAAGGGTTAGCTGATTGGCCCTAAAAATAAAGATGTGCCCTTCCTTTGGCCGCAATGATTTGAACACCAGCTCAGTGAAATGTGGCTTTCTGTTCAGCTCGCATATTGCTGAGCGGGCATTAAATCCACCGTGAATCCCCAGCTAAATTGAGAAAAAGTCCTTAAAAATGGCTAGATTAGCCCTCAAAAGTCCTTAGAGGTCCATAAATAAAAAAGCAAGTGGAAGAGTGGGAACCCTGCTGAAATTCTGAGGAGTTGGACAATCATAAATCAAAAATGGTATCTCAAGGATTATCGATTAATTTGATAAGCGATTAATTGTCGATTTAATGGTTGCGCCTCGAGAGAGTGTGTGTGTGTCAGTAAGGTGATGTAAAAGAAACAACCAAAAACTTTTTGGTTTTTGTGCTCAAGCCAAAGTGGGGGATCTACGCTCAAACTCAACTTATGAGGGAGCGGGGGGGGGGGCACTGGAGGTCTCGTCTCCTTTGCCTCACATCCGTTTTAGCGCAATCCACTTGAAGATGCCGACATTTACTTTTGCAGGTGGGACCCCGAGACCAATACTTGGTCCTACGTGCGCCCCATGCAGGTGGCCCGCCTGGGGGCCGGGGTGGCGGCCTGCGGAGGGGCGCTATACGTGGTGGGCGGTCTGGAGGGGCAGAGCCGATCCAACGCGGCCGAGAAATACCACCCGGATACAAACACCTGGCATCAGCTGGCGCCCATGAGCACCTCGCGCAGCGGACTGGGTGAGCCCCGGTTCTGTTCTGGACTCTTTGCATAGTTGGCGTCTTCTTCTTCTATCGAATTGTTCTGTATTCTATTATTTGACACTCAAATGAAATAGCGAGCGATGATTCCTTGCGGGCAGGGCTGGTGTGCGTCAACGCTCACCTGTACGCCATCGGCGGCTACGACGGACTCAACCAGCTGGCCACGGTGGAGCGCTACAACGTAGCTCGGAACACGTGGGAGGCCCGGGCGTCCATGCAGTGCTGCCGGAGCACGCACGGCGTGGCCGTGTACCAGGGATGCGTCTTTGTGCTCGGTCAGTTTACGCACACTTACGATGAATACAGTGAACCCTCACGAGGCTCTTCGCCGGGGTTAATGACCATGACCCATCACCAACAAAAATCAAAGGGGTGCGAGACCCTCTTTGATGTTCTCTCCCATGTCACTCAACAGGCCAGCACGCCTTTGCAATCTCTTTTTTTTTTTCCCAGAATCCTTGTGCTTGTGCCCAATTGTGCGTTTGCTGTCATCATCCAGGCGGCTTCAACCAGCACGACTTTGTGTCCAGCGTGGAGTGCTACTGCCCCGAGAGGAACGAATGGACATACGTGAGCGACATGTCACTGGGGCGTAGCGGCATGGGCGTGGCCGTCACCATGGAGCCGTGTCCTGCCAGCCTGCCCCCGCAGCAGGACGACGACGACGACGACGACAACCACTGACGGATGCTTTCGTTAAGTGCCTTGGACAAACGTCAAGTGGATTCCTGCAGGTGGACCATTTTTTTTTTTTTTTTACGTGAATTCACAACGATGCTACAACAACAACTACAGTGGTGTCTTGTGATACGACTTGAATTCATTCCTTGACCACGCTTGTATCTTAAATAATTTTTTCCCCCCCAATTTTTTTTTTTTATTAAAAGAAAATCATATTAATCTTGATATTGATGTATAGTAATGTACTTTATAAAAACATACAATAATGACCATTCAATAGAAGAATTAAACACACCCTTTGCATCAAATGAAGGGTTGCATTACATGTGTTTCCCATTTTGTGTTAACATTAAGCAAGGCAAGGAAGTTTTATTTATGTAGCAATACACAAGGCAACTCTGTGTGCTTCACACACCCAAAGTCGTAACAACTAAAAACATTTACAAACACTTTCAACAAGACGCACGAACTGAGATCCAAAAAAATTTTTTAAAACAATTATGACCTGATGTTGCGAAGTCTTTGACCGCCATCTAGTGGTGGAGGTCTGAAGCGCACTCATACCTCAAGGCACCAATACATTAATTGTACGTTTGAATTCTTTGTTGTCATTCCTCTCGGTGAGTTTCAGCCAATATGTGTATGCGTTTACTCCCTATTCTACTGCCCTTCTACATGTTTTCATGTGAAAATAAATCCAATCAAGCGTTTTCATGTCTCTACAGCAGAAGTGCGGCCAATTTTGTCACTGCACCCAAACTACCACTAGATGGTGGAAGAGGACCAACAAAAGAACATTTTACAACATCCCTTTATTGCTGGATGAATGACTTGTATGTGTGCGTGTGTGTGTCTGTGTGTGTGTGTGTTAAAATTATTGACATTTTTTTTCAGTTTGATGCATCTGATTGTGTTGAGCGTTGTTGGGCACGAGTGTGGTTAGCTTTGTGTGTGTGTGTGTGTGTGGGGGTGGTGGAGGTCCAGACCACCACAGCAATGTCACCTTCACGGCGTGGCTCCGTGGCGGTTGGCATCCTTCACAATGAAATAGATTAGCTTTGCAAGGCTGCAACGTTGATAAGGTCACCACGCGCCAAGGTCACAAACACACATACAGTTAACCCCCCCACCCCCACCCTTTCCACCTCTTTTCACCATCCCGTCACGCATACTTCCGGGTGGCAAGAACATCAATGGCATCACTGGTAAACAATCCTTTACTTGTCCTTTGGCCAAGCCAGCCAATCAAAATGTGAAGTTGCCACATTGTGGTAAATTGCTTGGAAGGGAGGTCAAACCTAGCTAACACGATCCTTTGGTTAGCGGTTAATTGATTGACTTTTCTGTTGCTCAGATTAATGGTCCAAATGTACTGTTTCGACAGTTAAATGGAGGAGTGCCAATATTTACCAAAAAAGAGGATAAAGAATATATGGCTTTCTGTATCATCATATATCTGCATGTGTTGCTCCATAATTTGTTTCAAATATCCATTGTGTAAATAGTTCGACAACTGACTTTCAAGGCTAAACATTAGCATGTTCATGGCGGTTTCCACGATGTGTGAGCTTTAAGTTGATGCCATTGTTCACTTGTTTTTTTTTAAATACACAGCATGAAATTCTCTTTTGTTTTGTGTTTATTTTGAAAGTCAACTTTTACTGTGAGTGCCATTAAACACCTCGAAGCCTCTTTTTTTGGATGAATTGAAATATGCCAAACTGTTGCTTGTTGTGAAGTGACTTGGACTGGAGTTCACGCAACCATACAGCGCTCGTAATCTCAAATTTGCGCTCACAAGTCAAAGCAAAAAAATAAAAGGCGGCCTAATGACGGCTCACATCTTGAAAGAAACCATAAGTTGGGTCACTCATATTTTGGGTGTTTTACCATAATACAAAAAATAAATAAAAAACGAAATGCACAAAAAACGCTATGACTTTCCAAAATGCGCCGTCGTTTGGGGATTGTTTCCCCACTAGGTTATTATGTTAGCATGTTGCTTTGCGAATTGTTTCGGTGTGACTGCGAGACCGGGAAAAGACAGACCGACCGGCAAAGCGGCTGTCCGCGTGTGTTATGCGCTGCGGCCGGCCGGCTACTCTCTGCGCTTGTGAGCGCCTCTGCTCTTCCAGCAAAAGTGCGAGCTGGACCGTTTCAAGCTCCCCTTTCGCCGAATTGATTCTACTATGGGCCCGCTCGAAAAGGCGCGGGGTGGACGCCCGTCGAATGTTGTTTCACCTCATTCCCCCCATGCGCTAAAGTCACTTATTTCGAAAACGTTTGTGCTTCTAATGTCGATTTGTATTCGAAGGGGCGAATGGGTTTCCGGGGAGGTGTACGCCAAAGTCGGAAGCGAGGCTCGCGCGTCCCTACCGGCTCCCCCCTTGTGTGTAGCGGCGAATGGTACATTCCACAATTTATTCCAGGGAAAGACTGACAGTTTTTTGGGTCATGAAGCAGCTGTTGAAGTCAGAGGTTCGCCCTCCCTCCGCCAGAATAAGGAATTAGAACGTAACACTGTCTACTCCAACGTATATTTACTGTATTCAAATCGTGTCTTTTGAAAATGGAGTTTAAAATATATTTTTCTTTTAAAAAGTGAGTTGAGAATACATGTTCATGGATTAAAATAAAATATATATATACGTACATATAAAATCAGCTTGCGCAATAGTGGTTAGCACGTCTGCTTTGCAGTAGTCAAGTTCTGGGTTCAAATCTTGGATGATCCTACTGGCAAAAAAAACCAAAAAGCTTTTTCGGTTCATAAAATTTGAAATTGTCCATGTTTTTACGTGTGTGTGCGTTTTTGCGTACGCTTCTGCTGTCATTTTTGTGTGTGTTTGTATTCTTTTGAGTGTTTTCATTAGCGTGTATTCAAATGTGTGGTTTTGTAATTGAGTTGGTTGTGTGTTTTCATGGGGCGGAGAGTGTTTTCATATTTCTGTCAGTTTGTATTATTTTGAGGGTTTTCATTAGTGCCTATTCAAATTTGTGTCATTGCATTTTTGTCATTGCGTGTTTTTTAGTGTGTGTGGGTGTGTATGGGTGTGTGTGTGTGTGTGTGTGGTATGTATGTGTGTTTCTTTGTGTGTGCACATTTGTATATTTGTGTGTATGTTGTATAATGTGTCACTCTTACCCTTTGGGGATAATCACAAAAAGCCAAAGAAAAAAGCCTAAGTAGTAGTTATTAGTTGTAATTAGCAAGTTACATTTGTTAGCCTTGTCATACTTGTGCCTTTCTTGTACTACTTACCTGTGCCAAACAGCATCAGTCCCTCAATCTGTGTGTGTGTGTGTGTGCGTGTGTGTGCACGCACGTGTGTGTGTGTCTGTGTGTGTGAACATAAAAATTGCGTGTGTGCGTGTTTGTGTGCTCCCACCGTGTTGCCTCCTAATGGAGATCATGTGTGGAGTCAGCACACGAAAACATGCTAACCCCCAACTACACACACACACACACACACACACATAAAACGTGCGCCTCAGTCAGCAAGTTAAGAACAACTCCTATGGGAGGTTAACCACCAACGTGTGTGCTTGTGTGTCTGTGTTTGTGCAGTGGTGGGGGGGTTGGGGGGGGGGGGTTGCGGGAGTGGGGGACTCACAGGCCAAACGATGTGTGCCTATGTTGTCATATTCTTCTAAGTGTTTATTTTGTGTGTGTGTGTGTGTCTGTGTGTGTCTGTGTGTGTCTGTGCGTGAGTGAGACAGCAAGAGAATTTGTATTTATGTGTGTATTATGTTTGTGTGTTTTTGTAATTGTGTGTGTGTGTGTGTGTGTGTGTGTGTGTGTGTGTGCGCGCGCTTGTGTTTCAGTGAGTGTGTTTACATGTTTGTGTATTCATATACATTTGTGTCTGAGTCTTTGCGTGTGTGTGTGTGTGTGTGTGTGTGTGTGTGTGCGCGTGTGTGTTTTCACACTTGTGCCTTTCGTGTCCTTACCTGAGCCAAACAGTATCAGTCCCTCATTCTGTGTGTGTTAGTTTTTTGTAAGTTTTCAAACTGACTCTCTCACAACCGCACCCTTGCTCAAAGTCACTCAAAAATTCACTCACTCACTCACTCACTCACTCACTCACTCACTCACTCACTCACTCACTCACTCACTCACAAACTCACTCAACAAAATCGCCAGCTTACTCAACGGCTCGCCAAAACTCACTCGCAAATGTATTCATTCGAACGTACACCCTCACTCACCCCCTCCAACTCAACCATTCACAAATTCACTCACTCACAAATTCACTCACAAAGCCGACCCAACAACTCACGCACAACCTCACTTTTTTCGGCACAAACGTACTCAGGCGCGCGCAAATGCAGCGACTCACTTCCTGTCAACCCCCCCCCCCCCCTAAAGCACATATGCGAGGCTCAAGAAGGTCTTGTAGCCTTTTCAAATATAGCGAGGAGAAGCGGTCTGGATCCAATTTGAGGTGCGCGTGGACAGATGTTTGCGTCACAAGCGCACAGGACGAGGGCAAGTCCAAAGAGTTTTTGTCAGGAATGCTTGAGCAAAACAAAACCTGTCTGACTTCCCGGACGACTTCAGAAAGTGCGTGCGGGCAAATAGCCAATTAAGTGGAGGGCTGTTTTTTATTTTATTTATTTATATATTTTTTTACTTTATATAATCTTTTTTCCATTATTCATTTTTTTATTTATTCCATATATTGTTTCACAGTGCAGAGGTACCAGGTTCGATTCCAGCTCCTTCCTCCCTTTGTGGAGTTTGCATGTTGTCCCCGTGCCTGTGTGGCTTTTCTCCGGGTACTCCGGTTTCCTCCCACATCCCGAAAACATGCATGGCAGGCTGATTGAACACTCGAAATTGTCCGTAGGTGTGAGTGTGAGCGCGGATGGTTGTTCGTCACTGTATGCCCTGCGATTGGCTGGCAACCGGTTCAGGGTGTCCCCCGCCTACTGCTCGAAAGACGGCTGGGACAGGCACCCCCCACCACCCTTGTGAGGATTAAAATGATCGGAAAATGGATGGATGGATATTTGTTAATTTCCCCTAGTTGATTATTTTCTATTTTGTTGCATTCATTCAAATTGTTTTTATTTTCTCATTCATTCTACTTATTTGTATTCATTTTATTCTCTCTCGGTTTATTTTTATAATAGATTGTTTGCTGTTGATTTTTTTTATTCTGTTTTCTTTTTTACATATTGATATTTAGTTTATTCTCGGTTTTAATCTTTCCATGTATTTTATTTAGATTCCTTTTTAAACAAATATTGTGTTTATTGTACTGGTAATTACAATTTTATTTTATTTTATTCCTTGTATTTTATTTTTCATTTTAGTTGATGTCTGCATTCAATTTTCTTTTTTTTGAAAAAAGAAAAAAATGTTTTTTCTTTTTTTTTTCTTTTTCCCATAATTTTTTTTTTTATTCTACTGATTAATGTTATATTTCATGAATTTATTTTTTAAAATTAATTGCTAATCTATTTGTCTCACTCATCACCTTATTTTTTTTTTCCACGTTGTGAATAATTGTGCACTGATTGTCCCCCCTTCCTCCCCCCCCAAAAAATTTACAGGTTACGAATGAGTGTAAAAAGTGAACCGCTGTAAAAAAATAAAGTCAGTGCTACAAAAAAAACAAAGAAAAAGCATCCCGCTGTTTAAGATCAATGTTTCACGCTCACGTCATACATTTTAGCATTTGAATGCCGTTTGGTTTCGTTCTCATGGGCTGCTGTCGCACGTAATGTCCGTTGTTTCGGCGCACGTGTCTTTGTGTCAGCGTAATTGCACGCATGTGTCGGCGTCTGCCGTTTGTCATCTGAATCGGTGGCACGGACTGTAGTAAAGAGCAGACAGGCGGGCAGGAGAGACGTGAGTGTGCAAGCTCTTGAGAGGGTGGGCGGGTGAGGGCGGGGGTGGGGTGGGGGGGGGTGGCGGAAAGGGGGTGCTGTTGGGGAGGAGAGGCGAAGGGAGAGAACTCACGGGGAGAGAAAGAAGGTGTGCAAAGAGACATACGGGAAGAGGAGAAAGAAACAAGAGAGACACGGGAGCGCAGAGAGCCAGGATGGATGGAGCGAGACACGAGTGAAGAGAGACCGGCTGGGTGGACAGAAACGAGGACTGCAGCGAGACGGGCCGGAGATAAACGTGAAGGAAAGAGAGAGAGAGAGAGAGAGAGAGAGAGACAGGAGTGTCGAGAGATGGGAGGAGGGAGACAGGAGTGCAGAAAATGTGAGTGGCGAGAGACAAGAAGGAGAGAGACAGACAGGACTGCAGAGAGAGACAAGCAAGGGCAGACCGAAAAGAAGACAGACATGGGTGCAAAAAAACCCCAAAAAAAACAGTGCCAGTTCTGCGACCAGTTCAGGGTGTCCCTTGCCTACTGCCCGAAGACGGCTGGGATAGGCTCCAGCATCCCCCGCGACCCTTGTGAGGATAAAGCGGATCAGAAAATGAATGACTGAATGAACAACAGCATCTTACTCAGTGATGGTGTAGGTACAACGTGGCACGCCAGGGTACCCGCACGCCGACTCTGGCCATCGGTTGGTCGCTAACAAAATTGAAAAGTTGTCGGCATTCGTACGGTTCTTGCAGATCAATCAGGCCACGGAAGAATCAAAGTCATCGTCTTGGAGGGTACACCCGCATAATTTCAGCCACGCCCCCCCCTGCACCCCGCAGGCCGGACGTTGTTACCCGCGACCTCGTGGTCAAGTTTAGCTCCTGACGCGCGACGGACTTGGATGGCCAAATCTTGGCTTACCGCGGTTGGTTTTTACGAAGGTGGCCAGGGGCAGCGCACCAGAAGGAGCGGCACAACCCATTGGATTGCAGCATGAAATCAGGATTCACGACCTGCGTTTCCTTTCCTTTCATTCCATTTTTTATTTTTCATTTCTCACTAGCAAGCACTTGGAATTTGGATGTCACTTTTTTTTTTTTTTTAAAGGTTAGAGCGAGCGACGCGAATTCCGAGAGCTCTTTCGAGATGCTGTATGGAGATATTCCAACAAGGCGGCTGATTGGCAGGCAAAAAAGGGAGACGTTCAATTAGACTTGAATGGATGGAAGCCTTATGAGAGGCATTTGGAAGTGAGGAAAAATACACGTTTGGCGTGATTGCGCTTCAACCTGGTTGTGTGTGTGTGTGTGTGTGCGCACGCATACGCTCCCCTTTGCTTCGTTAGGGTAATTACAGCTTTGCCGGGTAAATAAGGCCGTCATAAAAAGGGGGTGAGACATTCATTCCCACCTCTTTGGCCGCCCCAATTAACCTATCTCTCCTTAACGGAGTTAAGTGCCGGAAACAACAAAATCTGCATGCAAAACATGCGCGCATGTGATTTTTTTAGTTTTTTTTTTTTTTTTTAATCGACACCATTTTGCACATCGCATTACGTTACATTACAGCCATGCGGCAAGCGCGAAAGATTGAAGAGGCACGGGCAAGACAGTAGCTAACTCGGCATGGTCTCACAGCCGTGCAGCATGCGCTGAAATTCGAATTAGAATGAATCATGAACCCAACCTTGGGTAAAAGTTAGCCCCATCTACGGGTTGGAAAAAAAACAAACAAACAAACAAACCACGTTTTTTAGTTTGGTCTCACGGCTGTGCAGCACGTGCTAAAATTCAAGGCGGTACTCGTCAGACCAATGCTAACTCAACATGGTCTCACAGCCGTGCAGCATGCACCGAAGTTTGAATTACAGTAAATAATGAACCTAACCGTGGGTAAAATTTACCCCATTTACGGGTTGAAAAAACCCCCAAAACAAACAAACCATGTTTTTTAGTTTGGTCTCACGGCTGTGCAGCACGTCCTAAAATTCAAGGCGGTACTCATCAGACCACAGCTAACTCGGCATGGTCTCACAGCGGTGCAGCATGCGCCCAAGTTTAAATTACAGTAAATAATGAACCTAACTGTGGGTAAAAGTTACCCCATTTACGGGTTGAAAAAAAACAAACCACGTTTTTTAGTTTGGTCTCAAGGCTGTGAAGCATGTGCTAAAATTCAAGGCCGGTACTCGTCAGACCACAGCCAACTCGGCATGGTATCACAGCCGTGCAGTATGCGCTGAAGTTCAAATTAGAATGACTATTGAACCCATCCTTGGGTAAACGTTACCCAATCTACAAAAAATTCTCAGCGAGCGGGTCGAAAAAAAAACAAAAACAACAACAACCGGGCATTTTTCAGTTTGGTCTCACGGCATTGTAGCAAACGCACACACACACTTATGGAGTTGAAACCGTCATGGCGGGATTTGCAGACAACAGTTCTGATGGGACTTTTGAAGCATTGTTTTTTTTTCCGGGGGAAAATTTGGGTTGAACTCCAAATAGTACCACATTTGGACCGCGTGCGCACGTTATTCTCCCCCACACCCGCGCGCACCCGCCCGCTTTGTAGCCAGGTGAGATCTGTATGCGCCAGGCGTCATCTGAGGCTTAACTGGCTGCCGGAGCCGCGGTGAGCAGCATCTATCATCTCGGCTCCGCTGATGAATGTCTGTCCTGAGTGGCTTTGTGGCTGAGGGGAGGAAGAGGAGGAGGGCAGGATGAAGATGGGGCGGGGGGGGGGGGCGCTTCAGTGCGGAGAAAGGGTGGGTGGGGGCGTGAAGTTGAGGAAGACAAGAAAGTAAGAATAGTGCAAAAAGACAAGAAGTGTGTATGGGGGTGAAATGGAGGGAGAAGAGTGAGGGGAGGGGGGTGGGGGGGAAGTGGGTCAGAGGAGAGGAAGATGATGTGCAAGAGAAGGAAGAAGATGGAGAGATGCTACCGGAGGGAGGAGGAGTAAGAACTGGGATGCGCGTGACGTCACGATGCATGCGCACGGCCATATTGTTCCAGCACACTTAAGAGAACTCTTTGCATTGATCCAACATGCACATCAGAGTTCGTTTCCATGTTCACTTTTTTTTTTTATTCATTTAGTTTGTCATATACAGTCAAACCTCGGTTTTCGAACGTCTCGGTTCTCGACCAATTCGGTTTTCGACCAAAGATTTCGAGTTTTTTTAATGCCTCGGATGACAAACAAATTTCGGTTCTCGAACAAACTGAGCGCACTTGAATGCACCATTTGACTCCTCTCGCCTTCCTTACACGAGGAAGTGACGCTTCCTCGTGTTGCTTTCCATTGTGGTTTCGGTTTTCGAACAATTTCCGTTTTCCAACAGCCTTCTGGAACGGATTAAGGATGAAAACCGAGGTTTGACTGTACTCATTTTCATCTCTGAAGGGAAATGGAGATTTGCTGCTTTTATTGTATTCTAGTTGAAATGATCATAATGATTATTGAAGATGGGTCATCAAAACGGTGCAACCCACACCTCCCCCACCCCCCCAATACGCAGGCTTGCGCCTCTTTGCAAAATGACCAGCACCGCGTCCACGCCGCATCCGTGCAGACGAACGCCTGCGCCAGATTTGCGACAGTCATGAAAATGGAGCCTTGAAATGCATTTTTGTTCGTTTTCGTGGAAAAAGTCATCTCCGACAATCGGATGAAAACGCACCAATTCATGAACATCTTGAGGAAAGCATGTTGCAAATCGGGAAATTTAATTTGAGACACATAACAAGAAAGACGTCAACAAAAATGTGAAAAAAATTAGTTTTTCCCCCCCCCCTAGAAACAATTATGACCTGTTTTATTCAAATACTCGTATCAGTCAAATAAATTGATTTTCAAAATAAAATGACTAAGTTGATTCGACTGTAATTGAGCAAGTGACACGAAAATGACCCCCGCTTGAATGCAAAACCAAACAAGTTTATTTTAGTCAAAGTATTGTGTAATGAGGAGGCCCGGTAGTCAAGTGATTAGCACGTCTGCCTCACAGTGCAGGGGTCATGGGTTCGAACCCTGCTCCGGCCTTCCTGTGTGGAGTTTGCATGTTCTCCCCGTGCCTGCGTGGGTTTTCTCCGGGTACTCCGCTTTCCTCCCACATTCCAAAAACGTGCATGGCAGGCTGATTGAACACTCCAAATTGTCCCTCGTGTTTTCAGATCTATTTTTCATGCAAACGCTGATGGTGGCGTTCGCATGAATGTAACTAACGCAAGGTGGTGGAATTTCTGTGTACGTATTTGTTCAGACTGATCCAATGGTGCCTTTGTTGCATTTTTCAAGCATATTTTTCATATCGCTTTTCATTTACGGTCCTCTCACTGCAGCGACTTGTCAGAAGATGTTGGTCGTCACACACGAACGAAAATAAAGCTCCGCCGCACGCACGCACACATACGCACACGTCCGTCCATGCGCGCGCGTGCACGCAGACAGACACGCAGTCAGCTGTGCCCTTCCCACAGCCCGTAGCGTGAAAACGGAACACATTGCCTGTCACTTGCCGTACACGCGCTCGCGCACACACACACACACGAACCAGGGAGCTCAACCTAGGCACACTCTTAAAGAGACAGGACGCACACGCAACTTCATTTCTTCAGAACAAAACTTCCAAAAAGTGAGCCTCAGACATGGTTATGGCGTGGAGTAAGGACTATCGCAAAAGGTTGTTTCCGGAATAAGCAGAATTTATTCAGCATGGTCTCACGGCCGTGCGGCATATGTTAAAGCTTAAGGTGCTTACACAGGACCATGACGGTCTTCGTCTGGTCTCAAAGCCATACTGCAAAACCCAGAGTGTTGGAAAACAAGCGAGTGTCTGAGACGAAGATGGTGGGGTCCACCAACGGGCGTATATACAACAGGACGATCAATAGGCCCCTTGCGGCTGAAGCCAAAAGGCAACCATCATACGCTGCCACTGTTACTAACAACTTTTTTTTACACTGAAAACACTGTTATTGGTGCGTGTTTTATGCTAGGTGTAAAGAACGAACATCGCTGTTTACCATTCAGCGTATATGATCTCGGTTTCGTGAATTGTGACTGACAGAGTTCAGGTTTACATTTCATGGTGATTTTTTTCTTGATCCATCTTTGAGTAGCACTCAAGAGGTATAGCTCATATTTCAACATTTTAAATCGCATGCTTACCGATGTATGCCATACACGGTGGCGTTTGTGCTGTACAGACAGAAAATAGCGTGAAAAGGCCTCAGAGAAATCAAGGTATTCAAGTTAGGCTGGCTTCGCGAGTGGCAACGTAAGATGGCCACCGGTGGTTTCACTTCTTCGGACAGCGAGTAAGCAGCGTTCTGACTCCATTCAACCGTATATCCGTGGGTACACCTAACATGAACTAAACTCCACACAGGAAGACCTGAGGCAAGAGTCGAACCCCTGTGAAGCAGACATGCCCCATTAAAAGTCAATTTTGCTTTGTGGGTCTCCTTCAGAGAACAGGAAAGAAGACGACATGGTGAATTAGCATAGCACTTGTGTTGTGTAACAACAACGACGACGCTATCGTAGAGAAAAGCTAACTTGAACTTGAGCTGAGGGGGGGGGGGGGGAATGTACACGTTGCGCCTTTAAGAAGCCCCCACCATCACACAACAGGGGGGCGTGAGCGAAATCCTGGAACAGCGATTGAAAAAAAAAAAAAAGGAAAAAAAAAAGCTGCAAGCTCCACCACCAGTGAACGGTTTCAAGTCGCCCACTCTGCCTGGACTGAAACCCTGCCTGATTTGTGGGCAATGTTGGGGATGTAGAAAAAAAAAGGAAAGGAAAGCCAGAGAGAGAGAGAGAGAGAGAGAGAGAGAGAGAGAGAGAGAGAGAGAGAGAGAGAGAGAGAGAGAGAGAGAGAGAAAGGCGAGGTAGGGTGAGAGAGAGCGAGAGAGAATCAGAGAGAGCGAGAGGGAACACTAACTGGGTAGCTATGGAGATAGTAGCTTTCCCTGCTCGCTTTCTTTGACAGGTGTCGAGGAGTGGGATAAAATAAAATAAAAAGTCTAAGTCGAGGTGCCTGCAAGATGTACGGCAAGGGCAAGGGAGCCGTGGTCCCCTCCGATAGCCAAGCGAGAGAAAAGTAAGTCAATTATCACTACTTGCGTGTGTATGTGTGTGTTGGAAGGGGGGGGGGGCGTTGTTAGCCTAGCCGTGGCTAAACTTGCTAACTTGGCTAAGTACAGTCATTCACATTTTAAAGTGTGCCTATTTATTTGCCATTTTAGCCCGGTTCAGTCAACCCGTAACAACCGCTTCCCCGTCTCTCTTAAGTTGAGCTTTAAAAGTGTACCCACGATTCGCATGTGACCCTCCCTCCCCCGTACGTGCTAACTAAGGCGGCGGTGGTGAGAGGGGGGGGGGGAGCTGAACAATGCCTTGTAAGCAACCCGGGCTGAGAGGCTTTGTGTCCCCCCCACCGGTAAAAATAGATAAACAGCTGTTTGCTGGTGGTTCTTTGCTCCAGACATTCACCGGCTCGCAGGGCCATCTCGAAGCCGCGCATGGTTACCCGCTGGTCGGATGCCATTCAGCCAGCCCCCCGCGGTTTGTTTGCCGCCCTAAAAACTTTGTATTTCCCCGTCAAAACTACCTGAAAGTGCCGGTTTTGGTGGTGCCGAACGGAGCCGGAGCGTTTAAGAGGGTCATCGGCGCGGGGACTGGAGCGCCAGCGTGGGAAAGAGCGATCTCAGCTGCCGGTCTCTTTGTCTGGTGCCGATCGCTCGATGGGGTCTGGTTGTAGTGCGCTTCTCAAGTGTGCAATGAAAAGCACCGGGTTAAAAAGTTGAACCGTCGTGCGTAGTTATCTTTTCCCATCACCGGCGCATGGACCACTCAGCCAGGGTGCCTTGTGTCGACGAGCTCAACCAATCGGGACTTCCTGAGAGAACTATTTATTATGTTGTCTTTGGAATCATTCATTCTAGTTACCAACTGTAATTATAAGAATGTTAACTGGTCAAGTCACATTATTAACTGCCGTACAAGTGCCCACTCCAAAAAGTTAAAACGTGATGTTGTGCAGCAACTGCAAAAACTTCACCTAACTTTGATTTTTTTTTTTTTCGTGCTGAAAGTTTATGGTGGTATGACCAAGACCATAACCAACACAGCGCGGTCCTCACTGCTAGTACGTGTGAATGGTTCAGGTGACATAAACCAAACCGTCTGATTCGGCATGGTCTCAAAACCATGCAGCAAGTGTGAAACCTTCAAGTGGGACAAACAAGACCATCACTCGGTCAGCCTGGTCTCACAGCCATGCAGCGAGTGCGAAAGTTTAAGGTGAAGCCAACGAGAAATTAAAATTTAAAAAAAGCACTCTGTGCTCTGTCATGACAGTTCCCCGTGTAAAATTTGTCAGAGATTTAAGGCATCTTTTTTTTACAAAATTTGACCAGGTTTTAAGGTGTTTGGAGGTACCTCCGTGTTGGCGCACTGTCGAAGCCACACTTCCATCTCCCCGCTCGCGCTTTTACTCCCCCGTGTTGAATTATTGACACGGACCTGAGCAGCTTCTCTCAGGCGAGTGGAGCGAGATACGGCGGGCCGGTCGGTGCTCATCCATGTTTAAAGAAAGGTGGTCGCTATTGTCAAGAAGCTTCCTTGGCCGTGCGCAAGGTGTGGCGGTCACGGGGTAGCGCGGGGAAGATTTTGCACTTTTGTGGGAGCTGACCCGGAGCTAACGCGGCAGTCTACATTTTTACTCGCTGCTCCGTCTTTCCGGAGGACTATAAAAAGGGAGCCTCCTTTTTCTGTGTACTTGAGACAGTTTGACAAGAAAGCAACCATTGACTATTTCAAACATCCCAAACTCACGTACGAAGATCCCAACAAGTACGGATGTTTTTTTTTTAAGGCCGATTCCCATGTTTGGCAAAAATCCAATAATTTAGAGAAGTAATTTAAAACACATGTAAAATAACTTGGTTTTTTAAAACTTTTTTAACTAAAGGGACAAAAAAAAAAAAGTATTTCAAATTTAACACAACACAGAGAAAAGTTTTGACAGGTAACAAGCCTGCCAAGTGTGAATGAAATAAAAAAAAATTTTTTTTTTTTAATTCAGGCTCCAGCTTAAGAACCGTGTGTCCGTTGAAGACACTGTTCAGCCTTCACTTGTCAATCAAATAATTACTCAAAATTGGTTATCCGTATGTGGTGAAGCTAATGTGGCTCAGACTACTGGAGACAAATTCCGTATTATTATTTTTTTTTAACGCAAATGAGCACATTACAATGCAACACAAACATTCAAAGGTTCCGTTAGCGGCTAATCGCTGCTAACAGCTCAGTAGCACGTCAATTCTCGTCGGTGCCATGCTTTTATTACGATCCCCGTTTTGCTGCAGCAGCCTGTTTTCTCGTTGCCCAGAGTCTCCTCTTGGATAAAACGTGTCTCGAAATCACACACCCTAAGTAAGAGCACACGTTAACGTTGGCTTGCGTTGTTGCTGCGGCGTCATGCTCCGCAGTCTCCATTATTCTGCGGTGGCTCGTTTTCTTGCGGCCCGCAGTGTCTTGTTGGATAAAAATGAGCATCAAGACAACAAAACAACAAAAATTATTAGTCGTCCAGGAGGAAGATAACCGATATCTGGAGCTGATATTCATTTTCAGTAAAAGGGAAAATACTGGCACCTCCTCTTACCTTCTTTTTGTCTCCTCAAGCTTCCATAAACTTGAATAATGAAACAGGGCAGGTACACGCAAACACATGTACACGCGAAGCCCGTAAAAATTTAATGGAAGGACTCTCATCCACCATGTAAACATGAATGGAACCTCCCATTAAATATTATTTTTATTTATTTTTTGGCATCGTTTAAATCCCCAATGAAGGGATGAGTGTGTGCGCAGGTAAACACTTCTTGCGTGTGTGTGTGTGTGTGTGTTTCGTGACTTGCAAGTGACGATGTCTTCCACTCGACACCAGCGGTCACTAGCAGCTTTGTGACCGACAAATTGCTAAGGAGCTCGAAGGAAAGTGGTCAGATTCCTGCGGCCGTGCGGTCAAGTGAGTGAGTGAGACTTGGTGTGCGTGTCCGGGCGCAAGCTCGCGTTGTCTGAGAGGTTGTTAACAGTACGGCAATCTTGGCTCTTTGGTCTTGGTCTTTTTTTTTTTTTAATGACCCATTTGTCTTAGAATCACAAACAGTAACTTGAATTCTTTGCTTGGAACTTAACTCTCTCTCATGTTAAATCATCGGTTCCATTGACATGAATGGGAATTGGATTAATCCGTTCCAGCCCCCGAAAAAAAATGTTCATGTTTTTTTTTGGGGGGGAGATAGCACTTGATGGTGCCAAACTTTGTTCATAATTAAATAGAATTCAAAAGAAGTAGTACTTTGCCACAGATACTCTGCACTGTACATCAACGTCCCAGCTCTTCGCTGAAGATAAAGAGTATACACTTTATGCTGAATGTCTAAATGCATCGCTGCGCCTTTTCTGTTTAAGTGTCAGTTGCGTAGAGAGCGAGATATGCGTTTCCCATGATGTGTTGGCATTAGCATTAAGCTAACTGCGCAATGGCTAAGTTAAAAATTCTTCTTCGAGGTCGGCACCGGATCCTGAAACGTCTTCCCCAATGTGGCTAAAGAGTATAAAAAGCTCTTAGCCACACTGGCATGTTGTCAGCCACATCATCACATGCGTTTATGAGGCTAAACTTTAGCCACAATTAGCCTCATGGGAAATCAATAAGCTTGGGCACAGTTGCAACCACCAATTCTATAAGTGCAAAAGTTAATCAATTATAGTTAAACTCCACTGTAGCACCTTTGTGGCGGGCTTTTGAGACATCTCGGAGAACCTGTCTAACGTGGGAGGCTTGCGTCACCGTGGCAAAAAAACACGTTTGGGCGCCCGTAACGCAGATGAGGAGGCGCTTACGTGTTTCTTGAAGAGGAGAACTTTTAATTCATCCGTCCCTGAGAAACAACCTGCCAAAATAGCATCCCGACATAAATTATGATCAGTGCCGGAGGCCAGAGCGGATGACTCATTGGCTGGTGATTGTCATCAAAGTGCGGCTAGCTCAACCTTTACGTTAATCATCGGCGCTCTGGAGTTGTGCGATGTTTGTTTGCGGTGAACTGGAACACAATACAACCTTTTTGCGTGTGCGAGCGATCGCTCACGTTGTCTCCTCAGACTGATGCATTTGACGGCCAACGCTTATTGTAACGTGGTTTTCAGTCGAGCTGGGAGAGATGACTTTTTAATTATTTCCCCGTTTGTCTATACAACCTGCAAATAGTCATGACATGATTCAAAATAGGAATCGGGCTTTGTTTTATTAGCATTCTGCTATTTCTATTGTCGCTTCTGATTCCCCCCCCCCCCCAAAAAGATTCCACTCGCCCTGCCTCAAATTTTAGGAGCAAAATGCCGCCATTTATGAACCGCCGGCAGCCCTGTGTCAACTTCAACCTGCTGACTCGTCGACATCAAGGCAACACTTTGGCATCCAGGTTCTCCCCGGACCGGGTTTTTCACCAACCGACCGCTGACCGACAGCGGGCTTACTTACCGTCCCTCTCATTAGGACGCGATTGTCCCGTCAAGAGGTCTTTCTCGCCAACAGCGCGCTGTCATATCCGCGCCGCCGTTCGATTGATGGTCCGTTAATGGCCTATTAAACGCGACTAAGAGAGGGAGTCGGGGAGCAGCGATGTCGGGTCAATAGGGGGGGTTTTCCCGACTTCTCAGCACGGGTCCGCTGTCTGTTAATAGTCTAGGTGTGTCCCCTGCTTTTGAAAAAAAAAAAGACATTTGGACTACACGAGCTGCCGTTCGTGACCTCACTGCCAGAATCGCTTGATTACTAGCCAATTAGCCACGTAGCTACGTCTGATGCGCAGGAACAGCAATAACGCTCCTGGGCCGGTATGCTTATTCCAAGTGGGACACTTAAAAACCGAACCTGCCACTTGAGCCATGCAAATCCAGCTTATCCCTTAAAACATTGGTGTCAAACATACGGCCCGCGGGCCGGAACCGACCCCCACGGAGGTTCAATCTGGCCCGCAGGATAATTTAAATGCAAAGACCTAGAATGAATATTTTTAATAAAATGCAATTCATGGATTATCCGCTAGGGGCAGACCGTTTTGATCAGCGTAGAAGACAACATTGTTTTGATCAGAGAAGAAAACGGCAGTCTCAATCTGTCCCTGAGACAGACCCAACACAGCCATCTACGAGTCCGTATGTGGCCCGCAATGTGAAATGAGTTTGACACCCCCTGCCTTAAACAGTCAGAATCAGCAGGTGCTAAATTTCAGTCACAGACAGATCAGACTGTTTTTTTTTTTGTGCGAGTTTTACGCTTTGCTCGGCGCCGACAAGCGATCTGCCGAGCGCCTCTCGCTCTGTACGCTCCACCATGACATCGAATGGCTTTTTTTGTAAACTGCCGCAAACGAAAAAAAAATCCGTCCTTAACCGTTTGCCATGAACTTGTTGTTTCCATTTCAGGTTGGCGTTGTATGTGTACGAGTACCTGCTACACGTCGGAGCACAGAAGTCGGCACAGACCTTCCTGTCTGAAGTAAGATTTTGGTACCACTTTTAAGGCCTTACATTCGAGGAAGCTGGGAGCACCTGAGACAAACCCATCAGCCGCGATTTGAACCGTGAGGCGGACATGCTAACCGCTAGGTCACCGTGCTTCCAAGTTCGGAACACTCAGATAAAGCGCAACCCTCAGTAAAAACAGGATGAAATGCAAAAACACCGCCTGCACCGTAGACTCTAAATGAAGTTCTTTGAGGGTCCTACTGGATGTTGTCGCTGATGTCCTCATGACAATTGCATGAGCAGCGGCGGGCGAGCTGTGGTGTGCATTTTTTATGAGGCCACCCGATAAAGTTACGGCGTGTTTTCCTGGCACCAACGCCGCGCGTGATGTCAACTCGGCAACACCCGATGCGGGCCACCCAAACAAAGCCTCGGTAACTTTAGACAGATAGAAACAGGCATTTATTTTCTTTGCCTTTTCAAATCCTTTTTCACATCCTTCTTGAAAAGTGTTTCAAAATCTTCTCCTTATGACGCCATGAGGCGTTCCGATAGTTTGACGTCAATGTGTATCACCCAGAAAAATGTTCTCCAGTCGGGCGATCGCTCACTATGCTGATGTTTGCCTTGGACATTTTCGAAGGATTGTTAAAAGCCGACAAAAGCAGACGCTCAGTTCTTGACAAAAACGCCAGGCAAAGACCACTTCTGATAGAGCACATGAACTAAATAGGGCAAAAACCGACGGGGACGCCGTTAAAAGTTTAATGACCATCATTTTTATTCTTTACTCTATTCTTTGTTTTTGACATGACTCTCAACTCTCATTTATTGTGCAATAATCAAATTGTAACATGTATTTGTTCCGTATTTTGATGCATTTTTATGCTTTAGAAAACATTTATGTCTGAACTTTGGGGCCCTTGGAACGGATTAGGGCATTTACATGGAAAATGCGCCTCGACTTACAAAATGCGCCTCGATTTACAAAATTTCATCCAGAACACTTTAATTTCATAAGCAGTAGTGACGTGTGTAGTCTCCGCGGCTAAAATTCAAATATGACGAACAAGCCAACCAAAAAAAAAAAAATCCCAAGAACTGAACAGAATGGCAACATTTTCAGTAGAGACACGGCTCTCCCGTACCCGACTAGTTCTTAGCCCCTGAACGACAGTATGCCAAGTCGCCCTCGTGGTAGTGACAGTGAGTCTTTCTTCTTCCTTTCTTAGATACGATGGGAGAAGAACATCACGTTAGGGGAGCCTCCTGGATTTCTCCATTCGTGGTGGTGGTGAGTGTCACGAGTTCCACAAAGCCGTCGCACTTTATTGTTATTTTATTTTTTAAATTCTATCCCAAGATAGAATTTTTAAAAAAAATCAGAAAAATGTTCACCGGGGGAGTGTGCCAGAATCTCTGGCTTGACCAGACTCACTGAGGGGTGCGACCCCGACCCCCCCCCCCCCCCCCCAAGCCCTCACCATATCCGAACCCCGCCCACCCACCTTCGCTCTCCCCTCCTCCACGTTGCATCTTTCTTTCACCTCCCGCTTCCTGAAACAATGGATCCAGATGGTTGGGAAAATGGATGGCCTCCCCCTCCTTACCCTTTTGTGCCCCCCGCCACCACCACACACACACACACACACACACACGCACACACACACATGCACTTTTCTCCTTTTGTTCACACAGCAGAAGGATTCTTAGCAGATTATCCCGTTGCATTCCAGTCTCCTTTTATGCCAGCCGTCCCCAGTTTCTCCCCTTTGCGCCCTTAACCCCCCTTGTCACTGTCATTTATGCCCCCTGGCTAAGGTTTTGACCGCAGGGGGTTCTGCCTTTACAACACAGAAAATCAGCCATTTTGCCCGTTTCAATCCGGCGCGACAGAAGACGTGTCGTCGAAAGCGCGCTCATCAGATGTCCCGCCGCCGCGACGTGTTCCGAACAGCATATGGGCTCGCATCTTAAGGGGATAGAAAAGTCCAGCGCCCGCTTACGTTCACCACACTAGACGACATTAAACTCTTCACCTTAAGCAGATTGTTCCGATCCGTGGATTGAAGTCGAGCCTAATCCGCGCTCACCTACGACGACTTGCGCGACGACACCGCCGGGATTTGGACGTAGCCCCGGAGTAATAAGAGCGTGAACCGGACTCCCCGAGGCCCGCAGTAAATTAGCTTGCTCAATTAAAAGTGAAGCTGTTTTACACGCGCATATATTAGCTCGGACTGTTGAGTCAATGCCATTGGCAGTGAATGCGAAAATTCCTTTTATTGAGCGTGCAACGCGCACTTAGCTTTAACGGCTTTTGTGCCCGGTCGTTGCTTTAGGAATCCCGAAAAACTTTTCAAACATTCTTTTATGTCGGGAAAAGAATGATTTGCTCATTTGTTCAGATAAAGTATACATCTAAAATATCAATGTATTTTTTTTGTTCTCCAAAACTTACAATGATCTAAATCAGGGGTGTCAAACTCATTTTTTTTTTGTCGCGGGCCACTTCGAAACTTACGGCTTCCCTCGGAGGGCCGATGCAAAATCTCAACGTTATTTATTACCCATGACGATTTGAAATTTCGGTACAGATTTCAGCAAAGATCATGAACGTTGACACACATGATTTGCTCCTGCCGGCCACATAAAATGACGTGGCGGGCCGGATCTGGCCCCCGGGCCTTGACTTTGTGATCTAAATTAAAATATTAATAAAACTGAATAAAAAAAAAATCGGAGACAGCGAAACATTTATCAAGAGAAAAACTGGATTTTGCGTTAATTGTCAGTGTTAGTCACAGATGGTTCTGTGCCAAATTACCAATGCACATATGACAATCGAGCAAATATTTCATGTAAAATCACAGACTGTGCGTAGCCTTAAAATTGTATTTTTTTGGGGGGGGGGGGGAGAAAAAAAACGTACAGCAGTGTAACTTTTGACCTCTGGGGATGATTCTGCTGAGTCATAAGTACGAACGCCGGGGCCGGCGCAGCACCATCAGCAATATGAAAACCCAAGGACGTGTTTTTAATAGCTACTGAGAGGATGGACAGAATGATAATTCAGAGAGGTTACAACCCGGGTTAATGTGGGGGGTGGGGGGCGGCGGGGGGAGAAATAGGATGTCATGGTCGATCCTCCCATCGAGCATGCGTAAAATGTCAATAAACACGTTGAATGCACTTTTGGGTTGGGGATCAAAAATGGTCGGGGTGGTATATTTTTAGTTTGGTGATCATTTTGAGGATTCACAGTTTAACTCATTCACTCCCAAAGACGTTTTTAAACGTCTTTTCAGACTTGGTCCAGAATTGGCTGGTACTGAATGAGTTAAAAACGGATGCGAGCGCCCGGTCTTGCCTCTTTGCTTTTGTTTTTGGTCTCGCTACCTTATGAGCTCCTGTGCCCAAAGCCGTTTATGATCGTCCTTAAGCATTGATATGCATGCCGGCAAGCCCCCCCCCCCCCCCCCCCCCCCCCGGTGCACTCTGACCTCATGATAGGGGAAGGCTAAGTCGGATAATTAGTTGACTCTTTGGGATCAAAACATCTATAAGTTCACACAGCTCGGGCATCGCCTTCTGCAATTAGCGGGACATGTCGGGGGGGGGGTTGTCGTCTGATTGGACACGTGTTTAACTGCATCCGTGTTTCACCCAGTTCCTCGCCCACTCGCTCCCAATCGATTAGCAAAGACTGATCCTTTTGAACCCAGGTCGAAGGAAAAGAGATTTTCAGGGTGATGAGTTTTAATGTCTGTGGTCTCACTTTTTGTCCTTCCGTTTTCAGCGTATTCTGGGACTTGTATTGCGCCGCTCCAGACCGACGAGAGACCTGCGAGCACTCCAGTGAGGCCAAGGCCTTCCATGACTACGTAAGTGACGCGCTCCCAGTCCGGCTATTCTTTTCTCACCTACACTCACGTTCGCTCCAACGCGTTTTCCAAAACCCCAAAGTTTTCAGCCATTTTGTAGCCATCTTTTTCCCGTAAATTAAATGTTTGCCCTGAGAGACGCTTTTTAGGGTTGAGCGTGTACTAATCACTTCAGAACCTCAATCGTAAACCTTTCTACAATACACACATGGTAGAATGAGTCCAGAATCGCTGACTCAACATCATTTGCTATGTGCGCTAAGCGGTGACGCTGCGCCAAAACCGCAGAAGCCCCTCAGAAGAATCCCAGAAGCAAAGCGTGGTCGGCTCAAAGTGCCCCGAGTTGACGTCTTGTTACTTGAAAAGCGTGAAGAAGCCACCCCAACTCTATCGTCTGCTGTGTCAAAATCCTGCGTTATGATGGATACTCGCTGGTCAAGACTCTGTGTGTGTGTGTGTGTGTGTACGTGTGTACGTGTGTGTGTATGTGTGTGTGCGTGGATACGATACAGTGTGGGGAGATAATGGAATAGAGTTCTAATCCTGTAATCCTGGCACTGGGTTGATGCTAAACCAGGGATCTGTGTGTGTGTGTGTGTGTGTGTGTGTGTGTGTGTGTGTGTGTGTGTGTGCGCGATTTTGTCTGTGTGAGATATTGTGATTGTTTGTCCCAGTGACATTGTGTGATTGTTGGTGTGTTTGTAGGTTTGTATTTCGAAGTGTTTGTGTGTGTGTGTGTGTGTGTGTGTGTTTGTGTGCAATTTTGTCTGTGTGAGATATTGTGATTGTTTGTCCCAGTGACATTGTGTGATTGTTGGTGTGTTTGTATTTCGAAGTGTGTGTGTGTGTCTGTGTGTGTGTGTGTGTGTGTGTGTGTGATTGCGTGTATGAAGTAGTGTGATTGTGTGTATAGTATATGTGCAGTATTGTGTGATTGTCTATGTTATATTGTCATTGTTTTGTTCTGTTTTCGGTGTTTGTGTGATTGCATGTGAGGTAGTGTGATTGTGTGAAGGAGTGTATGTGTGGTATTGTGCGACTGTTTATGTCATTGTGTGTGTGTCTGTGATATTTCGATATTGTGTGTGTGTGTGTGTGTGTGTGTGTGAGTGAGTGACAGAAAGAATGATTTTGAGTTCGTGATTTTGTGTGTGTGTGTGTGTGTGTGTGTGTGTGCGTGTGTGTGACTTTGTGTGATACTGCATGCGATATCGTGATTGTTTACGCCTGTGATATTGTGGCGTGTGTGAGATTTTTTTTTTAGGTGCGTGTGCCTCCGTGGTTGCATGGATGAAGTCGTATGATTCTGTGTGTGAATGTGTGTACATGTCCGATAATGTGTGATTGTTGTTGTTGCGTTTGCTGTATGTTTACTGTGTGTGTGTGTGTGTGTGTGTGTGTGTGTGCGCATGTGTAATTTAATGACTCGGGGCGTCTTTGGCAAGCAGCCTGTACAAGAGGCGGGGCGGAGGGTCTTCCAACCCCGTGTGCGTGTGTGACTGTCCGACACGGTCGCTCACTGTCTGTATCTAACACTGACAAAGCCAAGAAGACAGGCCTGGTTTAATTTTGGCTCCGGAGCCCCCCAGGGCTCTCAAGCACCCCCACCCCCCGCGCCCTCCAGCACAGGTCCTCTCTGCTGGTGAACGGCTCAGCAAGAAAAGGAAAGACTTTGGTTTGTTGGTCTTATCTTTACGAGGGTCGGGGCCCCGCTTTTAGGGCCTGCTTGGCGTTTATGAGGCGTTATCAACATGATGAGATGAAGGACTTTGGGGGGGGGGCTCTTTATTTTCACTATCTTCAACAGTAGTTTATTGACGCTAGTTGTTGTCTTTTTTTTTTTTTTTCCTTCTTCCCTTTGTGTGGCAATTACAGTTTGTATGGGGGTAGATGTGGTAAACAGAAGACGCTTTGGTCCCGCTGGAGGTCCGCTCCGACAATGCATCGAATCCCTTTGATTTCCACATGACTTCGAGTGAGTCCTCGAGTCTTCATTCGGTTGAATTTAAAAGATCTTAGGCGGCGTTCGCACTTGGAATACACTCAACTGAAAGGGGGTTGACTTGATGCGGTGCTTCTGCTTTGGTTAGCAATGGTGTTTTTTTTTTTTTTTGGGTGATTTTTTAAATTTATTTTTGTTAATTGACTTTGTAGATAAGATGCTGTCCTTCTTGAGTCATGGAATCAGCTTGAATACCGTTGAAAGATTTCCATGCTTATGTCCACCTGAGAGACTGTGAGTGCTCCCATTTTGGTTAGCAACAGCGTTCAAAACTCCGAAGGTGCCGTCTCCACGCAACAAAAAACAAAAAAACAAAACATTGTTCATCAGTACCAGCTCATTCTAGACCAAGTCTGAAAAGATGTTTTTAAAACGTCTTTGGGAGTGAACGAGTTAAAGGGGAAGCCAAATCCAAAATGTTCCTTACAATCATCTGTTCTGTGCGAGCCCCGCTCGTTAGTCGAAGCACCCTGTTGAGCGCAATGGCCGCGTGTTTTGACTGGGCTGATAAATTAGCTGGATCACCGCACTTTTTACCTCTCTTCTTCTCCAACCCTACCTCAGCTGTGTCACTCTTTCTCTGTCTGTCTGTCTGTCTGTGCAATCAGGACATCGGGTCAAGGAGACGGTGATGACGTACATATCAGTGAAGCAGAATGTACATCCGTAGCCTCTCCGGGCGGGGGACCCACAAAAACGCACGCATTTATTTCTACCTTTCCATCTCATGTTTATGTCCCTGTTTTTAATCCCCGTGAAAGGTATCAGGCACAGGTCAATAATGTGTTGAGCACTATTGATTCGTCCAGTCTCACGGCCCAGGATGTGGGACGGAAAATGCTTTTGGCTCCATATTGTGCTGTTACTAGCGTCGTTAGCTTCTCGCGGCTGGATTTAAACCCAAAAGAACGCCCGGATGTTAGTTTGTTTGTTGTTGTTGTTGTTGTTTTGACTGCCCATATTCAAGTGACACGTATCGACACATCACGCTGCCATGACACATATCCAAAGTGCGCCACTTGGGACGAGAGCGTGAGAATCCAGACCAAGCCGACGTGGCATCTTTGGCAAGGGCGCGTAAAATGTTTTTAGAAGACGCCACAGAAACACTCGGGGTGGCCCACCCGCCGCTGCTCGAAGCGCAACCTCGCGCCGTTTACGGGAGACATCAAAGGTTGCGCATTTTATGTCGCGCGTCTGCGGTTGTTTGCCCGGGGCCGGATGATCAAAACGTGCTTCCTGCGCGGCAAAGAAAAAAAACGGATCACCTCGCCCTGACCCTGAAATCAGCCATAGTGGGGGATGACCTCCATGTAAGAGGACTGCGAACGGCCTAAATTGCATTCACGTTCTTTATTCTGGGCCTCATTTGAGTTAGTCGGTACCTCATTGCTTTGTATAGGTTGTCTGAATACTAATTACAACCTCACCTGTGCCAACAACCTCCTTCCAGCAAAATGAAAAACAGAACCTATGCAGGCGGTCATCTGCCTTGTTAACTTTTTATTTGGACGTTTGTTGGGGGGAAAAAAATCCATTCCACGAAACTGGCCCAATTTGTTCTGATTTTATTGGAACTCATTTTCCATCCATTTCGATCAGCCTGCCATGCATGTTTTTTGGAATGTGGGAGTAAAACCGGATTACCCGGAGAAAACCCACGCAGGGACAACATGCAAACTCCACACAGGAAGGCCGGGATCGAACCCACGACCTCTTTACCGTGAGGTGGACGCGCTGCCCAAAACAAATTTTCCCCCACGTGAAAAATAGGAAATAGAAACAATTCACCTGCCACGTTCCGCTTTCACATAAGTCATCATCAAACACCCCCCACCCCCCCAGCTCAGTGTGACTTTTCTTCTTTCACCGCAAATCTATTTCATCACGTCATATAATCATGGACTAATCATTTAAGTTGATTCATTTAATCCCCCCCCCCCCCCCATTAGCAAGTGTTCACGAGAGAGAAATATAGCCTCGGATGTTGGGTCCGGTGCAAATTAATTGAGCTGTTTGCCGTTTTAAAGATCATGTCTTGCTTGTGTACACAAATCAAGTGGACCACCGCGGGAGCTCTCGCTGTCCAATTTTCAAGAGAGGCTAACAGCAATCATTAGATGAAGTTGAAACGCTCTTTGGATCGGCCAATCTCGATATGAGATATACCGACGAGTCGCCTTTAAAATATACTCTGCCAGCGAAGCTCTACGGAAGCGGGCCATTAAAATACCGTTTACAATTGCGTCAATATTCCCAGACGTTTTTTTTTTTTTTTTTCCCCCGTGTCCCTCGAGGTTTTGGGTGA
Organism: Hippocampus abdominalis; assembly: GCA_018466805.1. NCBI lineage: Eukaryota > Metazoa > Chordata > Actinopteri > Syngnathiformes > Syngnathidae > Hippocampus > Hippocampus abdominalis. The sequence goes on from CM031705.1 coordinate 17,806,260, forward strand.
ATTTAATTTATCATGTACTTCAATGCAATATTTGCTGTATCATCAAAATCAAGCGTCCCAAAAAAAAAACCCTTCGAAGTGTATTGTATACCCGTGCGCTTATTCCGATCTTCCGCAACGTTTCACACGAACTTGACAATTAGCATCGGTGTCTCCATCTTCTCTTTTTTTGCTCGGCGTGTCGCACGCTTAGCTGCTCCTCATCTGCTTTTAGCGAGAACGATTCTTGTCGGGGGTCTACTTTGTTTTTTTACGCCGCACAGGCAAGGATGCAAACCACCACGAAAGGAGGGAGCAAGTTAGCTTAGCGCCAAGCTTCCCCACCCCACTTCTACCCCCCCCCCCCCACCCCCTCTCATTCGCAAGCTACTGGGAAAACGAGAACTCCAGCAGTGTCGAGAATCACATTTGTTTTCGAAATCCACCTTGAAACGAAAATTAGTAGACATTGGTAATGGTCTGTATCAGGACCGTGCAACAATGATTGATGGTGGACAAATGTAGCCCCCCCCCCCCCCTCTTCGTCCTCGTCTTCAGTCTCTTTGCATGTTTATCTTAACTCTCTCTCTCTCTCTTTCTCTCTCTCTGTCTTTCTTCAGCATCTTCTTGTTCTTTCTCCTTCCTGGAGCGGGGGATGCCAGGGGGACAGAGTGCAGATAGGACCTGTCTCCATGGCAACAGCTTCTGCAAGCTTCTGACGCCCCTTACTCGGAAGGGAGAGCGTTGGGGGGGCGGGGGGGTATGCGTGAGGAACGGAATAGTCGCTTTTTTTCGGGGCACACACACGCATGGAAGAATATGTCTCGGACTGGGGAGGGTAAAAGAATGGAGGGATGAGGATGGAGGGAAAGAGGCAGTGGACCCTGTGCTTCCCCAGGGACTCGGAATTAGCATAAAGCTGGGGGGGAGGTGTGTTTTGGTGTGTGTATGGTTTTCTTCTTTCTTTCATGCGTAACTTCTTTATCAACGTTTATTAGTGTGCCGGCAAACGATTGGAAATGCTTCCATGGGAGTGAAAGTGGGGAAGGTGCGCGCATGTGTGTTGGCTAGCATGGACCTGCGGACCTGACGCCCCCCCCCCCCCCACACACACACAAACACACACACACACTAAACCTTCCTCTTGCCTGTCTGCCTCAATACTGAAAGGCAGCACTTTATAAGCTTGTGATGCAACTCTGTGTGTGTGTGTGTTTGTGTGTGTACCCGTTTGTGCGTGTTTGTTCCGGCATGCTTATGTAAGCGCTTCCGACGCGAGTGTACGTGTGTGCGGACGAGAATACGGTTATATCATATTTAACTCCCGGGCTGAATCATTTGGCTCGCCGCCTACCCCCCACCACACCACCCCGACATTTCCACTTTCGTTCTGCATTGTTCCCCCCCAGACAAACAAAAAGATGGAGAACAAGTAGATGTTGCGCTATCGTGATTAGCAAAAAATAAAAAAAATAAAAGTGGTCATTGTGACACGTGTTGTGCTTTTAAATGTGAGTAAATCAAAATCAACTTTTTAAAAAAATATATAGTTTTACGCATGCACCCACTTTTAACACGTTTCGTTGTGTCGAAACAAACGAGGAAGCGTCACTTCCTCATGTAAGGGAGGCGAGAGGAGTCAAATGGTGCATTCAAGTGCGCTCAGTTTGTTCGAGAACCGAAATGTGTTCGTCATCCGAGGCATAAAAAAAACCCTCACATTTTTGTTCGCAAACCGAATTGGTCGAGAACCGAGACGTTCGAAAACCAAGGTTTGACTGTATATGTATTGCAGGCGTGGTGGAGACAGTGTGTGAGTGTTTGCGCGTGGGCTGTGGCTAACAGCAGCTGCTGCGTGAGTGTGCTTTAATGTACTCCTAGTGTTCAAGAAACCAAAAGTGCATCTGCAATTGCGGCTCTCCTTTCTATATGCCGTAAAAAGCCTTGAAAAAAAAAAACTATCGCTCGATATCCCTGATTTCAATGATTTGAATGATTAAATCATCACCACTCTTCTCCCTGTGATTGACGAGTCAACTGGGATAGGCTTTTTTAGCTCGCCCCCGACCCTGAACAGGAAAAGCGCTGTCGAAAATGAATCTCTCTTCTCGAAACCGCTTATTGCATGCATGTCCGGTGTGTTTGCGTTGCTCGGTGCCAGCTGCACCCGAGATCATGTTACTGTGTAACTAATGTAATGCGTGTAATTGTTTGATTTGTTGAAATCCCAGTTGGCACATTTGCTTAGGCCGCCCGCTGCAACCGTCCACAATAAACCGACGCCTAATGAATAGACTCCGATTGAATTAGTTTGGACTCGGGGCGCCACACACGAGGGCGGAATGGTGTGATACTCTCAGATGAAGGTTTACGTCAAACGTGGAAAGAATCCATCCATCCATCCATTTTCCGAACCGCTTCATCCTCACTAGGGTCGCGGGGGGTGCCGGAGCCTATCCCAGCCGTCTTCGGGCAGTAGGCGGGGGACATCCTGAATTGGTTGCCAGCCAATCGCAGGGCACACAGAGACGAACAACCATCCACGCTCACACTCATACCTAGGGACAATTTAGAGTGCCCAACGAGCCTGCCATGCATGTTTTTGGAATGTGGGAGGAAACCGGAGCACCCGGAGAAAACCCACGCAAGCCCGGGGAGAACATGCAAACTCCACACAGGGAGGCCGGAGCTGGGATCGAACCCGGTACCTCTGCACTGTGAAGCCGACGTGCTAACCACTGGACTACCGGGCCGCCCCAAACGTGGAAAGAATATATCGATAATCACGCGTTGTGTATCTAATGACGTGGCTTCCGCTACCTGAATGCTAACAAAAATGGAAAGCGTCATTGGGGGCATTTAGCAAACAATCTGGCCATGTTGTTACTCTATATATATATATATGTGTGTGTGTGTGTGTGTGTGTGTGTGTGTGTGTGTGTGTGTGTGTGTGTGTGTGTGTGTGCGCGCGCGCGCGCGTAAAATACCCCCCCCCAATCTGGAATTTGCTAGCTTTGAGACTGTTTTCCGCCCAGCATTTACTCCCAGCATTAATTAATAGCAAGTAATACCAATAATTATGTTTCTTAACAAATAATGCGACTGAGCTTAGTAATGTTAAAAAAAAAAAAAGTACCTGAGTAAACTTGATTCGAAATAAATGGCCAAGTATGCAAAATGTGTACTTCGGGGCAACGGTTTCCATCATGTATCAATGTACACAATCACCATGATTGACTCCGTGATTGCCTTTCCGTCGAGTTCCTTTCTTGTTTGACGCAAAACAACGTCAAATTTAAAAAAAAAAAAATAAATAAAAATCACTCTCATTTGGCAACGCTGTGTACAGAAGCCACAAAAAAATTTTAATTTTTCCCCCCTTTGCAAATCATCCTGAGCTATAAAGTTCAAATAAGCCAAAGTTAAAAGTGACTGCAAACACCAGAGTAGTGAAGCGGCGGGACACTTGCCAGATTTAGATTTTTTCTTTTTTTTTTTTTGTGTAGAGGTTTCTCCTTGAACACTTTGCCCTAATTTGTCAGCATAAAAAAAAAAAAAAAAAAAAGATGACGCCCTTACATTCTGCTCTTCAGGTAATGCTTTAAAGGCAGTAATAGGCCACACTTTCCCGAATTAGCCATTAAACTTAATATGGTGAATGGAAGCCGGGCCAAGGTGGGAGATACTGCCCCCTTCAGCAAATTAGCAACCATTGCACCCTTTCCATTCCTGTTGCAAACGTCAAAGTTGACTAACTTGGCTTTGTTTTTGTTTGTTTTTCAGAGCGCGGCAGCAGCGCCCAGCCCGGTGATGGGCAACATGCCCCCCAACGACGCCATGCCAGGCGGTCCCATGCCGCCGGGCTTTTTCCAGGTACCAGCCACAACCAATCTATCGATCAAATCTCCCCATCGGTCAATCAATCAACATCTCTTTTGTGAGCCCCACTCGTTCCTCGAATGTGATGACATTCACGAGACTTAAATTAAAAAGCGATTTTGAGCGACATTGAAAAAGAGAGAGTTGAGTTGTAGTATTACAGGAGATAAGTTGTCCGTTTTATGAGAATAAAGTTGTTATTTTATGACTATTGTTGAACAAATACAATTTTGTTCACGCACCTAACTTGTTTTGAAGGGACTTCTTTAAAAAAAATAAAAAAAAAAATCTTGTAACATTAAAATCATATTTCGTGTAAGAATAGAACAACCCCCCCCCCCCCCCCCCCATTCACGAAAAACGTATATTGAATGTTTAACAGCATTTTCTGAATAATCTGGGGGGTTTAAATGTTTATGGGTTTTTTTTCGCCAATTATACGCAGATTTTCACTATTCGCAGGTCATCCCGGTCCCCATCCCTTGCGAATAGAGTGACTGATATCATTGTCATTCGTGTTTTCTGTAGCCGATCGATTCCATTGAATTTTCGGAGAAAGCATTTATTTTCACATTATCGGCCAAAGAAAAAAAATATATCTGTGGAAGTTGGTGGAATTTAAAACAAACAAACAAAAAAAAAACCCTGTTAAAATCTCGTTTAAAGTTCCAAATTATAAAGCAAATCTCAGAAGCCGCAGGACGGCGGAAAGCAAAATTAGTTTGAAATATGTCCTATTTTTTGGAGAGAAAAAAACAAAATCTGAGCATTTATTATAAGTCCCTAACACAGTTTCGACCTCAACATCCTGCCGTTCCATTCATTCTTTCATTCACATGCGTGTGTAACTTTCCCACTCCCTCATCCTCCATCTCTGCCTGTGTGTGATGCTGAGTTGGGCTCGCATCACCACATCATAGCTACACCGCCGTGCATCTACCAGAAGACAGTGTGTGTGTGTGTGTGTGTGTGCGTGTGTGTGTGCGCGCGCGCGGTGGCGTGATGGACAGCTTTGGCATTTGGCCGAAGCGTGATAAGGTAACGGGCAGGGACGGAGAGATGAGAAATGTGAAAGATCACCTCCACCTGGACTCACGGTCACCCACCTGCCGCCATTGTTTTGGTGCTCTAAGCAAGGCGGGGAGGCTAATGAGTGCAGGAGGAAAAGGGTTGGAGTGAGCAGGAGAGAGAGAGAGAGAAAGAGAGTGAGCCATGGGAGAGCTATTTATAACATTGGTGGGGGTGTAGTGAGGGTCTGTGCGTGTGTGTGTGTGTGGTGCTGAAGCGACTTATTTTGACAGGGAGCGCCACTTGTTTTCCGCAAACGTGTTTCCTGTTCGCAGTCGTGAGGCGACTTCGTCCCGATGTCCCGAACCATGAATACAATGTTAAACAGAATACAATGTTGACAATAGTGGCGCTACATAGATCATTTTTATTGTAAAGAAAATTTTGGACTTGTTACCCTATAAATAATAAAACTTGCGACTACATATTACACAATTGGTCATTTGCAATTGCAAATTGATGTTAAAAAGTTTTGATGAGCCCCTATACAGTATCCTGAGGTTGCGATGGTGTATTGGTGTTGGAAAAGTGTAGTGAGTGCGGGTTATCGCCCCACGGAGCGCCCCCAATGTATCCCAAAATGCGTCTCGAAAAGTAGGAGTAAATTTCCGCAAGGTCGTCATCCTTCTCCGCCGATTACGAAGGGGCGCTTGCTCCAGGTGTAACCCCCCAACCCCCCACCCCACCCTTCCGCCCCTCTTCTTTCTTAAAGGGACCGCCCGGCTCTCAGCAGTCCCCCCACGCACAGCCCCCCACACACAACCCAAGCAACCCCATGATGGGACCCCACGGCCAGGTAAGAGGCAAATATCCACTCTCCAGCAATTCTTCCTTCCTTTCAATTCCCTCGAAAAGCCCACCCAGATGCAAGGCCCCCCTACCCCCTCCTCCCCATCAGTTCTCCGGGCCTATTCGTCTGGTTCTGGTTCTAGAACCATATAACCCAACACCTCCGGTCACTGTTGGGGGACCATCCAGGAGGCGGGAGGCCGTGGCCCTCGTCAGTACCCAGCATCGGGTGTCCCTGTGTGGGATAAATGATTCGCTCTCCTCCCCTCCCTGGAGCTGCTCGTGAGGGGTTGTGCACTTACCGCACACACACACACACACACACACACACACAGCCTCCCGTGTGTGTGTCTGTCCCCCTGGCATCCCCCGCTCCCCTGCTTGCTTTTTCTCGCAGCGTATGAATAAAACAAGCAACCATGTTCTCACATCCTTACTTCTCTAAATGGAAAAATCTGAATTGGGGTTAGCCAGCGAGGTTGCTCATTTCTACCCCGAGCTCGGAATCGTCGTTCTCGCGGTTTCTGGTTTCCTTGAGTCGGAGCATGCTTCCTCTAAAGGTTGCCGTTATTGTTGTTGGCCCCCGGGATGTGTGGCTTTTACACGTCATTCGCCTCATCTGTGCGTCCTCGGCGCGAACGTTGATCCCAAATCTCACGCTTCTGGTCTTTTTACAGCCTTTCATGTCACCGCGCTACCCAGGTGGACCGCGCCCCCCACTGCGAATGCCAAATCAGGTACAAACCACGTCCCCTTTTCTTCTTCCACTTGGAGCCGATCATGTCTACGAGTCATTTATTTATTTATTTATTTTTGCTCCGTGTTCAGCCTCCAGGTGGAATTCCGGGATCGCAGCCTCTCCTGCCAAACAGTTTGGACCCGACACGACCGCAAGGTACGGCGTTTCTTGTGTTTAAAATTGTTTTTTTTAAAAAGCCATGAATTGAATTCCATTCAAAATACCGTCATTTCCGGACTATAAGCCGCGACTTTTGTCACACGCTTTCAACTCTGCGGCTTATTTAATGAAGCGGCCTATATAAAGACTTTTTTTAACGGCCGCCTGTGTACCGTCTTTCTTTGTCAATATCTCATGTAACAATATGGGCACCTGCGGCTTATAGACAGGTGCGGCTTATGTGTGTACAAACTGTTTTTTCCTTTCAAAATGTAGTGGTGCGGCTTATCATCAGGTGCAGTCTATAGTCCAGAAATTATGGTATGTTATTTTTTGGAACCCCGCTGTTTTGCGGTACGTACCTGCATGCAAATCCCATGTTTTAAATAGAAGTGCAAAAAAATTTGAACAAAATTTATTGTCAAAAAGTAATCATATGAGAAAAACTATATAACAATATATAGTGTAACTTTTGGTATGGCTCGCATTCATCCACACTTGTGGCACTGGGCGGGAATTGAATAGAGCGCTCTATGCATAACAGGCACCAGCGCCCAAATTTATTTGCAGCAATAATAATAATTATTCTATTATTGATTTTTTTTTTTTTTTTTAATTTGCATTGAAAGGACGGCATATGAGTCAGCACCACAAATTTCTTTATGGAGTCATAAGACTAACCTTAAGCTAAAAGAAAATCACTCCAGCCATGCATTATTTTCCATACTGGCGCCTTTTTTTTTTTTTTATGGGGGCAAAGTGGCGGGGGGGGGGGGGGGGGGGGGCATTTTACACACATGTGGTCTCAATGTGAGCTGGTGAGTCTGGCCCAGGACGACAGAGGTCTTTGGAGATTCTGTCTGGAGATTACAGCCACAGGGTTTGAACTAATGGGATTAGGGCGCAGCCGAGTCTGTCGTGTGTGTCTCAGATCGACTTTAGGAGACGAGCCATTTCTGGAATTAATGCGAGCTCTTTGGGTTCTCGTTTCAGGGCATCCCAACATGGGCGGTCCGATGCGGATGAACCCTCCTCGAGGAATGGCCATGGGCCCACAGGTACCACTGCCACACCCGCACGCATAAGGCGGTGCCTTGAGATACGAGGGACCAAATATAGAAGTTCATGAATGTGCCAACGGTTCGCATTGATAGTTGCGTTTTTAAAGCATTTTCATGACCAAATAGTTGAACACAAACGGTGGAGCAACACATGTTGACAGATACTATAACAATTCAGGTCGGTAGAGCTGCTGTGCAATATGATGACGTATGACTAAAAATGACGGTTGTACGCTCGTCTCTAGGGATCCAAGCGGTGCACATGCATGGTGAAAATATTTATGTGCATGCCATATTACCGCAGCGGCTCCTCTCTCTGTCCTGTGGTTGCACTGCGGTTGAGAGGAAAGAAATTTAGTCTGTGCTGTTTGTTGCACATGGAGCAAATTTGACAATAATGTTGACTTGACTTGATATTTGATTGCCTCAGTGCGCATTTGCATTGCAAGTGCATGACTGTATTATACTGCCTCCTGGTGGCCAAGGGGGGGGGCGCACGCCAGAAGCAGAGGCAAAATGAAATGAATTGTTGCATTTTTATCACGAGTTTCATTCTTTACATTCGGACCAAATGTAACTCATTTCTCAAGGCACCATTGTACCTTCTATGATCAAATACCATGTTAAATTTGACTTTTTTTTTTTTTCATCTCGCAGAATTACGGGGGCATGAGACCCCCGCCCAACTCCATGGGCGGACCCATGCCAGGAATGAACATGTACGGTCAGGTCCTCGCTGTACTCGTTATGACTGTAGTGATCATGTCGTTGATGTTCCACTATGTCACTGCAGGGGTCCAGGAGGAAGAGGGCCGTGGCCCGGGCCGAACACGAACTCAGTGAGTAATTCACTTTTACGTGTGACAACACTGCAAACATTAGCTTTGCCGCGCAGCAGCTGTTCGCAAGATGTGGCGGAGCCGTTTTGGTGTTTGGCCGTCTTACTCTGCTCGAATGTCTGCCCGAGCTGAGGTGTGATGCTCTGGTTTCCCTCCGCAGATAGCCTACTCCTCCTCATCTCCGGGCAACTACGTGGTGAGTTGACAAAAAAATAAAAAAATGTTCCTTAAAAATGTTGCTCGTGTGCTTCATAAGGATTTTATGATGGCGGCAGTTATGAATTTGCCTCGAGGAGTAGTGGTAATATTAATACTATGAATTAGTAGTCATATTAATTTTTTTAATATATTTTTTTCTGATGCCACACACATTGAAAGACAATTTCGAGTCTTTAGTGAAACTAAAGTTGATGTTTTTGCAATGTGGGAGGAAAGCGGAGCCCGGATAGGAACTCACAACCTCTGTACTGTTGAGGCGCTTGCGCTAACCGGTTGCCCAGTTCAAAATAAAAGCAAAGCCGTCTCAACGCGAAATTAAAATATTTATCTTAAAGAAAATAGGATTGCAACTGTGATATAATATACGCCACTGTATTCATTTGAGAATGTGTCTTGGCTACATAGCTTCGAGTCATATTTCATTTATTTATTTGTCCAATCAGATTTCAAGTTCTATGTGTCGCCATGTCAGTGGAATCTGCCAATGGTCTTCAGTGCCGTAAATGCTGGCCCATGACACATAGACAATAATGCCAGCATTTTGTTTTGTTTTTGTTTTTTTTAGCTAATTAGATTTTAGATTCATCAAACACGTCCTGCTAGCAGGCTAAGATAGACGTCTGCTTTTTCTCTTGTCTGACTGTTTGAGCGACGTCGTCTCACCCCTCCTGCGCGTGCGCCAAAGGTTGCCGCAGCAGTCGGCCACGGTAGCAGACATCATCTTGGTGTGTTCGCACATTTATGGAACAGGACGAATGATTAAAAATTCATTTTCACTCGGACTTTTCAAGAAAAATCCTTCCTCGCTGGAGGATTTATTCCACACTTTTTAAGAGCAGCGCATTTGAGGGCTACAGCTAGTTGACGGGCTGGAGCAAAGAAAAGGGTGTGAATCTGAATCATTTAAAAGTCTTTCTAAAGTAACTCTGAAATCTGCTCATATAAAATCTAAATGAAGTCAATGGAAAAAACCCCAAATGTAAACAAACTCAAAATTGTATCAAACATCTTTTGATATGAACGGTTACAAATGCACTTGATGCCATTTGCTGTGGGATTTATACTTTTCGAATGAAAGCAACCTGCAAGCCAAAAAGCTTCACTTTTGGAGGTTGCGTAATACTTCCGCCCAGTGATGGGTTTGAATTTTGAACTGATCACTCCTTCCTCTTTCTCTCAGGGCCCCCCAGGTGGCGGTGGTCCACCCGGAACGCCCATCATGCCCAGCCCAGGTGGTGCGTCACGTACCTAAGAACCCCCCACCCCCCCACCCCCACCATCCCCTCCATCTTGCCTGCTCACCATGCGTGTCTCATCACACTTGACTCTTGCTGTTCGTCATTATTTTTGGGTTGAAAGCGCGTCTCGATGCCATCTGTTCACTGAGCTCGTTTTTGTTTGCTTTTGCTCAGATTCGACCAACTCGAGTGAAAACATTTACACCATGATGAATCCCATTGGCGCGGGAGGCAACAGACCCAATGTAAGTGCAAATTTGGCATACATGGGGGGGGGGGGGCGTGCGTTCGTTCTTCTACGTTCTCTTGTCTGGCCATTTTGGTTTGAAGTTGCCGTGTTCCGAAATGTTGCCCATTTTGAGGGATTGTACCCCGAACCAACTCTTCTCGTGAAATCACCTGACCGCCACCCAATTTGCGCCCTACGTGCTTGATAGACAAACGGCTCTGAAATTGAGGAGAGCTCCGCGACTGAATTCTTGGCCATTTGCGACCGGAAGCCATCTGAATTTCTGTTTTTCTGTCGTTTGCGGCAGTTCCCGATGGGACCCGGGCCCGACGGGCCGATGGGCGCTATGGGAGCCATGGAGCCGCACCACATGAACGGATCTCTGGGTGCGTTTTCTCTGCTCGGTCTTGTTGTGTACCTGTCACGTGTGCTTTATGACTCAATTGCGGCGTGCTCCTGCAGGGTCTGGAGACATGGACGGCTTGCCAAAGGTGAGTCACCTCAACTTGAAACCTTAACCCTGCCTTAAGGACCTGACCTGACCTTACCTTTACGCTATTTGCCTACTTCTTTTACCTGAGTTAACTGAACCTTGCCTGAACTTGCCTTAAAACAACCTGACTGACCCAACCTGCTCTAACTAACCCACTTTTCTTACCTACATTCCTGCCCGTTTAGCTTCATTAACTTACCTAAACCCCCCCCCCCCCTTCCTTCAGGCCCCACCCCTCACTGTTTCACCCTCAAGTCCTCCATCATAACGTCAAGTTTTTCCACTGTTTCCTACGCTTGTTTTTATCCAGAGTTCCCCTAATAACATGGGGGGCATGAACAACCCTCCCGGAACGCCGCGAGACGACGGCGAAATGGGCGGCAACTTTTTGAACCCATTCCAAAGCGAAAGTGTAAGTCGCGGCATCACCGCAATATCCCGAAGGCTTCACCTTGGCGCTTTCCCCGACGTACCGCTGGATCAATGCAAGCAGACCGGAACCGTCATTTTGAACCCTAACTTTTGACTTTATAAATTCCATTGCAATGAAATTGTCTTATGGAAGTGAGGCTTGCTAGTCCCGCCCAAGCAGCCTTTGGTGTATTTTTTTTTTTTTTTGAAGTGTGTCATCTGCTTGCATTGTGCCAGCTTGCTAATAGCCAATAAGTTCATGTTGTGCGTCTATTACAGTGATGTGTGATGATCATCACCTCATCTCCATTATTCAATGCTAAAAACTATTCTGCAGAGGTATCGGATGTACGACCACTTTTTTGGGGGGATGGAGAATTTTCAGACTAGTTTACTAACCTTATCGCACCGTACTTATCTCCTTACCTCAGCTAAACAACCACACCTTACCTTACCTTACTACTTTCTCAAAACAAACTTGGCGATCTTACCTAACCCTACCTCAGCTCCGAAAGTTGTGTTACATAACCGCAGCTTTTTACCTAACCCACCTTGCCTTGTTTCTCACAGCTTAGCTGAACTACCTTACCTGACCAACCTACGTGCCTTACAATAGCTACTACCTATATTACCTTAACTTACCTTAGTTACTTACCTAACCTTACCAATCGTAGTAATCATCATACACGCGGGTGCAATACCTTACATATTTACATTGTATAACGTAAACCGTTTTTAAAAAAAGACAAATTTGGGTGAACTCAAAAATTCAAGGCAACAAACTAAAATTTAAAGTTGGGGCAATTCAACAAAATATTTTAAGGTTATTATTATTTTTCTTTATTTTTTTACGTGAAAACAGAAGAAGAAAGAAGTTAAAGAACCAATTGTCCCTTGTATCGTCGTCCCAACTAGAAAATAGAAGTAAACGCAACTCCGCAAATTGTTTGAGAGCAAACAACTTGCTTGCTTTGTTGTGACAACAAACATTGTTGCCATAGATGCCAATTATGTTTTTAGGTTGTTCCAACATTGACCGTTTTAGGCCGAAATATGCAAGTTGTGTACTTTATCTTAGCTAACCCGGTTGAATGACCTGATCATACCTACCGTACCTACTTACCTTTTCTTAGACTACCTTCCCTACTTTAGCTAACTTGGCATGCATACTTTACCTTACCTAGTATCTATATCTTTGGAAGTTCGATTGTATACCTGCAGCATTTTGCTAATGTCAGTGCTGGGTGTGAGCGCCCCCTAGTGTTTAAATGTTGCACTTCCACTCATTTTTGCCCTCCTCCCTCCCTTTCCCCTCCTCTCTCTCTTTTCAGTATTCTCCCAACATGACGATGAGTGTGTGATTTTATTTTTCCTTTTTTTGGGGGGGAGGGGGTTATTTCCCCCCCTGCTATTTTGTACCCATACACCTCCTTTTTTTGTGGTCCCCCCCACCCTGCAATTCTTACCTCACTCACGGATCGGCCCTCCCCCTCCTCCTCCTCCTCCTCCTCCTGGCTTATACCACAACGTTCCTAACGGGTGAACCGCAGCCCTCATCCACATCCTCCTCCGGAGCGGCCCTGGAGCTCGCCGGGACTATGGTGAAAAAAAACGGGCCCTCTGGGAGCATGCAAAATGGCCGCCGGGGCCAGGCAGGAAGTCGCAGCAGGTCAACAGGAAGAGTTTCTTCTCGGACTTGAGACGATGAGGACAAATAGAGAAAAAGAAGCGTGACACATGCTTGAGGACACTCTGGAATCGTCATCCACAATCGGACTTATTATTATTATTATTATTTTATTTTTAAAAAATAATGTAGTTTTTAAATGTGTTGCTCCGGACCTCTGTTTGTACATTTTTAACAGAGGTATGATGATCCATTTTTTCCCTTTTGTGTATTGGTCTTGTATCATTGCTATTTTTATTATTGTATTTTTGTTATTAATTATATTGCAATGGTCATTTTTTTCATTCATAGTGCACAGTACTTGGCAAAAGAAAGGCTACTCATGTGCACACGTGTCACTGCACTGCTCCCTGCTGGTAAAATGTTATCCCTGCATTATTGGCCTTTTTAAAAATATCTATTTTGTTTTTCCCAATTTTTTTTGTGAGCCAATTTATTACTTTCTTATCCCCATTCTTTTTTACCCAAATGATTTAGTTTTAGAGTCATTTTTTTCCAGCGTTATTTTTTAAATACTTTTTTTTACCTAAATTATTATTTTCTTTTTTTTTTCTCTTTACCCAACTGTCATTTTCCCAACCTGCTTTTGCTCAAATATTTCTTTCCAACGCAACTTTTTGTCAGCTTCATGCAGAGTAATGCACAGCTCTATTTATATCTTTACTTTTTTATTCATTGATTTATGAGCCTATGAAAGCCTGTTTCAGACAGTCATCCCGCAAAATAACCATATCAAAACTGTAAATGGAAAAACTGCCATTTATTCGCCTTTGCCTTTCGCCAAGAACCCCGCAAAGTGGTACGTACAAGCGGGGCATTTTTTGGGTGTCGAAAGCAATGAGCAGTTTCCAAAACTATTTGATGCATTGACATATAATTATGAAATGTATTCTCAATATCCTTTTCCTGTAAATATTCTCTGGGCTGTGTGTGAAACCAAGAAACGGAAAAATGGATGCAGTGTTGTTGTGTAAAAGCGCACACACGGTTCCAACAGCAGTTTTTCATGAACACTTCCCATACAAGACTGGCACACTCCTGCCTGTAGTTACTGGGTTTTTATGTGAAAGGCAAAGGCAGACAGATGGCAGATTTTTGATGCTGTGATTTAGCAGGCTCTCTGTGTGAAAGGTTGCATCGTTTTTAACAAGTGTTATTCTCTTCTAGCTGCACCACTCGTAGCAACGGTGTTAATATGCAGATAGGCGGCATGGTGTCCTCATCTTTGTGATGTCATCAGAGCGTCACTCAGACCCACCCTACAAGGTACTAAAGCTTTTTTTGTTGGGGGGGGGGGCACGGCCCTCAGTTTGTGATGCTCCTGCCAACATTGCTGTGCAAGGGTTCTCTTTTATATTTCTTAGTTTGCTCATAATTTGTCAACAATGAGTACAAACAAGTTTTCATGCCGCATCACCTAAGATGTCACCTGTCAATCTTTTTTTTTCTGATCATTCGTCAACAATGAGGACAAATGTAGTTACGTGCCCCCCACCCCATCCCCACCCTCACATACTTTGCACTGGGTGAGGCCCAGGTAGGAGTGGCATCCACTCTAGTTTTGTTTTTTGTTTTTTAATTAATTGTAGTTTGTCAACAATGAGTGCAAAGTATTTTTTTATTTTCCCCGTGTGTCTCTGTTTAAAATGTATTTTGACTATAGTCAGTCAGCATTGGCTACAAAATGAATTTTGATGTCACCCCTCACCTTGCCCCACCAGCCTCCCATAATTCACAACAATGAGTATGAGAGATTTTGACCCCCCCACCCCGCCCACCGCCCCATCCCTCCCCCCAGCTTTGCAGGGGTGCCAACCGCTCTCGGGTTTTCAAGTCATGTTGAACTCTCCCATCTTTCATTTGTTTTTGTTTGTTTGTTTTTTGTAAATACTGTACAATGCATTTTTGATATCATTGACATGTTTTGATATTTCAAATCACAGAAACATACTTTGAGCGTGTGTGCGTGTTTGCGCGCGTATGTGTGTGTGTGTGTGTGTGTGTGTGTGTAAGTGGGCGCGCGCGCATTGGGGGCGAGTCATGGCGCAAGATGAGCGCATTCTCGGACTTTCAATGAAATCTCTGCAACTGTTTATTTAAAAAAAAAAAAAAAGCAGAACGTAGGTCCTGAAATTGAAATGTCACGCACAATTGCAACTGTGAATCGGACTGGAGGAGAAGGCCATTTTGTTGATACATATCCCTTCTTCTGAACTATGAAGGATTTTTTGTTTTTTTTTTAATGGGGATTTTTTTTTCCAAATACTCTTGTCCAAAAGTGCAGTCTTTCTCTTTTATTATTTCTGTCCGCAAGCAATGAACATTTCTGTATTTTTATTGTGCCGTTGTAAAATATTGTAACATTTGAAAAAGAACAGGGGCCGCAGGGGATGAAATTGAGGACTGTTTCTGTTCAGTTCCTCATTTTATTTTATTTTAGCAGTATTGAATATAATGAGGCATCGTGTCCACAGGGGGGCTTTGCTTTATTTCATGTTAGGGTAGTTTTCCCATCCTAAATGTCTCGTGTAGTTTAAAGAAAAAGAAGAAAAAAATAATAAATAAAAATGTTCCTTCTTAATCGTATGTTTCTTTATATTGTAAATTTTCTTTTGATGGAAAAAAAATGTTATCGGGGGAAGGTGGACAAATTGCTTTAAGTGTATTTTTGTTTGTTTTTATTTTCATCAAGTTGTCAGTCATTTTTGCCTGTGTCCTCCCCTTGTTGTAGATGCATATTAAAAATAAATAAAATGATTTCACTCCTGGCGGCATGGTGGCTGACTGGTTAGCACGTCTACTTGACAGTGCGGAGGTCATGGATTCATATCCGACTGCGGTTTTCTTGTGTGGAGTTTGCATGTTCAGTACAGTATTATAAAATGATATTTTTCTTTTTTTTTCATGTTTTTTTTTTTTTTTTGTGGAGGCCGGAACGGATTATTGGCACCTCTGTGACTATTTGCTTTGTGAGAATTAAATATGATAGAAGCCAGCACCCGCTACATGTATTTGCCTCAACACATTTGAAGACAGTCTGTGTTTTGGAATGACTCCGTTAATGACTCCAGGCACCTGGTATCTGCTCGTGTGTGTTTGGACTTGTCTTTGTTTCACATCCCAGAGGCTACGAGAGTCAATGAAAGACGCTGCACGTTAGCATTGTGAATAGTGCTCTGGTTTGGACATGTTCAGAACAGTGACAGTGAGTATGATGGATGATGAGGATGGGCCAGTCGAAGACAGTCCATATCTGATTATTTATTTGTTTTTAAATATATATTTTTTTAATAAATAATAATAAATTTTATATATATATATATATATTATATATATATATATTTTTTTTTTTTTAATAAATAATCAGATATGGACTGTCTTCGACTGGCCCATCCTCATGATCACTGTTCTGAACATGTCCAAATATATATATATATGAACGACAAATACTTTGTCCAGTTTCCTGCTTGACCAAAAGCCCCCAGCACCCCACGAAATGTTAAGAAAATAAATGTAATATTTCATTTTCAAGTGTTAAAGTTGCGTGAATGAACACCCCCACCCCCTCATCACATTTTCTCAATTTTGTAGCTGATAAAGCTGGAGGGTGTTTTGAAGAAATTCCCCAATGCGTAAGCAAGGAGCCAAACAGGAAGTGGAGAGACGTCACTATTTCGTCACCGTTTATTTACGCCTGTTGGCCAATCAAGCCCGCCCAGGCGTGGTGACGTCATACGGCGTACTCCAGATCCAGAAGAGGGCGCGAGAAAAGGGGACAACAGGCAGCCTTTTTCTTTTTTTTATTCTTTTTTCCGCCTTGTCGCCTCTTTCTTTCTCCTCAAATCTCGGCCAATGTGCGTTTGTTTAACCCCCGAGCTCGGGAAGCAGCAGCCGGCCAGCCAGGTAGGCGGGCGGCCCTGCGTGCGGTTATGCTAGAGGAGAACCGCGGCTACGGGCTGTCCGGCGGCTCGTTGGCGAACGTCTCCGTGTTTCACCTCAAACTAACTGACAGCGCGGCTACAGCCATTAGCAAGCTTCACCACGACAAGGTAAGCTAACTTAATTAGCCGCCTTTAGCCTCCATCCTGCTACCCCTAAAAAGTCACTCAAGTTGAAATAGAATTCCGTGTTACATAAGAGAATGCGGAAAGAATAGAGAGACTGGCGGTTGGGGGCAGTGGTGGAAGTAACAAGGTCCAAATATTGCATTATTGGCCTCAAGATTTTTATTTCCTTGGCATTTATATTATAATTGGGTGCCTATATTCCTTCTTTTTACTTCGACTCACTGCGTTTGTACGCCAGTGTACTTCAGTGGTTCTCCCAACTAGTTACAGAATACCACCGACAAGTTCGAGGTGTGCATCTCCACAAACGAGGATTCAATACGATTCAAGGTTGTAACGATTTTAAATTGGTAACGATTTGATTCGGCGGGATTACAGTTCGATTAAAAATTGTACGGCTGTAGCTTTTGTCATGTTTGAATACAACGAACGCAGCGCTCTCCTAACGGCCATACTGTCACAGTTAATTAAACTCAAAGAAAATAACAATTCATCGACCATTCCTCTTTGCACAATCTCTTTAAATGGTCCAGTGACTCCACTCTCCTCTTGAGTTTCTTCCACAATTTTTCACTGGGGTTGAGGTCTGGGGACTGAGATGGCCAGGGGAGGAGCCTGATTCTGTCTCTGCAACAAAAGTTGACTTAGTCTTCAGTCTTTTAACACATCTTAACCACCGGTGCGCCGTTGAATAAGGAGCGCACTGTATATTGAATTGTTATTAGTGTTTTTTTTTTAAAGAGTATTTGGCGTTTGTAAAATAAGGTCAGTTCAGAATGGTCTATTTCTTTTTTTTACTCCTCCGTATGAGTATTATCTAAGTTAATATAAGAGAGAAACCATTTTTGTGGAGAGTTTCTCCCTCTGTGCCAAGATAAAATATATCATATACAACTGTGAGAAAAAGAACATTTGTACTTTCTACTTAAGTGCATTTCAGAGTCTATACAGTACTTTAAAAAATAATAATAATCAAGTACAGGAGCTGAATTGGACACATCTTTTTTTTTTTTTTAACTGCAAAGGGGCGAATTCTTAAGCCACCTCTGATTTTGGATCATTAAACACTCACATGAAGTCCAGAAATGAAACATGGCAGGGTACAGGAAGTTAACACGCTTCCTCAGTTGAAGCACTTCTCCTCTTCTAATGCTTCCTCTGTGCCATAACATGGAAAGAACAGTTAATCTCCTGCCGGTGTTTTCCCGCAGTCATGTCACCACGGTGACGGGGACGAGTGGAGCGAAAACACCGTTTGGCACACTCATCAATGTTTAGTTTCCATCCGTGGTTTTTTTTTTTTTTTTTTTGGTAAACAAACCCTTCCGTGCCCTTCGACCAAGGCAGCCTTTGGAGAAAACGGGCGAAATGGTGTTGATTGATCATTTTTAGCCACTTTCTGTTTGAATATGTGTCGTGTCAGTGAGGTGTGACTCAGGGTTTGACATTAATGGTGGCCCAGTGGCCAATTCGTGACTGTGTCGAGCCACCTGATGTTCACTGAAGCGGGCCCAACCAGGCTGGTACAAATTTCATAAATAGAAATGATGAAGTCAACATGTTATGCACGCATATCAGGTTAAATCCTTCCTTAAGAAATGGCTTGAACAAGCTATCAAGACCAAAAAATGCCAAATCTTAAATATTGACTCTCCTTCAGGCTTCATCCGCACCTCCCACCATCTGTTTCAATGGCAACCAAGGGGTAAGTGAATCCTCCCAATGTAATCCCATTTAAAAAAAAAAAAAAAAAAGAGATTTTAAACACTTCCTGATTCTAATCCTTTGTATGTTTGTTCCCCCCGACGTAGAAAATCACAATTCCCTGCTCCGAGAACGGCGGTGATGCCAGGGTCTTCATGTTCGGGGTCACCAACGTTGCCCGCGACAATCCGCACGGCAGCTTCGACTGCATCCAGCAAGTCGGCTCCGGGTGAGATTAAACACGGCGCGATAACCATCCGGCCGTAGTCTCTCGCGCTTGTCATCATCCTCAAGGAGCTCATCAGGGGCGAGAAGTGTCATCTCCAGCGATTAAACCGAATGGAGGATGCATTTTATGGAATGGGGCTGCATTACGAACCCATTCAAAAATTACATATTGGTTACATACTGTTACAGTCTGCAATTTATACCGTGATACAAATTTTGGGCCAAGCCCCTCGGTTTCGTCCTCGACCGCTCACCAGTCAATTGCACGGCACTCACAGAGAAACGCGCATTTGGTCTGTTAGCCATAAATGCTAACGGCGGCGTGCGTTGCAGGTCGGCGCAGGAGCTGTCGTGTCTGGGCGTGATCCAGAAGAAGATGACGGTGAAGGCCACGGACGACTCGTATGACAAAGCCCTGCAGAGCATGGCGCAGGCCGAGGAGGAGAACCGCAGCCGGGGGACCATCGTCATCAAGCAGGGAGGTCGCTTCAAGCAAGGTGGGACGCCGTGGCGGCCCCCTCGTTGTAGGATGGGGAATTTTGAAAATGTAAAAAAAAAATAAAATGTACCATCGTATTTTCCTGCAAAAGCGATTTTTTTTGTTTGTTTTGTTTTGTTTTGTTTTGTCCACTGACAAGACATCTGCTGTCGCCCCCGCCCGCAGGAAAGAAGGTGACAGTGCGCGCCCCGGCCCCGGCCTTGGCGAGCTTGAGCAAACCCCGCCAGACGACCAAGTCGCTTTTCCCCAGCGGCGGCATCAAAGCGGGTGCCATCACGTCCAAGGGCAGGAAAGGTGCGGGCGCGTCCAACGGGCGGTGCGGCGTGCAGCAGCGCCCCCTCAGAGAGAGGGTGACGCACCTGCTGGCCCTCAGGCCATACAAGAAGCCGCAGCTCCTGTTGAGACTGCAAAAGGATGGACTGACGCCGCCTGATAAAAACACGCTGGACTCCGTGCTCAATGACGTCAGTACCTTCATTTTTCTATGATTCCTCTTCAAGGTGGTGGGGTGAGCTTTTGAGATGCACCCGGGACTGGTCGGCGGCCACTTGCCAAGTCACAATGAGTGACGATATGTTTATTGACACATTTTTAGGAGAATAATGGACCAGATTAATGCCGGGTGGACCCCAATTCGAGGCGAGGCAGCTTAATTTATAAAGCGCAATTCATACATAAGGTAACTTAATGTGTGTGCTTTAATTAAAAATGCATTCGAAAGCATTAAAAAAAAAAAACTAAAGACACTAAAAAAAGTACAGAAATAAAAGATTGTAAAGTGCAAGAAAAAAATATTTTTTTTTAATTAATATTTTAAATGACTTCATCTGTACAGCCGTGATAGTCAACATTAGGCCTCGTGAAGAATTTGACCCAAAGGTAGTATCTTGAGGCTGAACAAAAGAGGTCAAAGAACGGACCTTTGAGGGATCCCACATCATCATTCCATGAGATTCAAACGTCCAACTTATTTCCTGAACCATTTTAGGACCGTTCCGTTTCGTCCTACCCAAGTTTCCAACCTGTTCAACACCATGTGATGATCTGATCATTGTGTGCATGCAGGTGTGCCAACTGAATAGCCGAGACAAGTCCTTGGTGCTGAAGGACGGCCTGTACAAGGACCTGCAGAAAGACTGGCCCGGTTACACGTCAGGAGACCAGCAGCTGCTCAAACGGATCCTTGTTAGGTACCTACAAGAGTCGGCCGTCTGTGTCTTTGTTTTTCAAACGAAGCCCAGCGTGTAGATGGTCATACTCTCGGTTCGCAGGTTCTGGATTTGAATTTCAGGCTTGACTGGGTGGCGGTTGGGCCCCCCCACGCTCGCGTGGTTTCCTCCCAAATTTTAAAGTACAAAAGTACGTGCTGGAGTTTTTTTTTTTTTTTTCCTGGACTCAAATTATCCTCAGATGAGGATAGTTCGAGCGTGTTTTTTTTTTTCTTTTCTCCCCCTCTCCCTCCCTTGTGGTTTCTTTCTGACTTCCGGGTTGAGTGAACGCTGGCGCGTTTGGCTGCCGCTGCTCAACCCGCATTGTGTTTTATTGTTCTTGGGTGTCTTGAAAGGCACTTATATAAAATGTATTATTATTATTATTATTATTTCTTTGAAGACTGTAAAAGTGTGGGTGTGAATGCTTGTTTGCTCTTGGTAAATACGTTCTCTGTCGAGTTCAAGTCTGGGGACTGACCTGGCAAATCGGAATCCTTTCATTTCTAAGAGCAAAAAGCGCGACGGGAAACGGCACGGATGGCTAACCGCTTCACTGTTCCTGTGCAGGAGACTGTTCCAGCCTCAACAGAACCTCCTCACCATCCCCGAGACCCAGGTCAGCCCGCTGCGGGACACGCCGAACTCGTCGCCGGCGCACCGTCCCAAACCCGCCCCGGTCGAGGAGTACACCGACCCTCTGGCCAGCAAGAAAACCCGGATATCACACTTGGCCCGCAAAGCCGCCGCCGTCCATTCCGAGCACTCGCTGGAACCCCGCAAGCTTTTGGACTCCTTGACGGCGGCCTGCGGACAGGAAGCGGCTCGGGTCACGGCCGGCCCGCTGCCTGACGTCGACAGAAACGCCGTTAAAAGGAAGAAAAGCAAACGCAGAGAGCAGGTGAGCTTGAGCACGCGTCGCAATCATTGACGGTGATTCTGAACCGGTGGGTCGCGGATCCGTTTTTCTGGTAGATCGCGGACGGCTAGTAAAAAGGAAAAAAAAAAATTGCATGTACAGTCAAACCTCGGTTCCAGAAGGCTGTTCGAAAACCGAAATTGTTCGAAAACCGAAACCGCGCTCTTTTGAAAATAAAAATGTTTACTGAACACATCTGCTCACAATGGAAAGCAACACGAGGAAGCGTCACTTCCTGGTGTAAGGAAGGCGAGAGGAGTCAAATGGTGCATTCAAGTGCGCTCAGTTTGTTCGAGAACTGAAATTTGTTTCGTCATCCGAGGCATAAAAAACTTCGAAATATTTGGTCGAAAACCGAATTGGACGGGAACCAAGTCGTCCGAAAACCAACGTTTGACTGTATTAGTATTCTTATTTTTTCCAGAGGCATACAAGCATACAAAGTTCAAACATACTTAGCCAATGTATGTTCTGCCACTCTGTAAACAAGTACAGTGCAGCTCAGCCTATGGATAAAGGACGTCATAGCCGCTTTTTTTGTTGTTTTTGTTTTTGTACATTTTGCCACACAACTTGCGTTTTCCCCTTCTTGTTCTAATGTTGTCCCTTCAGAAGGAGGAGGAGGAGAACGGAGGCAGCAAAGAAATGAAAACGGAGACCAGTTCAACCAATCTGCCGACTCAAGTTGCGGTGGACCGTGCAGGTCGGTGAGCCTGTTTGCGTGCAGTTTTCACAGGACACAAATTCCTAGTCGGGTCGCTCGATTCATTGCTTTTCGATGCCTTAATTGCAGTTTATTTGTCCGGACACTTTTTAAAAAAAATAGATTTTACGGCTTCCATAATTCAAACCTTGCCTCGACTGACTGCTTACACGAACACCGTCGCTGCTAGTTTACAAAAGCACAGTCTGTGTTGCCAATTGAGCAATTTTCCAGACCCCTCGAACAACTTTTTTTTTTTTAACTACCGAGACTTTAAATCCCGAAAGAAAATGATGAAATTCGCGGGCTAATTTTACGTTGTTTTGCTTACGCAGCAGCTCGCGTTGAATATTTGTAATGACATTTATACACAAAGATGCCAAGTGTTCCAGTTTGGCAGTATTTTGGCACCTGATCTGATCATTGTTTACTGCAATACAGATTCACTGATTGCGTGAGTTGGTTTGAAAATACATGGGATGAGGACCGGGACAAAATAATCGCAATATCTAGAGAGAAAAAAAAAACGTGGTTATTTTTCAGCTTTAATCGGGAGAAATAAAATTGTGAGGTGGGGGCACGAATGGCACAAACTTTTCGAATCACGTCATTGTCTGTTAGCGAAGGGGGGGAAATCAATTAAAAGTTAAAAAAAATATTTTTGGTGCGCCTGTGGGGGGCTTTTAAGACAATATCGGCCAGCGCTAATTTCTCGTATTTCAATGTCGTTTCGTAACCCGTGGTACTTTGTTTGACAGAAGCCGCCTATGTGACATTTGACTCGGATGGCCTTGAAGCAGCCGAGCAGAACACGGACTATTTAGCGTGAGTAGACGATCACCTCTCAACGAGACACTGCAACTTTACTCGCTTGCTCAAGTTCACAATTGAGGCGGGCAGGCACTCCAGACACAATTGCAAACGGGCCATTCAAGATTCAACGTTCCGTGATCTAGTTTGGAGTCGGGATTCGAACCCACGACCTCTGCACTGTGGGGTCGACGCGCTGCCTTGTTTTTGTAGCATTGTGTTTGACTCACATCGGCGCTTGTCACTCGAATGACAATTTAATTCATTTAAATGGTCTAACTCTTCAAAATTGTTGGTTTGCACAAAGCTCCAGTTGTAAATCGTAATTTGAGTACTGCACCTCGATCCAAACACACACAAAAAAAATAATAAATAAATCAAAGGAATGCTCAAGGAATTTTTTTTTTTCTGCCTCGGGTACCCGTTTATTTGCTATTCAGCGTCGGGGAAAAGACAAGACAAGTCAAGCCGGCAGCGGCAACCGTTGTTTACGCGATGCATCTTGGTAACATGTTTCCAGCGTGGTGGGAGTGACAACTTCAAAATGAAACTCTTCCCAAATATAGCGACGCACGATATCAGTGCCCAGTTGTGCGTGGTGGTCATTATTGTTTGCATGAACGCGGCTGAAAGATTTAAAAAAAAAAAAAAACGTCAGGTATCCCGTCAAGCCCCAGCGTCCACACCTCGTCTCAGTTTTTCTGATTGTTGCGCTCGCCATGCGCAGGACTTACACGGAGATCGGCAGCCCCGCTCAGCGGCAGCGCTACAAGGAGGAGTTCAACAAACAGTACAGCGAGTACCGAGACCTGCACGCCCACATCGACGGAGTCACCCGCCAGTTCATGGAGCTGGAAACGCAGCTCAAGCAGCTCCACCAGGACTCGCACAAGTACAAGGTGAGACGCGGGGGGCGCATGTTCCCCCGATCTCCTTGCATGACGTCGCGTGAGACTTGAGTGTGACTTTCATCTTTTTTACAGACGATTCACAATCAGATTGTCCAGAATTATCGGCAAATAAAAAAGGTTGGCCTTCTAAAAAAAAAAATCACATTTGCTCCGCATGATTTTCCTACCCAGCCGTCTGCGTTTCTTGCGTGACATCCCCGCCTCTCTTTCCACCAGTCCAACCCCAGCTACAGCCAGGACCGCCTGCGCTGTCAGTACCTCCACAACAAGCTGGCTCACATCAAGAAGCTCATATCCAAGTTCGACCAGCAGCAACTGGAGCGACGTTGTGCCCCCAAGTGAGGAGGGGGGAAAAAACCTTTCCAGTGAACATCACGTTTAACGGGGCAGCGGAAGCTCGAGTCTCGCTGCAGAAATGGCCTCTCGCCGGCTGAGACGGGAAGCGCACTGACCGGATGGAGTGTGATGGTCGCTACTGCCAAGGACCTACGGAGCGGCAATCACAAGCAGTGAAAGCATACGGAGTGACGGCGCTATGACAGAGGGGAGGGGGGAAAAAAGTATTTTTTTATTGTTGTTGATGTCCACTGAGAAGACACTGTTGTCCTTCTGATTTTTATCTTATTTTTGGGGGGAGGGCGTGTGAAAGAAAAGCCTGCCGGTGTCCCTCTTATTTGTTTGTACATTTGGTGTTGTTATTCAAAGTGTTGGTATATATATATATGTATTCAGGGATTGTTATTCAATGACTTGCCGGAAGCAAAAAGGATTCTATGGTTTAAAAAAAAAAAGAAAAACAACTTTGTTGCATCCTACCTGTCTTACAGAACGCATGCCAATGAGTCTTCTTTGTGTATGTCATTTTTGTTCACCTCTATTGCCTCGGTTATAATGAAACGGTGAAAAGAAAGCATAAAATCTGATGTGAATAAATTACCGTTTGAATGTATTTACAATTCAAACTGAGTCGCCTTTGTTCATGTTGCATGATATGCGTTTAGTAGGAGCAGTTGGCATACATACATATCCTTGTACGGTGATTCTCAAGAACAAGGATGCCGCTTCCTAAATATTTTTTCCCCCTTTAATGCCCCCCTCACCCCCACAAATGTTTTGTATTCAAAGCACATGTTTTGGCATTTATATATTAAAACAAAAAAGACGACTGAAGATACACACCATACAAGTCAAGTTGGTTAACCAGTTTGCTATGGCATGTTGGCGCATCAAGACCTATCATTAGTGGTATGGGAAAGTCTGAATTACATCGCCAAACCACATGTTGCAGTGGCTTTATTATTGTTTTTTTTATTCCAGTACATTTTGCTAGCTACAGTTCAATTGTATTTAACTTTTAAGTATTTTATTTCAGCACATATAAATGATTGTTTTCAAACACTGACACTTTATTATTGATCATTTTGGTGGCACTTGGAGAGTCATGGTTTTTTGTTTGTTTGTTTGTTTGTTTTTGGAGGTGGTAATTAATTAGTGTGAAAGGTTTGGGAACAATTTTGCTCCAATGTGTACTTTTTCTCCATAGGAATATGTACTTGATGAGCCTAGTTCATTTTACTACGTGCAGACATAACTGCCATATTGAATTGGGAATCCCTGGCCGTCTCACTTTGGTTCCGATAAACTAATCATAACTAGTCCAATTCTTTACGGTTATTGACACGGAGTGTTTACACTAGTGCACTTTTGTATCTATAGTTATGATTATTATAATTGTATAAGTATTGGATATATCCCGGTTCAAGATGGCGGGCAATTATTTACTTTTTCTCCCCTATTTCCATTGGCCGTAAGTGACCACTTAGCTACGCCTCTCTAAGATCAACTCGAATGGTGATTGGTCCGTCGTCTTACTAACGGAACTTTCGCTCGATTAATTTTGTTCCACTACGGTACTATCATTGGCCGTACGTTACCAAGTAGACACGCCCTTTTATCTCAAAACGTTAACTGATTGGTTTGTCTTGCCAGTCACGTGTCATGTAACCCTTGACCCAAACATTTGATCCTCGCTCTCGATGAGCGAAGTATCACTTAACCTCCTTTATTGTTGCGATTTACAGTCGAATAATGATCGCCGCTCGGTAATAGTTGAGCGCGTGGTGTCTATCGGCTAATTTGGCGAGCTTTTGCCGTAAGTTTCGATTTTGTTGCCCGCTGGCTACTTTTGAAACAACGAGACAAGCTAGGTAGACTGCTAGCTTGTGATGAGGTAGTAAAATGGAGAACAAAACTTTTTTTTTAATTGACAGGTCGCCCACCATATTGTCATTGATGCATCTTGTCTTCGCAAGTCATGGCCGGCATACTTCAGGGGTCACTCCGACTGAGGACAGCCCTCAAAGGGCCCTTGAGCATCCTCGGCTCGTCTTTCAGCCTCAGGTGGGCTTCTCCAACCTCCACAACCCGCCGGCCTACGTCATGGTACTGCCCGTAGAAGGACGCTCCACGGCAGGGACGATGTGCCCAAGACCACCTCGCCGGGAGCATCCCCGGAAAGGCTGCCGTTTTCCACAGTGACCCCGGAGGATCTGGACTTCTTCCGGAGGATTCTACCCGGCAGAACCATTACTGACCCCGACCTGTTGGAGTCTTGTAATGTGGACTGGCTCAAGTCTGTCAGAGGTCAATTACGGTGTATATATATTTATTTTTTTTACTCGTGGGAAACAAGCTCATGAAAATTGATGAATTACCAAGCCCTATTATAAGCGAAAAGTGAAAAATGTTTCTCAGTGATGTCTCTGCATCTCCTGCAGGTTCCAGTGAGGTGTTGCTGAGACCTCAGACAACACATGAAGTCTCTCAAATTCTCAGGTTTGAAACCAAATGGAGTCCAGTTGTGACCAGACGTTAAATTCTAACCGAAGTTCTCTGTATTTGACAGTTACTGTAACAGCCGTAACCTAGCGGTGAACACACAAGGGGGCAACACCGGCCTGGTCGGTGGCAGCGTTCCCGTCTATGACGAGATCATCCTCTCCACCGCCCTCATGAACAAAATCCTGAGCTTTGACAGCATTTCTGGTTCGTGTCCACACAGTCGAGATGTCACTGTACTTTCCCCTGTAACCGCTGTATCAATTATTATGACTGCTGAGTGTAATTTTTTTTTTTTTTTTCACCCACTCTGCAGGGGTCCTGACTTGCCAGGCGGGTTGTGTCCTGGAGCACTTGTCCGTCTACTTGGAGCAGCGGGATCACATCATGCCCCTGGACCTGGGCGCCAAGGGCAGCTGCCACATCGGGGGCAACGTGGCCACCAACGCGGGGGGTCTGCGGCTGCTGCGCTACGGCTCCCTGCACGGCACCGTTCTGGGCGTGGAAGCGGTGAGTTTGTGAAAAGTACGCGACACCAGTTTTGCCCATCCGCCATCCCCAAAGTATTTCACATCGTTCAATTTGAAGCGCTGTCAATGCTTTCAGTGCATTTGGAAGTATTCACGGTTCTTCACATTTCATTTATGCGTGTATTTTTTTTTTTTTAAATTTGTAATTGATTGACCAAAATTGCCTGGAAAAAAAACTTTCACGTTGCCGTAATGTGATCTAGGTGCTGGCCGACGGTCAGGTGCTGGACTGCTTGTCCACCCTGAGGAAAGACAACACGGGCTACGACCTCAAGCAGCTCTTCATCGGCTCCGAAGGCACCTTGGGCGTCATCACCGCCGTGTCGGTCCTCTGTCCTCGCAAGTCCAAATCTGTTCATGTGATGTTTCTGGGTAAGCACACTTAATAACTCAGAGCCCCCCCCCCACCCCCGAATTTTTTTTTTTAAGCTCTCATTTGTCTTTGTAGGTTGTGAAACGTTTGATCAGCTTCTGAAAACCTTTCAGCTGTGCAGAGGCATGCTGGGAGAAATCTTGTCGGCCTTCGAGTTCCTGGACAGCGAATGTATGCGGCTGCTCAACACGCACCTCAAGCTGGACAACCCCATCTCTGGTACACATGGGCCGCTTTTCTCAAAATCTTGGGAAAATTCGCTTTTTTGTGAAAACAAAGTGACTCTGATGTCATTTGCTTCGGATCCAAACCGAAAATGCGCTTTTTGGGCCAATTGTCGCCCTAACATCGGCTACCAGGCAAGCGTTAATGTTGAATCCGTGCTCTGGTTTCAACTCTCTCCCAAGATTGTCCGTTCTACATGGTGATAGAAACGTCGGGCTCGGACCCGCGGCACGACGAGGAGAAGCTCCACAACTTCTTGGAGGAGGCCATGACATCGTCGCTGGTAAGCGACGGGACACTGGCGACGGAGGAATCCAAAGCCAAGGTGACTTACGAGTGCCCCATTTTTATTTTATTTTTTCGACTTCCAGGCCACTTGGTCCATTTTTTTTGCAAAGTGGTGTCGTGAGCAAAAATTTGACATACAAGTGAGCTTCAAGCCGTCCGCCGTTAGGTGGCGCCAGAACTTGCCGTCCTGAGTGTTTTGTGTTTGCATTTTCCACTTTGTGTGTGTGTAGAAAAATTGATTGTTTGAAAAAATATTTTTTGGGCGTGGAGGAGGGTTGGATGTCAATATGGACTTTTAAAAAATTTAATGCGTATGTAGATTTTTTTATTTTTTATATATGAATTACAGGTAAAATAAAGCAGATTTTCCTTCGTTTTAATGGGGAGAGTTGATTATGTAATTTTTTTTTTTTTTGTTAATATTTCTTTTCCGACGAA
Source organism: Hippocampus abdominalis (assembly GCA_018466805.1). NCBI lineage: Eukaryota > Metazoa > Chordata > Actinopteri > Syngnathiformes > Syngnathidae > Hippocampus > Hippocampus abdominalis. The sequence goes on from CM031705.1 coordinate 17,834,791, forward strand.
GGCGCTGTGGTCGATGCGCGAACGCGTCACCGAAGCGCTGACGCACGACGGCTTCAACTACAAGTACGACGTGTCGCTCCCCGTGGAGACCATCTACCAGCTGGTGACTGACATGAGGGCCCATCTCGGGGGCCAGGCCAAGAGCGTGGTGGGATACGGACACATGGGTAAGAGATGGCAAAGACTTTCAGAGAATAAACGCAGCCGAAAGGCTGGATTTTCAAAACTCAAATGCGAAGAAACGAGGCGACGCGACGGCGTGCTCCAGTGCCGCTGTTTTGGTCCGCAAAAAGGATCGGCGAAGAAATGTGTTGAACAAATGAAATGAGAGAGTTCAGAGTTGCTACCGTATTTATTTTTCTGATTGGATTTTCTGAAGTGGATGATGTCTATGAGAGCGACATCGACTGCATTAATTGAGGAAATTCACCAACGTATCATGAACGGATGCAAAGGTTAACCACCTTTCTCTTCCTGTTTATTTTCCCGATTAGGAAATTTGGGTGTCGATTTGAGGGAGGTGTTTATTATTTCATGAGTAGATTAGGGGACAGCAATTTAAATTTTTTTTAAGGAAGGGCTTTTTGTGCAAGTAGATTTTTAACTCATTCAGTACCAGCCAATTCTAGACCAAGTCTGAAAAGACATTTAAAAACGTCTTTGGGAGTGAATGAGTTTTAATGGGAGAGGATGTATGCCAATGAGCTTGTTTCGAACATACAGTAAGACTCTTTCCTCAGCATTTATTGAATATTGTTTCTTTTCCAAAAGTGGATGTCTTAGGTAAGCCACATCATGTAAATATCAACTCCCAATTTGGCGCGAGGAACATATTTTGTGACTCGGCATCTATTTAAGTAGAAAGCGTTGATGCAAATGCACTCGGTAGCCGCCTCTTTCTCTTTTCACCGTGGCGCAGGCGATGGCAATCTCCACCTGAACATCACCTCGCCCACCAAAGACGCCAAGCTGCTGGCCGCCATCGAGCCGTTCGTGTACGAGTGGACGTCAGCCCGGCGGGGCAGCGTGAGCGCCGAACACGGCCTGGGCCTGAAGAAGAGGAACTACATCTACTACAGCAAGTCCAGCCGGGCGGTGGCCGTCATGGCGGGCATCAAGGCCATGCTGGACCCTCGGGGCATCCTCAACCCGTATAAGACGTTACCCGACAGATTGCTGTGAACGTTGCGCTGCACTTCTTTAAAGTGACTCGCGTGAACAGGAATTCATTCCTCCACTTCAATACAAGATGAGGATTCATTCCTCGTTTGCAGTTGGCTACTTTTCGACTCCTGGGGCCTCATTTATAAGAGTGTGTAGGACAGGTTTGTTCATACGGCTGAAATTTTGTAGGTGCGCAAGTACGAAAAAAAAAGGTCAATAAATGCCATCTGTTCTCAACGGCTACGCACGTCTCTCCTCATTTGCACTGAAAAAAGGCATTGACGATATTTAGTCTAGAAGCTTCTACAGTGGTACCTCAGTTTATGAAATTAATTGGTTCTGGAAGAAATTTCAGAACTAGGAAATTTTGTAAATTTGCGCAAAAATCCAAATTGATCAATCGCATATTTTGCATGGAATTTTTCCCCACACACGCTTGATCAATGAAGCCCCTGATATGGCAGCGATAAGATGAATTGCACCACAACATTTCAAATCTATTTGGCTGGGCTCCTCTTGCAACTTTTACAATTTGAGTGTTTTTTTTTTTTTTTTTTTTAATGGTAGCATTTATCGTCTTGCTAACAGCTTGCCGATCGCCTTTAGCCACACCGAAGCCACGGATCGGAAAAGACGACATTAGTTGAAGAAGTCCACCACGGTCCTCCGCGTGGGTCAGTCCCCACAAGTCCTCAGAAGGCCACCGCGGGATTTAAAAAGGAAGACTGGTCCGAGCTCTCCCCCCCCCCCCCCCCCCCCTCCTGTCGCTCTCACGAGTCCTTCACCTTGTCCAGGCAATTGTGAATCTTGTCCAATGTCTTCTTGATGCGCAGCGCCGTCAGCCTGGCCGACGGGTTCTGGTACCAACATTCCTTCATCAGCTTCACCAGAGCCGACAGCATCTAATCCAAGAAGAAGAAGAAAAGTTCAAATCCAGTATCGGACATGAGATGAAATGGTACTCAAAACGCTCATTCACAGGGAGGGGGTTCACTCAAATCCTGGAGGGGGCCATATATGTGTGTGTGTATATATATATATATATATAGTCAAACCTCGGTTTTTGAACGTCTCGGTTCTCGTCCAATTCGGTTTTCAACCAGAAATTTCTAGTTTTTTATGCCTCGGATGACGGACAAATTTCGGTTCTCGAACAAACTGAGCGCACTTGAATGCACCATTTGACTCCTCCCGCCTTCCTTACACGAGGAAGTGACGCTTCCTCGTGTTGCTTTCCATTGTGAGCAGACGTGTTCAGTAAACATTTTTATTTTAAAAAGCGTGGTTTCGGTTTTCGAACAGCCTTCTGGAACGGATTATGGACCAGAACCGAGGTTTGACTGTATGTCAAATATATATATATAAATTTTTCCATTAGAAACCCTTGGAGAGCCAAAGACAGGTGGATCTTCTGCACGTGGGTCACCCAACTAAGCACAATTTTTTTTCCCCCAAACGGTAAATTGCAGACGTCGTGCACATACCGGATCAGAGAACCAGCGATTCGGAATGAAGGGCCTCTGCTGCTCCACGCACACCACCTTCCTCATGTCCTCGAAGCTCGGGTCGTTTGGCACCTGGTCGTAGAACGGAGGCTTGTAGTCTTCTACAATACCTGCGGGGAAAGATCAACTCAAGGTTTTATCCTCTAGCCCTGAAGGAGGGGAAGGGGGGGGGGGGAGGGGTTCTTTCACCATTGCTGTACGAGCGTCTGGCGATCTCCCACAGCACCAGCCCGAAAGCCCAAACGTCCACCCGCTTGAAGGCGTCAAAGCACTCTGTACGTAAGCTCTCGTCCAGGACCTCAGGAGCCATGTAGCGCTTGGTGCCCACTTTGGGGTTGTTGCCCACATCCAGGAGGTTATCAGCCTGGGAATGTGTCACCGCCAGACCTGGAACGTGCACACACACACACAAAAAAAATAATAATACAGCGGACGAAATCCGCAATTCTTTTTTCCCCGAATGGTTTCAGCGCAAGCCCTCACCCAGGTCCGCGATGCAGCACCGCAGCTCCTTGGTCACCAGGATGTTTTTGCTCTTCAGGTCGCGGTGCGCGATGGCCGGCTTGCCCCCGGCGCCAAAGATCTCGGTGTGCAGGTGCACCAGGCCGCTGGCCGCCGACGCCGCCATGGCCAGGCCCTCGCACGTCTCCACGGCCACCCGCTGCAGGTAGTCGTACAGAGAGCCGTTCTGGTGATAGTGCGTGATCAGCCACAGCTGCGTGCTGGAGTTGCGCGACGTCATGTCGGACGCCATGAAGCCTGCGAGAAGGCGGAAAACACTCTCGTGTGTCACCCTTGGGGATTTTTTGCGCAATCCATTTGGGCTGTCTTCCATCTTGCGGCGTGACGTTTTTTGCAGAACCAAAGTGGGAATGGTAGTCAAGAAATGTGGAAGGAGGAGATCAAATATGTCAATGGTCTCTTCATTTGGGAATTTCACTCTGTACTTTCAATTGGATTGGATTGAATCCTCAACCATTTCAGTTGAGAAAAGTTGTTTTGGCCGGACAAAAAAAAAAATTTTTTGCTACTAAATAACTTGCAGTAAGTATCTCCTCTGCGCTTCCATATTCCTTCGGAATGACTTGACCCCTACCCAGGATGTTTTCGTGTCTCAGGAGCACAGTGTTGTAAATCTCGGTCTCGCGGAACCAGGACTTTTCGTCCCTGGAGGAGAAGATCTTGACGGCCACGTTCTCGCCCTGCCACTGGCCTCGCCACACCTCGCCGTACCGGCCCTTGCCTTGCCACGGGAGAAAACGTTAACACAGACAAGTCACTTAAATGCCCCTCACCCCCCCCCCCCAAAAAAAAAAAAAAAATGGCACTGACACTCACCTACACACTCCATCAGACTAATCTGCCTAGCAACAGTCCTCTGAACCAGGAAAGGAAGGCCCGACCCGCTTCCTGATGTGCACGAGTGGTCCAGCAGGTCCTTGAAAGCCAAGACGGACCCGTTTAGTCAGCGCTAACAGCTTACCGGTTAGCGGCCACCTTGTGTTGCTCTTACGGCTAAAGTGGTGTCCCCCACGTTGGAGCTCACGAGTCCGTCCGCGGCGCCCTGCTCGGTATCGAACTCCTGCAGCCTGTGCAGGTTCCCGCGGTGGAGCCTCCTGCAGGCCAGCGCCGACGCCACCGACAGCAACGCCAGCGCCGCCAGCAGGCCCAGCGCCAGGAGAGCCAGCGTGGCCGCGCCGTAGCCCACCGGCTCGCCCTGCGGAGCTACGCCATCGGCGGGAGGAGGGAGGTGAGGACGCGGGATGACACAAAACGAAATTCCGTTATACATGATACCGTATTGGCCCGAATATAAGACGGTGTTTTTTGCATTGAAATAGGACTGAAAAAGTGGGGGTCGTCTTATATTCGGGGTCTAGGCGTTTTACCCATTCACGACGCTAGATGGCGCCAGATATCAATGATGCGAATGCTGAACTTGACTCCCTAGGCCAAAGCGAACTTGTCACAAAGAATAAAAATAAAAATAGCGGTAGCACGAAGAAGAAAAATTAAAAAATAGCGGTAAGAAAGAAAAGAGAAGAAAATCATAGAAGAGATCACAGAAAATGGAGAAACGTAGCGACAATCTGGAGAAAAGTGGGTCAAAGATCGGCCAGGTTAACCGGCAGCTGAGGAGAAGTTATGATGTCATTTACATTTGAAAAACCAGAAGCCATTCATTTATGAATGTGATTGCACTTTAATTTACATATTTAAATGTTCAGATATTAAGATTTCAATGAGGCAAAATAACATGCTTTTTCTCTCAAATATATTGTTAGAATATTTTGTTTCAGATGTACTGTAATTATTTTCTGTATAAAAATTAATTTGGTGTTCAAAAAGTCTTTCTTCAAACTTGAGTCTTGAAAAAGTCTTATATTTGGGCCAGTACGGTACTGTGCAAAACGTTTTTGTGGCGTGCTATCGCCAACAAACCTTTTCCACAAAAATCAGGGGGATGGCAGATCCGAACGGCGCGCACGCAGGGGGGTCCGCCGTACATAAAAGTTGGACGGTGAGCGTTTCGGCTCGTGTGTACCTGAAGGCAGCAAGGCGATGACGGCGCTCCTGGTGGTGTTGCCGTTGCACAGGTGGTGCGAGCAGCAGCGGATGGCCTGGTGGGAGGAGGGCGCCGTGGAACAGTGCAGCCGCGTCTTCTTGGGACCCTCCAGGCAGCCGCGCTCAAACACGACGCCGCCGGAGCCCACCCGCACCGACGAGAAGCAGCGGGTGCCGCGGCACTGCTCCTGCAGGCACTTGGGACTGTCGCACAGGCACAGCAGCTGACCCTCTGACAGGGGAGACGCAGACGTCACATACGGGGGCTCGCCAGATAAGTACTCTGCGGGGGTTGATTGGCTTTTTATGGGCATTTTGTGAAAAAGCATTTGACCCCTGGCCCTGTGGAAGATGTTTCCGACTAAAAATGACAATTTTCAAAATTTGGCTGGTTCAGCGAGTTATACTCGGGTACTACTAGTACAGAGCTCGATTGGCGCCCAAGATCCTTGTTCCCTAATTGTGTTGACTGCAGCGAACGAGCTCCAGCTAGATTCGAAACTTCCATTTTAAACGACGGAAGAGGTTTTTTCTTTTTAGTTGAAAATGGCTTCCCTTAACTCGAATCCCATTGTGGCCAAAAGTAGAATCCTGGTTGGCTATTGCGCTTTATAGTGCTGTAAACCATTTTAGTGGCGGAAGCCGCATGCTAAACTTGTAATACGTCACACATTTATTGAAATGACTACTTCATCTTTTTCAAATTCTCTTGGCAATTGGTTAATAGTTTTGGTGTATTACCGCCACTTTGAGGTAATTCCATTTCTCTTTAAATTAAGCCACCCCCGTATGTGTGTAGTTAATTCATTGTCTTATTTATATAGTGTATACACAAGTTGACTGTCTTTCATATGAACCGATCGCCCCTTTTTTTCCCCGCGTCATCCTGAACTATAAGACCCCCAAAAAATGTATTCAGTTGTTTCGCAATACCCGAGCTCTCAGCTGACGTCTGCAAGGCCCGCAGGGAGAGCAGCAGCAACAGCGGCAGCGGGGGGACGTGGACGCTCCTAGCCGCCATGGTTCAGTGCACTGGAGCAGGCAGGAAAACAAGGACAGTAAATACATGAGGCAGAAGCTTACAAAAGAGGATAATTGCGTTTACGCCCCCCTGATGTTTGCCAACATCTCCTAATTGCATTTAATTGTGGCTGGAGCACAACGGACCAAGCTTGCGAGCGTTGCACTTTCTCAAACAGCCTCGAGCTACTTAACATGTTCGTTGAAGTCGCTAAATAGCAGTTTCCTTTGCAAACAGCACCCATGTTAGCGGCTAGTATTGAAGAGAAAGGCCACCCCCCCCCCCCCCGAACAGTATCAATAGTTGAGGTTTTAGAATCAAAGGACATTTGAAAACGAACGGCGGAGAACACATATAAACATATAATACTCACAGGCATATATTCTTTATCCTCTATGAAAAAATGCCTATTAAAGCATCTTACTGAGTCACTTAAGTGGTAGAAGTCCTGTTCTTTGTGTCTGCATGACCGTATCTGCCTTCTGGTGACGAAATCAGGTCCAGCAAAGTAGCAGCACGATGACTTGGTTTGCAGCATAAAATTAGTTATTAAAAATAATTAATTATTCTATTCAATCATCTAATTACTCCGTTTTTAATACAGTAGGTGAAAGAGTATTATTGTTTTCCCTACTGAGGCGGTAGCTGGAAAGGATAAATGGTACTTTCCATTCATTTCATCGGGGAATGAAAGTTTCGGAAACGAGTGTTTTGAGTCACGAGCATGGTCAGGGAGCAAACTGAACTCGCATCTGAAGGCACAACTATACAAGTAAGCGAGATGACACCTTTTACGTGACTCTTACAAGCGGTTTAAACGAGGGCTGGACATTCGGTTTAATTCATTATCAGCATCGCAATTTAGTAAAATGTTTTTGTTTTTTTTCAAATGCTTTTTTTCCCTCCAAAATAGTCCAGCCCTAGTTAGAAACGCAAATGTCGGCGTTCAAGGCAGGAAAACGGTGTTGTTTTGTGTAGCCCGAGAGGCACGCAAATGAGGCGCTTTATGAGCCCAACATCGCCGCCTCCAAGGCGCCACTCAAGGCAGAAAAGATGCCCGACGCCGCTCCAGTTTAGCCTAGCCGAGCTAAGGTGGCTGCAGGACGGAGCAAAGCCCGCGCGGGACGCTGACACGAACAAGGCGGTGTAATGATTTTACCCACCTAGCACACAACGGACGACGGATTCTACATCATCATGTCACGCCTCGTTGCCCTTATATTGGGATGAAATTGTTGGACTTTTTTTTTTTTTTGTGCTTCCTCTCCAGCCACAGCCCAGCCCACCTACTCGCACGCTTGTTTTGTTCCAGCCTCACCTGACGTCACAACAACCCAGGTGCATTGTGGGCCGGTGACTTCCGCGATGAGTGAAACGCAGCGTGCGCCCAAATTGCGATGCAAAAAGCGTTTTCCTTGACAAGCTAAGATAAGGCATCGTTCCCCAACTTCGTATACACATATATACCCCAAGCAATACGAAATGAGTCCCTCGAATGGTCACTTGCCGATACGCCAGCGCGCTGTAGCAACCCGGGTAACCGACGTGCCTACTTTGCGGCCATATTGGAAGGGACAAAGTTGCCATCAAAGCCAATGCATTGAGTTTGAAATTCAGTCGTAACTTGGTGATTTCTTAACCAGTTTTCATAAGCTTTTATTTATTTATTTTTTCTCAATGCCAAAACGTATGCTACCACGACAGCACATTTGTAGTCAAAAAGAGCCCTTTCTAAAATTACCTGTGTTGCCGCCACCCTGTTTTTTGTTGTTTTCTCCCAGGCCATCTTGATACATTGAACACTAATCTAACTGGAAATAATCAAACCTGGCAACACAGCGTAAGGTGGGGTTTAAGAACGAAACACTAAACATTTTACTTTTTTAATGGAATCTCATTTGATATACTGTACTAAAGATGATAAGTAAACCTAGCAAAAATACATATGCATGGTAAATATTTATCAAACAGTATTTGACTGTAACAACTCTGAATGTGTATGTAAATTACTATCATTTGTACAAATCAAAACAAGCATTCAATGCACTTTTTTTAACCCATGACCTCTGCACATGCTAACCAGTCGACCACCGTGTCACCCTAAACGCAATATAATAAATACCAAATGTATACGTAGCATTGTTTTTTTCCATTACATTTGATCAATTATTCTATGTATTTTATTGAATAGATAAACGATTAGAAAATACAAAGTTGTGGTCAAATATTAGATTGAAAATATGAATGTTAAGTGTGCAGGATTAAAGTAGGGATAAAATGCATCTGGTTCAACGTGGGATTGAGCAGGTGCGATTGATTTGAGAAGTATGCTCGGCGCTTCCTTGTTCGCTCATGTGTGCACTTGGAGGATCGTATTGGGAGAACCCTCCCCAATGTTCTCTTCAAAGTTGCACTAAAACAATGTGCCCTTTCATGTCTCCACCGGGCTTCCACAGCTCAAGTGACATTCATTTCAGCCTCCTTTCTGTTTGTCAAAATACTCGGGATGTCACGAAAACCGATTTGAATCGGGAAAACCATCGTTTTCACCTCTTTTCAACACCGTAAAATAACGATACTGTATCGCACGACCGTCTCCAAGTTTGATCCTGCTGCATTGATTTGGCTTTGCCTATCCGTCGAGGTGCATCAACGGCAGTGCTGCTCATACTGTTGATGGCCCACCGCTACCTGTGCTCTTCACAGAGCCGCATTGTCTGCAATTTTTTTTTTCTTTAATTAAAGACTGCCAGTCTGCTCTTAGTGACCTGAAGCACCCCCCCCCCCCCCCCCCCCGCCCCGGCTCCACGTGAAGGGGAAACACTATCCCTGCTATCCTATCCACTGATGGAAATAGGATTAGACACCGGGAATAATGCACTCTAAGATTTTCGCTTGAGCGATTTCCCCCCCCCCCCCCCCCCCCTAGCCTTGCGGTGAAATCTTGATGCTTTACATCCTGAGTGGCCTGACCAGAGCGGACATGGAGCTTTTCGGGCAACGTCAACTTGGATGTTCGTGCTGCACTTGCTTTCTGTCAGCGCTGTCGCCAATCCCAAGACAACAGGTAGGAGCATCGCCGTTTTGTTGTTGTTGTTGTTGTTTGGTTGTAAATTAAAAAAAACCAAAAAAAACGCATCATGATCAATTCAAAGCAATCCACCTTCAAACTCGTTCAGGACACACACACACACACACACACACACACAACAATTGCACATTCCAAAAAATCCCATTTTTTCTCCCGATACGATGTCTAAATGAAGAGATTTGACATCTTTACATCCTCTGTCCTCATTTCAAAATTACTCCATCTTGAAAGTGTTCAGGTCGTTCAGAGCGTCTTGGGAACTTTTCATCATCTGATTTAAATTCCTCAATTTTCACAATAAAATCACCAAATGAAGAGATTTGGTTGATTCATGACAACTGGGGTGTCAAACTCATTTTTGAAACTTTGTACAGAAGTCAGGAAGAACGCTTTATTCGACTATTGTGTAAGTTAGGTAATGAGTGGATTGGTGACAAGAAAATGGTTGCAATATCTCTTTTATTGATTGCAAATGAGAAGTTGACATTTTGGTTCCGATTTGAGCAAGAATCACGGAAGTTCGCATGTTTGATTTGCTTTCACGGGCCAAATAAAATGATGTGGCGGGGCCAGATCCGGCCCCCGGGCCTTGAGTTTGACACCAGTGCCTTACAATATCTAACCACGACACTTTCTCGTGTGTATGTATTTGCGCGCCCAAGTGTCCTGGTGCGTGATATCGGACGCGGAGGAGCAGAAGTGCGCCGACCTGTCGGGGAACGCCACCGCTCGGAATATCCGAGGGACTTTGCAATGCGTGCGGGGCCTCGACGCCAGAGACTGCATGGAGAAAATACAAGTACGTCGACAAACACACCAGAGAAAGTGTCACTTTGGGCATTTGACTTGGCATTCCCTTGAAAATGGGGGAAACAAAAATGTTTTATTGTCATTTTTCTCAGAATGGGAGCGCTGACGCGGCCTCCATGTTTGCGGATGACATCTACGCTGCGGGCCTGTGTCACGGCCTGGAGGTGGCAGCCGGGGAGTCCCTCAATGGAGTGGGTAGGAATCATCATCATCATCATGTTGTATGATAGCCAAAGATGCAATCCTGGTGGGTTACATTTTTTTTTTGGGGGGGGGGGGGGCATTTGTTGCCACCACAAACCGTTGGTTGTTGTGCAGAAAAACTCGACTTTGAAAAGTTTAACCCGCATGAGTCATCATCCCGTCCCGATGGGTCTGTCGGCCAGATGGCGTGAACTACTACGTGGTGGCGTTGGCTCGCCGCTCGTCGTCCGACTTGTCCCTGCTGGAGATGCACGAACGCAGCTCGTGCCACCCGGGCATCCGCACCACGGTGGGTTGGACCGTGCCCGTCGGCTACCTGCTCAACACCTCGCAGATCAGCCCGGGACACCAGTGCAACTTCCCCCGCGGTGAGAACTGCATACACGTAAACGTGTTTTGTTTTGGGGTTTTTTTTTGCAAATGGCCGACACAAGATTGTTTGTTAGCTGGCATGGCACATTTCCTAAGCAGGAGGAATGAGCACTTTCTTGCTAGCAACTGTTAATTGCCAGTTATGATGATCCATGCTTCATCCTCACTAGCTGGAGCCTATTCTTGCAGTAGGCACACTGTTAATTACCTAGGGACAATTTAGAGTGCCCAATCAGCCTTATGTTTTTGGAATGTTTTGGGATCGAACCCGGTACCTTATTTTACAAACTCACTTTATAATAATTGTTATAATTCATATCATTATTAAGATTACTATGATGTTGTGATGATTATTTTTTTGTCCTTTTGATTCAAACTTAAAATTGGAAAAAAAAAAACAATTTTAGTAGTCTTGTTTGCTTGATCTTAACTTTTTAATTTTTGTTTAGTAATATTAATTTTTTCAATAATATTATTATATATAATTAGATTTTAATGTTTTGAATGTACTTTTAATGTACTTCCAGTAATTGGTTGTATTTTATTATGTTTTTTATTTTTATGTTTTTTAAATTATTTTTTAATAATATTGTGGTTTTTACAGCATTCATTTTCAATTTGATGTTACCCTTTTATTCTTAATATGATACACCTTTAAATTATATTCTGGTATGATTACATGTGAAAATATTTTGACACAATTTATGTCAGCAGGGGAAAAAAAGTGTGTGTGTGTGTGTGTGTGTGTGTGTGTGTGTGTGTGTGTGTGTGTGTGTGTGTGTGTGCGCGTGCGCGTGCGCATGCTCCTTCCCGTATCCCCCACCCCCGCAGCGGTGGGGAACTTGTTCGGCTACAGCTGTGTGCCCGGCGTCAAAGACCCCCAACACGACCCCCGGGGCAACAACCCAAAGAACCTGTGCGAGGCCTGCATCGGCGATGACAACGATCGACACATCTGCGCCAGCAACCCTCGAGAGAGGCACTTCGGCGAGGCGGGCGCCCTCAGGTATACGCCGTCTCTCACCGTGACAGGCACCGCATCCCCGGGCAATGCGTTTCCTTCTTTCCAAGGTGCGTGGTGGAGAACCTCGGCGACGTGGCTTTTGTCAAACACACCACCGTCTTTGACAATTTGGATGGTGAGTATTGAAAATGCATGGTTTTAGGGTTTCAAATACGGGTTAGGGTTTCAAAGTAGGGTCTCAAATTTGGGTTAGGGTTTCAAACTAGGGTTAGGGTTTCAAAGTAGGGTTATAAGCTCGGGTTAGGGTTTCATTGTAGTGTTGCAAACTAAGATTAGGGTTTCAAACTAGGGTTGCAAACTAAGGTTAGGGTTTCAACCTAGGGTTAGGGTTTCAAAGTAGAGTTAGGGTTTCAAGCAGGGTTAGGGTTTCAATGTAGGGTTTCAATGTAGGGTTTCAAACTAGGGTTAGGGTTTCAAACTAGAATTGGGGTTTAAAATTAGGGTTAGGTTTTCAATGTTGGGTTTCAAACTAGGGTAGGGTAAGGGTTTCAGGGTTTCAAATTTGGGTAAGGGTTTCAAACTAGGGGGATTTCAATGTAGGGTTTCAAACTAGGGTAGGGTTTCAAGTTCAGTTTATCAAACTAGGGTTGGGTTCAAACTGGAATTAGGGTTAGGGATTCAATGTTGGGAACTAGGGTTCATCAAACGGGTTAGGGTTTCAAAGTAGGGTTTCAAATTTGGGTAAGGGTTTCAAAGTAGGGTTAGGGTTTCAAACTAGGGTCATGGTTTCAATGTAGGGTTTCAAACTAGGGTTAGGGTTTCAAGTTCAGTTTAGGGTTTCAAACTAGGGTTAGGGTTTCAAACTGGAATTAGGGTTTCAAATTAGGGTTAGGGTTTCAATGTTGGGTTTCAAACTAGGGTTAGGATTTCAAACTAGAATTGGGGTTTAAATTGAGGGTTAGGTTTTCAATGTTGGGTTTCAAACTAGGGTAAGGGTTTCAAAGTAGGGTGAGGGTTTCAATGTTGGGTTTGAAATACGGGTTAGGGTTTCAAAGTAGGGTTTCAAATTTGGGTTAGGGTTTCAAACTAGGGTTAGGATTTCAATGTAGGGTTTCAAACTAGGGTTAGGGTTTCAAATTCAGCGTAGGGTTTCAAACGGGTTATGGTTTCAAACTAGAATTAGGGTTTAAAATTAGGGTTAGGGTTTCAATGTTGGGTTTTAAACTAGGGTTAGGGTTTCAAACTCGGGTTAGGGTTTCAAAGTAGGGTTTCAAATTTGGGTTAGGGTTTCAAGGTAGGGTTAGGGTTTCAAACTAGGGTCAGGGTTTCAATGTTGGGTTTCAAACTAGGGTTAGGGTTTCAAGTTCAGTTTAGGGTTTCAAACTAGGGTTAGGGTTTCAAACTGGAATTAGGGTTTCAAATTAGGGTTAGGGTTTCAATGTTGGGTTTCAAACTAGGGTTAGATTTCAAACTAGGGAAAGGGTTTCAAAGTAGGATGAGGGTTTCAATGTTGGGTTTTAAATATGGGTTAGGGTTTCAAAATAGGTTTTCAAATTTGGGTTAGGGTTTTAAATTAGGGTTAGGGTTTCAAAGTAGGGTTAGGGTTTCAAACCAGGGTTAGGGTTTCAATGTTGGGTTTCAAACTGGGGTTAGGGTTTCAAAGTAGGGTAAGGTTTTCAAAGTAGGGTTTGGTTTTTTTAAGTAGGCTTTCAATTTAAGGTTAGAGTTTCAATAACTCCTTAAGCATCCTGGAATACTCAATTTTCTTCCTGAGCAACGAAATCCCCCACACCTCACTCAGCCTTCTGAAATCCTGTGGCCTCACCTCCCATCCAGGTAGGAACCAGGACTCGTGGGCTCTGGACGTGGAGGCCGAGGACCTGAAGCTCCTTTGCCCCGACGGCACCGAGGCCGACCTGGACGACTTCCGCCGCTGCCACCTGGCGGCCGTGCCCGCCAACGGCGTGGTGGTGCGCCAAAAGGAAAAGTGCCGCGTCTGGAAGTTCCTGGAACGACTGCAGGTCATCTTCGCAAACTCGTTTCGTGCCGCCCGCCCATCCATCTTTCGATTTTCCGTCATCTTCCAGCCTGCCAGTCATCCATGCTTCCGTCTCCCGAAAATATCTGTCCATCTCTCTCTCTCTTTCTGTCACTCCATCTTCCCATCCGTCCATTTCATTCATTGTTCATCACACAGTCTGTCCCTGCCATCCATTTGCTGTTCTTGCTCTCCTTTGCTCCGCTAGAACACGTTTGCTAACGCTACGGACGGCTTCAGCATGTTCAGCTCTTCCGGCTACTCCGACTCCGACGTGATGTTCAGCGACTCCACCCGTTACCTGCTGAGGGTCCTCGGGGGCTTCACCTCCTGGCTGGGCCCCTCCTATACCAGCGCCTTGCAAGCGTTCGAGTGTGAAGGTCAGCCCGGACAATCGTAGTCTCGTTTGACAACGTATCGGTTTGCATTAAAAAAAAAAAAAAGTGAATGACATTAGATTTTTTTATTTTTTTTTTGCGTGTGTTTTTGTGTCCAACAGGCTTCTGCTGATAAAAAAACGGCGGACATCTTGTCTCGTCTGACATCCATTTACACCTTCAGCTTCCTTGTGTTATTTTCAATGTGTCCCAAGGTGCCAGCAAGGCCATTTGATGAATTTAAAAAAAATCTTTTTTTTTTGTTTAAAAGGTAAAAGAACATTTCTTGATGAGTCGCACAGCAAAACGTTATCGTGCCTTTCGTTGGGTCTTAAAAAGAGCCAAATTTTCACGTGGAAAGTTTCGGCTGCGATGCCAGCGACAAAGTATGACTCTTGCTCGGTCTCGTGCTATTTGTCCAAATTGTTTTGAGAAATGCACACATAGGTACACTTTTGCAAATTTCAATTCCGAGCCAAGAAATGGACCAGAGCGACTGAGGAAAAACTGTCAATGTCATTTCTACTCTGCCAATAAAACACACATAATACAGAAAAAACTGATTTTAAGAAAGTTCTACGATGAGGTATTCCAGTCCTTCACTTGAGTATGAATCACAGACAATTTCATGACAAATCTTGAATCCAAAATGGTGACCAGCTGGAATGCTTTTTGGATCCCGCCGACTCACGAGGCCACTTCGGAAATGTGGTGTACGTTGGACAGGGTGAGCTGAGCCTCCCGCGCCGCCGGGTAGAAGCGCCTTGAACGAATCCACAATCTCCCTAAGACCCCCGCGACCAGCAACAGGACCACCAGGAACCCCCCCAGGATGAAGGTCTCCACCGGTGGGAGTCCACCTGCACGGGACGGGAAAAAAAAAAAAAAAAACACAGTGGTAACTCTGCTTAGGAACGTCTCTTCATATGAAATTTTCAAGTTACGAAGCGCCTCAACAGGAAAATATCGCCTTATGTTACGAAAGAAATGTCAAGATACGAAAGGTAAAAATACAGTTTGGGCTGACACTCACAGCTCCGAGTTTCCTGAACGCATCATACTTCGAGCTGCTCTCCCATTGGCTAGTCCCTAGCATCATCCTGGCTTCCCATTGGCTAAGACGTACCTCTTACCGTACGGGTCTATGTGTGACGATAAATAGTGAGGTGTCGATTCAGCGTCCTCGTCATTCGCCCAGGAGGTGTTCCGATGGTTTTGTAAATGCGACCCCCCCCCCCCCCCCCCAAAAATAAAATAATAATTTGGCCACTCGTAGAGTACAGCGCACCCGAATGGAGCTGCTTATTAAGGGACGTACCTAAACGGGGATTCTCGCTGTCGTTGGGTCGTCGTCTGATGGGACCGTAAGACACCGTGTGGGACAGTGGAATGTCTCGCCGCGTCCTCAACAGGACATCTTCAGTCGAGCAGTTCTGGCGGTTTCAGTGGGGAAAATATTAAATATTACACAGAGAGAGAGAGAGAGAGCGTCTTTCATTTACTGAGGCGGTGGACGGTAAATAGCGAGTGCACACACTCACAGGCTGGCACAGGCCGGGGCTGTTATGGCAGATGTGGACGTTGCAGTGCAGGAAGACGTTGGCGTAGGAGCCGCCCACAAATTTGAACATTTGGATCCTGAACGTGGCGTCAGCGCCGCGGCCGTTCTTCAGCACGCTCAGGGTTTCTTGGTTTGTCAACACGGGGCAGCTGATGGCGGGGTGGGGGGGACCAGAAAACAAAAGCAATACAAATGGGACCGTCCAGATGGATTGCGACGTTCAAGACACTTGTGTGTGTTCTCTTTCACTGCCGCAATGCGTTGCTGAGCCGTTGCCAACGGCGCCAAATGTTGCCTGGTTGTCAGGGACGTCCGCGGCGGCTCAAAATGTAACACCTGGCCTTTCTGTTCCACCATCACGTGATCAAGCGGGTGCTCGGGTCTGGCTGAGCGGAGAAACAAACTCTCCCGTTTCACATTTGGAGCCTGAGAGCATTGTGGAGTCTTGCATTTTCGGTTACGGGTTTTGGGGTAGTCTCCGTTTTGTAGCTGCTATGGGATTGAAAAACTGGTCATATTTAAGAGATTTTTTATTTATTCATGTTTTGTTTGTCACTTTTATGGGATTTATGGGATTTTAGCCAAGGCAAGTTTTACGGGACGTCTATAGTCTGAAACGCACCTGTCCCGAATGAAGGTGTACTGAATGTGGCTGTAAGGATCCTTGGTGGGCGTGGCCCAGCATCTCTCCATGCGTAACATCAGGTGAGCTGGAATCTGGGAGGAGGGCACAGGCAGTCCAAGAAAAAGCAAGCAAAAAAATATAATATTTTCAGCAAAATGAAAAGGCTGAAAATGTTTCAGGGTTTTTAAACAAGAGTGAAACCAAAGAAAATATTTCACATTGTGAGGAAATGAAATTTGCCTTTTTTAACGATTTCTGAATGAAAATTAGAGAATTAAAAAAAAAAGTTTAATTATTTGGGATAAAAATAAAAATATTTCAATTTCAATGAAACGAAAGCTTAAAAAAAATGAGGAAATTATTTGCATGCAATTATTTTTCCAACTGATTTAAGATTTTTAAAATTAAATGTGGACATCCGGTTAGCACCTCCGCCTCACAGTACAGATGTACGGGGTTCGATTCTGGGGCCCGGCCTTCCTGTCTGGAGTTTGCATGAATTTTTAGAGAGGAAAATATCAATTGGATCGGCACTTGACAAACTTTTCAAACAAAGACGGCGACATTATTCCCCGTTTGGCGAGCCGCGCATTTTAACGCGCGCTCTTCGACTACTAGCGCGGCCGGTGGGCGCGTCGGCTGTCTCACCATGAACACTTTGACGAAGATGTCATCGTCCAGGGTGAGCGAGGGGACGGTGGTCCATTTGTCCTCAAAGGCCTCGTCCTTGTACAGCAGCATGGACACGGAGAAGTTTCCGTCCTCCGTGTTGAGCGTGATGGTCCTGCGTGTGTGTGTGTGTGTGTGGAGAGATCATGGTCAACCAGCGGAGGACCACCGGGACGCCGAGAGACATTTTAACTAATGAAGCAAAGGTACTTCCGGGTGGAAGAAAACATACATGCAGTGAAACCATGGAAAAAAAACGGGGAGATTCACAATGAGCTTTTTTTTTTTGGAGCCAGTGTAAATTTCCCCATTTTCACAATGGCCCCGCCGAGTACATGTTTGTCCACAAGGGGGTGCTACTGGCGCAGGGTTGAGCTTTTACCGCCCGGAAGTACGTGTGACGTGACGAAGAAGAAGAAGAAGACAGAGGCTGACCTGACATCCACGCGAATCATGTTTTCCCCGTTGGGCTGCTGCACCATGTAGTTGATGGGGTAGCGGCACACAAAGGTGATGTTGATGTAATTCCTGGTGATGACGCCGGTGTGGTTGTTGTGTATGGTGTTGACGAAGAGGATGTGAGTGGCGTCCGACGTCTGAAAAAGGCAACACAACGATGAACGTACAGTGTAATCGTCATCAATGTACAGCTTGAATCCCTGGCAACTCCACGACCAGCTTGAAACCGAAATATAAAACCTTATTACAGATTTTAACACTAATTTGTAACTCCAACCCAGAGTTAAAATCCGAACCCAAATGTTAAACCACGACACTTCCTTGAAACCTTAATTTGAAACCTGAACTCGATCTTGAAACCCTAACCGAAGCATCTAAGCGCTAGCTTCAAGCCCTAACCTAGGGTTGAAACCCAAGACCAAGTTTGAAACCTTAATTTGTAACACTAAAATAAAGCCCTTCCACTGCGCTGAAGTCAGAAGGCAGCCATTTTACGTTGCCACTATTCCTGAAAACGTATTTATTTTGTTTGTTTGTTTTTGTTATTTTTTTTCCCCTGAAAACACTGTTATGTCTTACGGCAGGATCCCTGAATAGCAGTAACGAGAGCCTCTCAAAATAATTAACTCGAATCGTGGTTCCACGGTATGAAGAAGCCAAGCTATCGAACAATTGCGCTAATGGCTAACTGCTCTTCTTGTATTCTATTTCTTCCTTTTCAAACATCTCCACGAGTGTTCTGGCGCTCCAAAGTCGTCCGGTTTAAATCTAAACGTGTTTGTACTTGAAGGAAGCAAGAGACGATGATGGGGGTAGTGTGCAAACGTTCATCAATGGGGGGGTGGGGGACATAAACATCAGCTCTGCCACTTTCTCACAACCATTCTTCTTGACTTTCTGTCTGGGCCTCTTCTTGCTGTCTGACTTCCAGACTGGCGGGTCAGAATTTACGTCAGCGCTTGTAAATTATTCAATTTTTTCGGGCTCTGAAGTAGGGGGGGGGGGGGGGGGAAGCGACAGCCTGTTGCTTTAACAGCGTCGTAAAAACGGACCACTGACAAGCGGCGGGAATTTTATTTGTCAATAATGAAGACATAAAGCGCACTTTGTCTTTATCCGAGGTTAAACGTCAAGCGCGTTGGAGGGGCTGTTGACATGAAACCCTAACAATGGCTTGAAACCCTAAATTCAAACCCTAACACTAGTTTTAAACACTAAAGTTAAATCCTTCAACCTGGATTGAAGACCTGACACTAGAATTTAAACTATGGCCGTTCAAAAAGTATTCACTCTTTGAGCACTCACGCTACCTCTTGAACTTTTGATGTATGAGATTTCGTTTCACGCAATTAAAAAAACAAAATAAAAACAAAGACCTTTCTTTTGGACGCAAACGAGACGGGATTTCATACTGCCGCAGTATAGCGCCAACTATTGCCGTGGAAGACTTAGTTGATTTTTTTTTTTTTTCCCCCTTTGTAGTATCAGGTATCGGCCTGATAACGATACTGTACCTGGTATCGGTAATCAGCCATCCCTACTTCACACCATCATTTAAAACACCTCGTCCTTGTTCGAAACCCTAATTTGAGACCCATTCCTCGTTTTAAACGCTATCCTGTGCTGAAACCCGAACCGTAGCTTTAGGCCCAATTGGCTTGAAATCCTTACACTGGCTTTAAACACGAAACCAGACTCGATACCCCAATTTTAAAACCCAAACTTTTAACTGTACCCCAAATACTAAGCTTGAAATCCAAATGCAGCAAACAAATAAATAAATAAATAAACTAAACAAACACCCGCAACCCGAGTTTGAAACAATTGATCGACATCCAGTATTACCATGATGCTTCCGCAGTGGGACAGGTTGCTCTTAATGCTGAAGACGTAGTCGTCGCCCACTTCCACGCCTCGACAGTCGGGGTCATTTAGATGCAAATCCCAGACCTGGGCACACGTACAGTATGATTAAAATTAAATTAAAAAATCAGTTTACGTGGAAATAAACGGGGGGCGCGTGCGACGACTTACGTAAACGGGTGGGACTTTGTTCAGGAAGAAAGCGCTGGGAATAACCACTTCCATGTGGTCGTTGGTGCAAATGACCGTTTCGTTCAGCTCTAAATGAAAGAACAAAGACAAACAACAAAAAACATGCTTGTAACCTACGCATTTGTGCCCTGAAATGACTTGGTCAAAAATTCCCTTTCTCCTTTCATATGTTCTATGTGCCCGCATCAGTCCAATCACGGTGTTTTGATTAATATTGGAAATCCAGCTCAGGTGGCGGCCATTTTGTCAGCCCCCTGAGATGAATGAAAAAACACCAAAAAAAAGGCAGTGGATTTTTTTTTGCTTCATGGTGCAAACAACATAAAGAACAATTGTAATGTCTTGTTTCATGAGCGTAAGAAGTGAATAGAATGTAAAGAACAAAACAGGTTTTGTCTCGAGATAGTGTTTTCGTGGCCGATACTGAAAATGAGAACTCCAGGAAGCCGATCACCGACACTTGGAGCTGATATTAATTTTCAGGCAAAGGGAAACTATTGACTTCCAATTAAAAAAAAACAAAATACAAATAACTCAAAGTCTTCCCCTTGTCTTTCAGCATGTTTATTGAGTAGTTTTTCTTTTCTTTTCTACACAATACGCATTTGTTTTAAAATTCAGTTTAGACAGCAAATAATTTAATATGTGATTGGAGCCTGGTGATCTTTTTTTTTATTTTTATAATATATATTTTGAGCGACAAAACATGTTTTCAGGGGGAGAAATCGGCGGAGAAGAAAAAAGTACAGGTTGTGTTCAAAATAATAACATTGCAACACAGATACGAAGCGGAAGTAAATATGAGTTCAGCATTCCACAAGTAAGTCGTTTTTTCTCCCTCTGATTTTGTTGAAAAACAAAGAGACTAATAGTTTTTTTCAGAGTTTGAGCTGTTGTCTTTTTTTTTTTCCTCTTTGAGACCTCGAAGGTGGAAAAAATGGCTCAAGTTGTATTGCAGACGTGAAGCGGCGTTCACCCCCACTCACGGCGTGATTTTTATACTTATATTTATTTGTATACTTTTTGTCTTCTACTTTCTCCCTTTCATAATGTTGCTGCTGTAAATTTGGAATTTCTCCATTGTGAGACAAATAATTTTTTTTTAAATCTTATTTTGTGAAGGCAAAATGCTCCAAGAATTTCCTGCCTGCAGTCCACCTTGGCATTTTTCCCGCGCGCAACTGCATGAAATCTGTGTGAAACGACTCCCCCCCCCCCCCCCCCAAAAAAAAAAGTAACGGCTCACCTTCTTCGTACGTCTGCAGATCACCTTGGGCGGAGACGAGTGTCAAGGTCAGCAGCAAGCAGGTCCAACGCAAACTTGCCATCTTGTGTCTCCCCCTGGGAACGTTTGGCCACCGACTGCCGAATGCCGCCGCTGTCAACGGCCACAAGACGTAGCACCCCGGGCGCCGGACAGCTCCAACCAAGTGCGAGCGCCTCCCTCCGCCCCCTAAAAACAGCAGCTTGAATGATGTCCTTGTGGGGGGGGGGGGGGGGGGGGCAACAATGAGATTCCGCGCGTGAATAGGGGGAGCCCAGGGGCGTCCGAGGTAACTCCTCTTTTTGTAAACACGCTACGACAACAACAAGTGCGGCGGTAACCATGTAAGCAGACTTAAAAAAAAAAAAAAAAGTGGGGGGGGGGGGGCAAAAAAAATCTTTATGGGTAAGCGGGAACCCCTGCGGGGGGGGCGGCAAGTAAAAGAAACTTGGCTGAAGAGTGCACGTGTGCTGTAGGACCACATCATAAAACACACTCTTCACTTCCAGACAGAAGCCGAGAACACAAAATGGCAGAAAATACAAAATGAATCAAGGCAACTTTATGGGGCAGGAGGCAAAATGGCTTTTTTTTTTTCTTTCTTTCTTTTTTTTTTTTTTTTACAAATAAGTTTACCTTGTAAAGTCAAGTTTGAGTTTACAAGTTCGGTTCCCAAGCGAAGGAATCTTGAGATTTCACTGTCCCACCCCCACATTCAACAAAACACCAGCTTCACGGGGACACTCACTCCGCAAAGACAATTAAGGAAGAAAAAGAAAAAAAAAAGGGGAAAAAAGAGAAGGAATGTGCAACACCGCGCTAATTTCTTTTGTGAAAGACACAAGAGCAGAAACAAAGTCCTCCTTCCTGCGCGCGAGTTTACAAGCGTGCCGCTCGGTCGTCCCTATTGCCTTTTATTTCCTGGAAGTTGTGAAAACGGCAAAGGGATGATTGAGTCCAAATCAAAACACTTCTACTGTACATTCATGTATTTAAAAGTGTATCAATGTCTTTTTTTTTTTAAGAAAAAGGGTCACAGTGCCAAAGTGAAGAGGCGTGTCCATCCATGCCGCCGAGTGCCTCGTGGTTCGTCTTCACTGTAGGCGTTGGCCGTCGTCTTCGCTAAAGAGGTCCGCCAGGTCGGCCACGGTGAGCACGGCGGCCTCCGAGTGCTTCATGGCGGCCCGGCTGTGACTGCAAGACCGCAAAACAATTTCGTTTATCGGCGTTACCTTGACTTGAGCGTTGAATTTGTTCCCATCCTGACCACGCAGAAGTCAATGGAATCATACGGTGGAACCTTGATTTCATGGACTAACTGGATGGCGGTTTCGTCCGTGAGAGCCGAATGTCCGTTAAAAAAAGTAATTGATCAAAAATGGCCGCCACACCCGTGCTTTTTGGCTCACTTCATTTCTGGGTTTGAGTCGTGATGGGTTGTTTACTTGAGTCCCTGAGCAGCTCTGATGTCATTTTCAGTCGACAGCAAGTGGCAAAATGAGATCCATGAGATGGATAAAAACAGGTGGGGGGGGGGGGGGGGTTCCTACTCAGTTTCTCTTTCTGCAGTCATAAAACAGAGTATTTGGGAGCCTTGAAAGATTAGTCAGAAGCCACCAAACTGGCTGGGACTCAATATTAATTAATTAATTACATTAACTGGTTAATTAATTAATTACATTGACTAGTTAATTAATTAATTAATTATTAGTTAATTTATTTTATTTTATTTTAAAAGAGTTAATGTGTCAAATATTATGCTGTGTATTAAACAAACATTAAAAATTAAATAGAATTGTGTGGAAAAAATACTCAAAATAACTATACAGTGATTTTTATACTGTGATACCACGCAATATTTTTGGTCATTGGCTCAAGAGCAGATAACTGGCCTGAGGTGGCCTACTTCAAGTTATTTCTCAAAAAATCCTCTTACAGCTCTTAATCGCTGAAGCTACGACTCGCGAAAAAAAACCCCCCGCAAGTTTGGGCGCTCCCAAGTCAAGGTGATTTTGAGCGGATGAAATTCGCACCTCTTTTCCGCCGTTTTAAGCATGGCCTGCATCCTCTCCTCGATGGTGGACTTGATGAGGAAGCGGTGCACGAATGTCGGCCTGGTGGGACGGAGACAGAAGGGACAGAATGCTGCAAATGACGATTATTTCAATCATTGAGTAATCTGTCAATGAATCAACGAACTGGATAGAAAAAAAAAACACTTCAACTTTCATTCCTTTATTCAAAACTAGGACATTAATTCAAATTGACAGTGCCGAAAAAAACTCACCTATTCGCTTTTTTTGTGCTCCAATAGCAACAGATTGCTTTGCAACAAGGACATATGCTGAAGTGAGTTGAGGATTTTCATGTCGTGTTTTAATGTTGTCATGCGGCACTGATAGGAAATTCTAAAACTATATTTTTTTTTTTAATCGTCTATATTATTGCTATTATATTATTTTGGGGTCAACGGGCATTTTTTTTTCAAAGTCAAACCGATCTATGCGATGTCGTACTTGGTTTGTCCGATCCGGTGCACGCGTCCGATGGCCTGCAGCTCGTGGGCGGGGTTGAGGATGGGCTCCACCAGCAGCACGTGCGTGGCCTCAATGATGTTCAGCCCGTTGGAGCCCGTGTGCAAAGGAAGCAGCAGGATGTTGATCGTCTTCTCGTACTTGAACGAGCTCAGGTTCTCCTGTGGGGACGGCGCAGAGTCGAAAAAGTCCACAGCATACTCGGTCATGCTCGGGTAAAAAAAAAAAAAAAAGGGGGCGGGGTGGGATCCAAAAACTGAATGAACCTGGAATTTTTGGATTCCGTTGATTTGCGAGAACTCCATGTTGTTGTCAAAGAGCGCTTTGGCGATGATGTCGAGGACGCACTGCCACTGCAATGGAGAGGGAGCGGCGGCGCAGATAAGTCGGGTCACGCGCGACCATTCAAAACCCTACGGTGGTGACGGGTTACCGTTGAGAAGACCAAACACTTGGCGCCCGGGTCGCTCACTTGGATCTTTTTCAGGGTTCTCACCACCGCCTCCACTTTGGTCGAGTGGCTCCCCTGGGAGAGACGGCAGTTCGGCCGAGGGGCTGTTATTGTGCGCCTCGCTAGCTGTTACTATTTTGGCTAGCAACAAAGTCGAAACGGGCTCAGTAGTTAACTCAGTGCGCGTCTGAACAATCGTGCCGATGGATTGACGGACGTAAACAGCCAATAGCCGAAGGCGTCTATTTAAAAAAATTTTTTTATTAATTTTAAGTGACTCGGTAGCTACTGCTGTTGTGGTTAGCGACGCGGTTGTCGGAAATTAGCTTAGCGGTTAAGCTGAGACGAAGATATTTTGTTGACTAACCTTCACCGGGATGTCCTGGTCCTGGCCGGACGCCTGCGCGGTGAACACGTAAGAGATTTCGGTGTGAGATGTGCTCTGCCTGCAGATGGCGCAGTTGATGGCGCGTCGCCGCGAGCCCACGCTATACTGCTCAAGGATGATGGCGATGCATTGGTTGCAGAAGCAGTGGCCGCACGTCAGCACCGCCCACTGACAAATCAAAGAAGAAAAAAAAAAAGATGGCGGAGGTTCATGAAAAGAAGACAAACAAGCGTTGGAAACAAAGACGCTCAACCTCCTGTCCGAGTGGCCGAGCACAAATGGGACACGGTTCCGGGTTCAGCCCGCCAGTGGACTTGTCCTGGGACTAAAAATAGGGAAGATTAGCGAGCGTCATCGTCTGGATTGGAGGAGGGGAGTACCAAAAGGGGGGGTGGGTGGTGGTACCTTCTCCAGGTTTGTCAGGTATAAAAACTGTCCCAGCTTCTTTTGCAGTTGAGACTTGGCCACCGCTTGGTCATTGAGAAGTTTCACTCGGTTCTGCTCCACCTGCAAAGATCAAATCGGACGCAAATTTAAAGAGATGGCAACTTTGCATTTGCATTTGCATTTGCATTACAACAGATTTTTTTGGGATAATGACATTTTTCTGAACTGTCTTGTAATATTTTTTAAAAT
This sequence comes from Hippocampus abdominalis, assembly GCA_018466805.1. Classification (NCBI taxonomy): domain Eukaryota; kingdom Metazoa; phylum Chordata; class Actinopteri; order Syngnathiformes; family Syngnathidae; genus Hippocampus; species Hippocampus abdominalis. The sequence continues at coordinate 17,859,544 of CM031705.1, forward strand.
TAGATTTAATTGTAATATTCTGATTAATCTCACTTCAAAATCTTTTGAATGAAGTCAGATTTTTAGAACACTATAAAAAAATTAATTGACCACTTTCTATTCAATTTAATTATACAGACAGATAGAACATGGTTTTAATTCCTGAAGATTGTATTTGAGAAAATTTAAACAATAAATAAATTAAAAAATAAAAAGAAATACAGTACAGTCAAACCTCGGTTATCGTCCATAATCCGTTCCAGAAGGCTGTTCGAAAACCGAAATTGTTCAAAAACCGAAACCACGCTCTTTTTAAAATAAAAATGTTTACCGAACACGTCTGCTCACAATGGAAAGCGAACACGTCACTTCCTCGTCTACCCGAGGAAGCGTCACTTCCTGGTGTAAGGAAGGCGAGAGGAGTCAAATGGTGCATTCACGTGCGCTCAGTATGTTCGAGAACCGAAATTTGTTCGTCATCCGAGGCATAAAAAACTCGAAATTTTTGGTCGAAAACCGAATTGGACGAGAACCCAGACGTTCGAAAACCCAGGTTTTAAAATGTTTTGATGTGTTTGTTTCTTTTTTTCAAATGATCACCATTTTATTTGGAATGTAATGACTTTAAATGTAAATCATGCTTAATTGACTTATTTTCCTGATTTTTTTTTTTTTGAAGAAAGTAGGAGGATGTACCTCGTGCGGCTCGATGATGTGCAAGAGTTTTGGCTTGGGCTCGTCGGGGAGACGCACGCGGAGCCTCTCGGTGGCCATTCCCAGCTCGTCAATGGCGGACACGTGATTCCGCAGAACCATCCAGTACTCGTGCAGCACCTGACGGACGGAGAGGGGGCCGAGCCCTATGAATCCCCCAACTGCGAAAGGAAGCGCATCGGGTGCCAACCTTGTACTCCTTCTTCCAGGTCTCAAAGAGCTCCATGAAGGCGTTGCCCTCCTCCACCAGCTCGCCGTCCATGCGCTTGGCCTTGGCGAAGGTCAGGACGGCCTTGAGGGTGCGCTCCGTCTCGCTGGCGGCCCACAGGCCTCGACTGGTGGCGGGCAGGCGGTCGTCCACCAGGCCCTCCTGGTCTTCGATCATTTCCTCAAAGATGGCCGTCTGACCTTTCACCCTGTCGGGCACGGGGGCCGTTTTGACGACACGGAGGGAAAGCGCGCGACGGGTGCAAAAAGCGCGTTGGCTTACGTGTGCGAGAAGAGTTTGGATTCGTAGTCGGTGAACAGCTCATCGGCTTTGCAAAACACACAACTGGGGGATGAAAAGAAAATGTCGTATCGGGAAGAGAATTGATAAAAAGCGACAGAACACGTCCAATCGGATTTCACGTATTTGATTTGAATTTCATGACTTGATACACAGAAAAATGGGTCAGGCCGCATATTTCATATCAGATTCAACTAGTTTCAACGAATCAATGATTTACAGAGTATAGCTTCGATCAAATAAAATATGTCATGAAATTCCTTGAGAATATCGAAAATAAGGAAGTCTCACTTATTAAGCGGCAGTCGCACGGGCCTGAGGTGACAGACGGTGGCCTCGTCAATCACCTTCTTGGACGCCGGACCCTCCAGGCTCTTCACCGCCTCCCGGACAATCTTCTGCGACTTCATCAGGTCTTCCATCTGCGTGGTGAGGAGGAACAGAAGACCACGGCCGTCGCGGAACCTGCAGGGGGGGCGAAAGTCGGCTTTGGCTCGAGCGCTCCGACTCGTGAATCAAGTTGCGCCCGGTGGTCGAAAAGTTTACTTGTCAGCCATGGAGAGCTTGTGAGCTTGCTGTTTGTAGCTGGACGTCAGCTCGTTCTTGATGCGGCCCACCAGGTCGTCGTCGGTGGCGCAACGGACCGCCCGTTGGATGACCTCCAGCCACCAGGGGGAGCTCAGGTTGACCTGGACAAATAATAGCGGAGATGTTGTTCAGCACCAAGCTACAGAAGCGTGTCGCTGCCGATGTGAATTCAACGTTTTTGACTGGGCTGCGTCATTCGAACATACTCCAAAGTCGTTCCAACGAATTGATAAAGTTGTCGGACCGTATTGGTAAAGTCTTTTGGATGTATTTGGTAAAGTTTTTGGTAATGTCGTTTGAACATCAAAGTATAATTTAGGCTAAATTCCAAAAACGTTTTCCCTCGAGGGCCATGAGATATTGCGCATGGAAAAAAAATGCTAGCTTTTTTAGCATTTAGCTTTTCTTTTACAAATATGTTCCACTGTCAGATTCTCAAATCTTTTTTTTGTAATTTTTCAAATGGGTTTCAAATGTAATATTAGTCATCCATTTTTTTTTTTTCCAATTCAAATGCAACATTTTTCAAACATCGTACATTTCCAAAAGCCTGTCTACGGTGTTTAGCCTAAGTTAGCCTCGAGCTAGCTGATGTATTTTAGATGAAATGCAATGATTTGGTTGAACAGTTTGGTGTTTAGGGATACAATGTTTGATTCTTTTTTGTCTTTTTTTTTTAATCGGAAACTGCACTGAGCGTGACAAATGAAAGGGTCTTTGAAACATAAACGTTCACGAATTGCGCTCACTTTACGCTTCATCTCTTTGATGTTCTGCAAGACCGGCTGCAGGGCTTGGTGGGCGTCGGCCACCTCAGAGTCGTACTTCGTCATGTAGTGCTGACGCAGCTGCTCGGCCTGAACGGGGCGAAAAAAAAAACGGCCCAAAAATGAAAATTTCACAATGCAAAAAGTTGCAGCGGTGGAAACGGAAACGTTGGGAGTCACCTCCTCGCTGAGGCGGTCGTCTCGTAGGGTGGGAGGAATCCCAGGATGCTTTGCGCTCAGCAACTCCATCAGATTGTGAGTAGCGTGAAGTCTCTGTCAACAAAGGGTTAAAAGCTTTCTGTCTGACGCCACAGAGATTTTTATTTTTTTTTCCGCCCGAGGCATTTCAAGAAAACAATTAGCGACCATTTTGGCCGGTGATTGCGATGCGACTCTTCATATGTAAATTGAAGACGCGCATAAGACGCCGCAGATGGCGTTTGGTTTGTCTACCTGCAATGAATCCGTCTTCAGTCGCCCTTTGTGCTCCTCTGATGAACGCAACACTTCTCTGTACATCTCGGCCGCCTGCTCGAACTCATCTGTGAAGGGGCGGAGGGGGCGGGGGGGGGGGTCATTATTATTGACACTCAATACTTTGATAATGAGATGCGGCGTACAAAGGCGCTCGGAGGATGCCACAAAGCAAAAAGGGGCGACAAAAGGCGAGCCGTAAGTGATTCCCATGGTTGTTACTTGTCGTACCGCGGATGATGTGGATTCCGGCCAGGCCGTTGAGAGCGCACACCAATTGTCTGTGGGCCTCTTCGCACTCCACTCGACATTTCTTCTGCAGGGACTTGAGGAGCTCCTCCATCGTCATGGTGCTGTCAAGAAGCAAACCCGACACACTCGCGCTCAACTTCGGAACACTGAGAGAATGCAAAGTAACGTTTTTTTTGTTTTTTTAAACAGGGATCCTTTAGAACGGGGGGGTCGGCAACACGCGGCTCCAGAGCCGCATTTAGCGACATCTAGTGGCTCCCTGGAGATTTATAAAAAATGTTTGAAAATGGAAAAAGATTTGGATAGTAGGCTAATGCGGCTCACCTCTTCTGCAGGGGCAGGAACTCGCCACGAACCGCCTGCGGGTGGCAGCAGGCCTGGCGCAGCCGCAGCAGCGGGCACAGGATGGTGGCCACGGTGCGGCGGTCCAGGCTGCCCAGTTTCAGGCTCCAGTCGGAGAGCTTGCGCAGCTTGAGCAGGGCGTCCTGCGAGCACACCTCGTGCTGGCGGTGGTAGAAGTGGCCCTCCACCGGGGAGAAGCGCAGCCAATGCACCTCCTCCGTTTGAGGAGGGATCTGGATCTGGAGCAAAACAAAAACAAAAAATAATAATAACAACAACACAGGGGAAAATAATCTTTAGCCTGGATTGAAGGTAGACTGAATTGTGCTTTGGGTCCAAATCGGACTGGTTGTTTGTCTTTGTGTGGCTTCTGATTGGCTGGTGACCAGTTCGGGGTGCACCCCACCTCAACTGGAATAGGATCAAGCACACCTGTGACCCCTGTGTCACAAAATTGCTGCCCACCTTTTTAGGCACTATTGACTGAGAAGTGATTAACTCTTTCAATCCACAAGACGTAGTTGTACGTCTTTTTAAAATTAGGCCCCGCCTACCAAGGACGTACTTGTACGTCTAAGTCTTTTTTTTTTTTGCGTCATAGAGGAGGAGGGTCTGATGCAATGTGTGAATGAGAATAAGCCGTTTGCATTGTAAATCATGTAAAAAAAAAAGTGACCAGTAGGTGGCAGTGGTGCCTCACGTGCTTGAAATGCCTGCTTTTACAAAAAGCTCTTCTCTCTTTTTTTTTTTTGCCCAGGAATCGCCATTTCTATGAAACGTAGCCATTTTCTAATGCCGATTGCTGAGGTTCTTTATTTGAACCACAACTGCGCAAGACAATTAACTTACTCCAAAGTATCAATGAATTGTAATTAGGACTTAACGATGGTCAAATGACCTTGTAAGCGTTGTAAAATGATCAGTCGATCGATAAATATGACCGATTTCATTATCCACATCAATTCGGGATCATTTTTGAAAATGACAACACCTGATCAATGACGTCCTTCTTCGCCGAGCGCCACAGCAGCTGCGCCACCACGCTGTAGAGCGGCTCCGCGTTGCCGCGGCGATACGGCCGGTAAAGCAACTGGTCCCACCAGTGCTTCACCCAGTACGGATCCACGCCCAAAAAGAGAACCAGGCCGTAAAGGTCTGCAGAGGGCAGGCGCTAAGGTCAACAGCTTGTCGTTAAAAGGCTAACGGCGAAATGAATACGCGCATTCATTCAGCAAGGGGGATGGGGGGGGGATGCTATCGTAAATAGCTTGTTGCTAAAAGCTAAATGCGGCTAACGTGTGACGACGAGCATGAAAATGACCGGAGAGGCCCTTCAAAGAAAGGCCAAATACTTTTACTGTATTTTAGTATATTACATGCACGTACACACACTAATCTTACTACATGGATGCCATCAGAATTAGCATGTTGCTAACATCTTTAAAAAAAGTAGTATTTAGCACTGCAGGCTATATGCAATATTATAAGCGTTTGAAATCTGGTGATTGATTATAAAGGGGGAAAAAAAAAAAAGATCATTTTTTTTTCTCACCCTCCAAGCCTCTTTGCACCGGCGTGCCGCTGACGCACCATCGGTTGACCGAGGCGAGGCGTAGCGCCATCTCGGCGGCTTTGGCGGTGGGACACTCCACCATCTGCGCCTCGTCCAGACACACGCGCCACCACTCCACGGCCACCAGGGGGCTGGGCACGGCCATGTAGCGCTTCTGGTTGCGGAAGCGGCGGCCGTCGCGACTGTTGCTGTGCGGGATGTCCACGTAGTTGAGCTCCGAGCGCAGCACGTCATAGGTGGTGATGACGACGTCCTGCTCGGCCAGCAAGCGCGGCTGGATGAAGCCGTGCTTCTTCACGCCCTGGTACACCTGGGATAGAGGCGATGAGGAAATACAGGCAACATTCTCGTGTCAAACACTCAAAATATGATTTTTTTTTTTTTTCGAGTGGTCGCGACCGAGCTCTCTCACCAGCACGCGCAGCGAGGCAGACCTGACGTGGCGGTTGATCTCCTCCACCCACTGGTGGCAGATGGAGCTGGGCGAGATGATGAGCGTGGCCCCGGTGGAGACGGGCGTCATGGCCACCAGGCAGTGGGGGCAGTAGAAAGGCGTGGTGTCCAGGCTCTCCTCCTTGTAGTTGACGCAGCAGGCGTGCTGCCACAGCTGGCACTTCATGCACTGCACGCGGGCCTTGTAGTCCACCAAGCCCAGCTCGCCGCAGATGCACTCGAAGCGGTAGTCGGCTGTGTTGAAGGGGACCACCGACGCCAGGACGGGGGGCTCCGGCTCCGGCTGCTCCCGGGAGTGGGACGGTTGAGCCAACGCACTTTTTTGTTCCGTCTCGGCGTCTCGGGACACTGTCGGGAAGTTGGTGTCGGCGAGATCTTCACTCAGGGAGTTTTGGAGAGCACCTCGGCCTTCTCCTTCGCGCGTCTCTGGAATGTCTTCCTGGGCGAGTGCTCAGAGAATTTCAGATTCTGGGGGATTAAAAAAAAAAAAAAAACCAGGAAAAAAAGTATTTTGCAATGAAGTATTAGCGGGATTTTCACGTATGGGTGTACTCACTTTTGTTGCCAGAGGTCTTGCTATTAACTCATTCACTCCCAAAGACGTTTTTAAACGTCTTTTCAGACTTGGTCCAGAATTGGCTGGTACTGAATGAGTTAATGGCTGTATTTTGAGTTTTTTTTTGAAGAGGCAAACAAATGCGCACGGTTATATAAGCTGCGCACTACATTTCATTGCACTTTTCATTTCTTCAATGTTGTCCCATGAAAAGATACAATTAAGTATCTGCAGAAATGTAAAGGGGTGGGCTCATATTGTGAGATCCCGTAGATAATTTAAACAAAAGTATTTCCGGAAAATCCGGAAAAATTGATATATACAGTCAAACCTCGGTTTTCAAACGTCTCGGTTCTCGACCAATTCGGTTTTCGACCAAACATTTCGAGTTTTTTATGCCTCGGATGACGAACAAATTTCGGTTCTTGAACAACTGAGCGCACTTGAATGCACCATTTGACTCCTCTCGCCTTCCTTACACGAGGAAGTGACGCTAAATACCTACGAGTAGACGAGGAAGTGACGCTTCCTCGCGTTACTTTCCATTGTGAGCAGACGTATTCAGTAAACATAATAATAATGTATAATAATAATAATAAAAGAGCCTAGGGTAGGACAATATTTACATATATTATATTTCGAACAGCCTATCTATATATATATACGGATATATATGATAAACCGAGGTTTACTATATATATATATATAGGTTTTTTTCACCGCAATAGAATTTAAAAAATAAAAATAAAACCAACCCCCACAACAGTCCACTAAGAGTAAGAACTTTTTTTTTTTCCTTGCTTACAGATTTGGGCACTGCAGCGAGCGTCTTCTTGGAGTCCTTGTACTTCTTGCCCAAGCGGAAGGACCCTGCCAGGCCGCGACCCTTCACCCTCTCCACCAGGCCCTCGTCCGTCAGCTTGGCCAAAGTCTTCTTGATGTGGCTGCGGTTCTTCAGGAGGTCGTAGCCGTAGGTGGCGCGGATGTACGTGAACACGGCGTTGACGGAGGCCCCTTTGCCCGAGCGCATTTCCCTGATGGCGGTGAGGAGCATCACGCGGACGGCTGCGCACAAGGGGACAATTATGAACGAAACAAAAATCAAATGAAGGGGTTGTAAAGCATTGCGTTAAGTACTTTATGCTTCAATTTCTTGAGGGAGAATCGCATACCAGGGTGAGATGTTTTTATCTTGGGCTGCGCTTCGGGTTTGCAGCGGATGACTTTCTGGCGCTCAAGAGGAGGCGGGGGAACAAAGTAATTCACAGATTTTCCCTAGGGAAAAAAAAAAAATGACACCGTAGATTATTTCACATTTGCTGAGTCATAGTCATCTGCGCATGGCGGTCCTCACCACAGGCAAGGTGAGGGCCTCCTGCTCCAGGTCCTGTCGGCCGTGAGAGAGAATCAGAGCCAGAACTTCCACCGTCTTGCCGAGGCCCATCTCGTCAGCCAGGATGCCGCCAGGCCGCTCCACGCCGGCGAGGGGAAACTCGCGGATTAAACTGAGAGTGACGAACAAAATTCTCAAAAGTAGGACTCTCCAATTACTTTCATTCAAATTGATGTCGCAGAGTTCCGGAACGGCATTTTCAAATATCGTAATTTTTATTTTTTATTTAATGGAGTTACTCACCAGCCGGTAAAAGGGTTGTAGAAGAGTTTCTTTCCACACAAAGTGACCAACTCCCGCCACAAGAAATGCAGCGATTGTTCTGAAAAAGACGGGGGGGAGGGAATCTCATGAGCGACAACCACGGCCCACAAATTTAGCCAAATTTAGCCTTTGCTGAGTTCAGAGGTGAAGAGAGCAGATAGGAAGAGTGAACACAGCCGTGTTCAAACGGCAGTTTTGGGTTTTGTTGTGGTCGAAAAGAAATGAGACCAAGAGAAATAAAAAAATTTTTTTTAAAGGTTTCACAAAGAAAGTTTTTTTTTTGTGGTAGAAAAGAAATGAGACCAAGAGAAACCAATTAAAAAAAAAAACCGTTTTCACCCACGGAATGTGACCTATGACCTGTGCAACTTGATTGATAATGATTTTTTTAAAAAAACTTTTCAAGAGGGGAAATAGCTGGACTTGTGTGTTGCATAAGTGTGCACTCCCTCTGGTAACTGGATTGTGGCGGTGTTTAGAGTTAACCAATCACATCAGCAGGCAACTTCTACAATGAAAATGCTGAAAATGAAGTTCGGATGGTCCTGGCAGGCTTTTTGTCACGTTACTTTTTGCTTTCTGACTGAAGCCTGGCGGGTTTAGTGCGAATACGGGCTGCTGTTTCAAACTGTCGTGGTACCATGAAAAACAATCATTGAATGCGAATGAATTTCATTTCAAATGATTTGAAACTGAACTGTACTTGAATTCGAATCTCCTTTCATTTTCTTGGCATCAGTCAATGACGTTTTCCTTCAAGCTAATGTCTTTGACTATAGTTCATGTTTTATATTCATTTTACGTTCTTTGCAGTCAATTCGGTGAGTCTTTTTGTACACCAGAAGGAAGCTATTTTGTAGTACGGCATTGTGAGAGAAGTGGCATCCTATTTTTCCATCTACCTTTTAGAGCCGTATTCCTGACTTTCTCCCGCATCAGCATCCAGTTGACAGCCTGGCTCTGATAGGGGCGGAGCACCGGGAGCAAAGCTTGGTGCTGGACGTCAGGTGTGCCTTCCCGTCGGCCTTCGGTTTGATGCACGCATCTGACGTAGTCGTAGAGCTCCTCCACGTTCTGCCTCTCCAGGTCTGTGTCGCATTCCTCCTCCTCGTTGTCCCCGACTTCTGGCGGAAAAACATGGCAGGGATGTCAAGACGTCAAACGGCTGCACTATTGCATAGGTTTGGCCTAGAAACGCATTTTATACAAACGTACTAACCAAAGTAGATTTTTTTTTGGGGGGGGGGGGTGATGGATGGATTACTCGGACCATTAGAGAACAGCTCTACTGCGGCATGATGACTAACCAGGAATGATGAAGTCGTAAAAAACATCCATCATCTTCTGCATGAGCTGATTGGCTTTCTTCATGCGAGCGTTTCCCTCGCTGAGGAACTCTGGCTTGCCGAGGCCGCTTTCCAGTAGGTAAATACCAGCCTTATGGGGAAAAATAAACACCGGCTGTGTAAAGACCGATTCAGTCACATTCATTCCCTGCTTCGTAATCATAAGACGGTCTCCGCCTACACGACATAGTTGACAGGGAGTGATTCAGCCATTGGGAAGTCGACAATTCTTTGTAAACACTGCTCACCTTAAAGGAGTCCTCTTCTTTTTGGTGGCAGAGCTGTAGCACCCTTCTCTTCTGAAGCCAGTCCAGGTCCTCGAGCAGGACGCAAGCGAGGCTACACTCTGCGGCGCAGGTGTCGGCATCCGGGTCGGGCTCCTCGGAGCTCCCGAAGCTGACACAAAGCCGATCCACCATCTTGCGAATCACAAATGCCCCGTGGCGAGAGTCCGATGGGAGACGGGCCGGCTGAACGTGGAACTCCCCGATGAGCGCCTTCCAGATGTTGCTGAGTTGGGCAACGGGTAGCACGGTGAGTGCTAGGGAAGTGGAGGCCGAGTCTGACAATGTTTCGGGGAGGTCCTCCGGTGGCAGGGCGTTCAAGGAGACACCCGAAGATGGGTTAGCAGGAAGGGAGGAGCAAGATGGTATCACCAGGATGTCCTCCTCATTCCTACGATCCTCCAGCATGTTCCAGTTCAACCTCTGTTTCGCCTCCTCGTCCACCCTCACTGGGGGGGCCTTCTTTCTGCGACTACTCATGGTCGAAACTCTAAAACGAAATGCAACATACACATTATATAGGAGACTCTCAAGCAACCATTGAATGGTGCAAACTGTAAGACACACAAATTATGAACTTGCAAGGAGCATTGAGGAGATGCCGTTAATGACATTCAATAGGCCCTCCTGCTCCTTTGAAGACATCACTAGAAGACACAAAAGTGTATGTGTCTTTGAGTTGATTACACTTCATGAAAACAATAGAATTACTTACATTTTATTTTACTCCGCTTTTATATTTCACTGTACAGTGACATTGTTCTTCATTAAAAGCATGACAATGACATTTGGTGTTTTTAGGGTGACTGGAAAAGATGAGTCTAATTTCAATTAAGATAGATAAGATTTTTTTTTCTTTGTCTACAAGCTTTTGCTTGTAATCATAAACTTTACATGAATCCAAATCACTTACAAACGAAATATATTTTAAGGCCATATCGCCCACCCCTACTATCAATGGAGGCAAAATGAGACGGCGTTAGAAATTGAGGCATTTTAAATAGACAATCGCGAGGTATGATTCCGTCTTAAGACGTTCATGATTAAAAGAATAAAAAAAGAAGAGGATATTTACACTTTGGAACGCTCACAAAGAACTCGGTCGTTAATCACCGTCCGTGAAACGATGTTATGTCACCAAAACGCCATGACTGAGCAAGAAATGTACAAAACACTCTTCCTTTAACTAAGCTATTATTGTTGACAATGGTCGCCATGTTTAATCGGATGTGACGACACACATCAGCGCCAGTTTGACGTCTTGACAAATGATTATATAGATTTAAAAAAAATATAGAATTAATATTATGATATAATGGGAGTAGAACTTTTAATTATGTCTCGCGTAACATTCGAAAAATACGCGATGTACTGAGGAGTTATTATTATTATTGTTTACTTTCATGTTGCGCTGTCACATGTTGATTACGTTTCCTACGCTTCTGAAACAAGTGTCAAAAATTCAGCATATGATAGGGAAATACGATTGTATTTTGAATTATAGACTGCCAGGGAATTAGTAATTCAAAAAACGGTTTATTTGCTGTGGTGGAGAAACCTTTACTTTAGACGGAGCGGAAGTGCCAAAATCGAAAGGCCACGGCAACAATTGCGCGTCTTTTAATCATCAATATTCCCACGCACACACGCTCGTGCGCGCACACGCGAACACACACGCACACTCGTTTATGTTGATGCGAATCCATATTTTTCGAGCGGAAGTAGCAAAGTAAAAGCACACAGAGGCAATTCTGTGATGAGGGAGCCAGAACGATACTGTAAAAATAATGTCTGCGCTCATGAACAGTTCCCAGGTGTCTCCTGTTGTGTGGCATCAAATTTTTCTCACAATGCCCCAAAGGTAAAACATTATTGACATATTTTATAATATTTAGGATATGTTACCTTATGCTGATCTGACTTTTTTTATGCCCCCCCCCAAAAAAAAAAAAAATTTATGCTGCACCAAAAAAAAAAGTTAAAAACAGAACTTTATTTTCAAATCTTAAAAAACAGATCAAAGCTACATTTGGATGACAAACGCACACTTTTAATGTGCCCCGAGTATCTCTAAAGCTGTTCTGAATTTGAGGAGATATTGCAAGCTGCTCGAGTCATCCACTAAATGGGTCACTAACACCTAAAATTACAGGCGACAGGAAACTTGAATCTGATATAACACTGACATTGGGCGGAATCCACCTAGCTCCAAAATAATCACTTTTCAGGAGAATCCCTAACACAAATGTGTGTTCAATCATTAACATTGCATCATCAATGCTTGAGATTGGTTAAAAATAACACACACACATTTGGAATGACCAATGGGTAGAGATTTGTGAAACAATAGTGACATTTACCAAATTGTGATGTAGGAGGTTTCCGCCCCCGACGCCAGCGATATGCATAAACAGTTCAAGCAGATCCTTTAAAATGTCCCAGTTCGGCGCTCAGCTGTTGGCCTTGGAGTCCATGTTCTTGAGGCACCAGGCTGAATTTAAGCTGCCATGAAATTCGGCGGGCGCAGTGTTTTCGGCTGCGCCTCGTCAGAGCGTCTGCACGATGACGGGATACAGAAGGGACGTGTGCTCGGCCCCTCGGATTGGCAGTTTGTGTGTGCTGTAGTAGTGGATGACCTCCGGGATGGTGGCAAAGGGTGGGCTGTTGTCACCCAGCACAAAGCAGCCGTCGGCGGAGCGCGTGAACTTCATGTGCATGAAGCCCTTGCAACTCCTGGAAGACAAAACGACAAGAGTGAAAGTGGACCCAGTGAACTCTCTTTCTCCAAAGAGGCTCTTGTGTCTGTGTGTGGATATGCGTCGATACCTGAGCGAGAGAGAAAAGTCGTTGCAGGAGGTCTGGCTGTTCCTCACGAGGTAGGAGCTCTCCTTGCACAGGGTCAGCAGAGTCTCTGCTTCGGAGCGGTTTAGGGCTCCATGGTACCACCTGCACAATGATTTTTTTTTATGGGGGGGTGGGGGGTGGGGGAATAAAACGTGCATTGTGTTCTGATATATTTTTTGGATGATATGATGCACAGCAGGTCACATTGGCCCATTGACATGGCAAGATACAAACACAACAAGTGGGTTAATTACCCCCCCCCCCAAAAAAAAATCAAGTAAAACAAAAATAAACCCAGCATCAAATTTATCATAAAAAAAAAAAAAGTTTCCCCCCCCCCCTTGCAATTAGCAGGAATACAACAGAAGAATTAATCATTAAAAAATCAGACACCGCTCAATTAAAAAACAATTTCAAAAATATGTAACAAAAATATATTTTTAAAAATAACTCCAGCAGATTAATTTAAAGAATTAGCCCCTCCCCCCCAAAAAAATGTTTTTTTACAGCCAATACAATAATGATCCTAACTCGTCAGGTCAATTTGACCTGCAATATAACACGAGGGTTAATCACTATAAAGGACGCATATTTAAAAAATCATTTCAAGCTAAAAAAAAAAACAAACAAACAAAGCCGGCAGAAAACGGATACAAAAAAAATGCACGTTGACAAATCTATGGGTCAATTTGAGCCACTGTCCAACAAGAGAGTTAAATGATAGACATTTGTGATTGAGAGGTGTTGACGTGATGCCTCACACTTGTTTTTCTAGCGGCAGGAAGGGGTCCACTCTCTCTCCGAAGAGGGGGAGCGCGTCACAAACCAGACGCAGGGTGTTGGAGTCCGCCGCCGCCGCCGCCACCGATGCATCAGCGAGCTTGCTGTGCTCTGTTTGGACACGCTCCCGCTCCCGCTCCCGCTCAGCGCCCTTGAACTGAACTATGGACAACAAGCAAGAAGTGGCAGCTTAGTCGCCACATTTAAACCAGGCCCCAATTTCGGCGACATGAAGTAACCCGAGGCTCATTCATTCATATGTTGGTTTAATGGACATAACTCTGATATAATTAGTATTCCCAAAAAATAAATACATGTGCATTACAAAAAAAGGTTTGTTGCTTTTTGAGAACGCTGCAACTGGCGAATGGCATTTCCACCAATTTAATTGAACGTTTTGGACGGCGCCCCCGCAGTTAAGAATCACTTCAGAAATTTGAGACGCACCGGCGAGCGCTTTGGAGATGTCGTCCTTCTTCCACTCCCACGGCTGGTCGTACTCATCGGCTGGCCTTTCGTCATTTTGGGGCAGCCGGCTCTCCCTATCGGGCGTAAGTGCGCCGTCGAGCCTGTGGTGGCGCTGATGCTGCTGCTGCTGCGTCGGTGCCGTCGGAGCCACGCGGCCCTGCTGTCGGGTCCTTTCCTCGTACGGGCTGTCGTATAGCTGGCTGCCACCGGCGCTCGTGCACTTGTTGCGCTGCATTTCTGAAGAGACAAAGACACGAGCTTCTTTTGGCTGCTTCCCTATACCCGGATTCTCAATGGAAACACTCGCTATCATATTGCAACGTGTATCGATGTACGTCTGTAAACGTACAGTCATTTCGAGAACAACACCTGAAATAATCTGCTGAGCCTCAAAAGGCTCCATGTAGCTACAGCTGTCTGACGGTGTCGATTCGCGCTCCAAGCCGGTCTGCGTCTTTGCGTCTGGGCGGGCGTCGAAGGGGTCCGAGTAGTCCGTGTCGGCGTCCGGTGCTACCGGGGCGGAGGGCAGCACCTGGGCCAAAAATCAAAGGACAAATTGAGATTTATTTGGGTGCGGGTGCAAAAGCGGACACGGAGGCGATCTTACGGGCTCCTCTTGAACAGTGACGGGACTCAGGGGAATCTTACAATGGCCAAACTCCTGAGACTCCACTTTAATTAGTCTGTGTTTGGGAGACAACAATTTCACCTGCAAACAACACACTTAATCAATCACATGCGGATTTTCCTGAATCACTAGATTAAAAAAAAAAAACTGAAAATTGTGTGCCGTACCTCTGCGCCAGGAGACTGGCTGGGGCAAAAGGCAGGGAATGGAGGCAGGCTTACATCCACGCCTCCGTAGCCGCCGCCATTTTGGTGCTCCTTGTCCGAGCACCGGTACGGATCCTCAAAGTCCAGCTCCTTCTGAGCTCGGTAGGCCCGCAGGATCTCACTCTCGCTGTAGTCTGGTCTCGGGGGTTGCGGGGGGTCACGCCGGTTACCAAAGTTTAGGTAGTCCTTCAGCCACTTTGCCATGGATCTGGGAATAAGAATGTACTGTTTATTATCGTGCTTTGCGTGCATTTTAATACCTTATTGTGGGAAATATTTTTATTGATTTTCCTTGATCAATAAAAGTGTAGGAGAGTCATAGGCCAGAACGGTGTTAGGGTTTCTTTCGATGGACTGTTTTGGCTGTGAATCCACATTAAAGTGTGATTGAATCATTTTACAGAATCACAACAAATGGATTAATCACTAGTTTTGAAATCAGAGGCCAGTAAAAACTGTTTGTGCAAATATTATTACATTTATTTTGCTCGCAATATCAAAAGCTTTTTTTCAAAGGTAAGACAAATTGCAATTATGGTATTTTAGCCAGAATCAAAACAAGTAAATTGACATTATTTGCTTTGGTGGGACACATAAAATGATGTGGCGGACCGGATCTGGCCCCCGGGTTTTAAGTTTGATACCGTACCTGTGCTTCAGGGCATTTTTCTATATCTTTTCATGACGACTCATATTGAAGTCTATCGGCGTCCTAATAGTCACTCCATGGACGTTTTGTTGTAGTTTTTGTTTGGTCGAGAAACACACCTGAATGCTTTTGGGGATGCATTTTACGATTTGGGAGAGAATCCGAAAACGAGTTAGCCTGCTAACTTACGGTAGCAAGCATTTTCGTTCAATGTATCGACGCACGGATTCGGTGGCGATCAGATAAAGACGAGCCGAAAATACGGACTGAAAGTATCATTGAAAAGCGTGACGTATTAACGCCGAACTTGAAGGCGAGCGAGGCATTTAACTAGTTAGCTGCGCTCCAGCTAAGCTAAGAGTTGACTTGTTTGAAAAGCTCACCCTCCTTCTTCCCGTTGACGGCTGCTCTCAGTTTATTTTACACGGCCCACCTCTTCCATCCGTTGTTTCTTTTGGGACGCTTTTAAGTCAGGAACGGCAAAGTTCGTAGGGTCTGCAGCACTTGTCTATGATGGGTTTACGGTTAGCCAGCAAGCTAACGTTAGCCTGGCCACAGCGGTCCCTTGTGGGGAGACCGACAACACGCCCCCGCGGCCGCCGGCTGAATAGGTGAGGCGTGACGTCACACACGGTGTATTTGCCCTCTACATTTTTTTTTTTTTGCCGGCCGTTTTCGTAAAAATTGTGAATTAAGAATTATGAACATATGTTAATGTGTATCAATAGGTTCCGCTGCATCAAAAAATGTTGTTGCTCATGAATTAGTTGCAGAAAATGATGTTGGGTTTATAAATGCATTCCTCCACAGCTGTGGCTCACCATTTAAATAACCTTTATCAGATTTGATGGTTAAGTCACAGACATTTCCAAAAAGCACCATGTTTCTTTTTCATAACCAGGGCAATGAAAATGAAACCCGTCTCGCCATTGGCCCAGCACTGGGTGGGAGGTGGGACGGGGGCTTGCTCATTGAAACAGATTTCATCATGGCTAGAAATATGCTGTCCAAATATTTTTTATAATGATCCTTTATAGTATTTTGACAAAAGCGTCCCGCAGACATGTTTTCAAGGCAAAATGTGTCTTTTTAAGGTTTACGTGTCACAATTTAAAGCCTAAAATTGACTTCCACTTAATTGTAAGGAAGGAAAATATCTTGTATGCACCGATAAATATTTAAGACTAAATATTGAGTGTTGTTTGGTCACAAGAATTCAAAAAACTTCAATTACACTCACAGATGATTTATTTCAACACTAAAACATATTTCATGAATGGCATTGTGTCACGGGTGCACAGATGCATGTTCACCCTCATTCGCTGTCACTGCTCCCACTGTCTGAATAAGCACCCAGCAGGCTGAGCGACGACGATCCGTTCGGGGGAACAGCCGCACTAGGAGCCGAAAGGTTAGCCGTGACGCTAACCGGGGGCGACTTTTTGTCTGTAAAGAGAATTAAAAAATAATAATTTTGGTTCATTGGAAAAATTGTTTGGTGAACCAAATCCCACGGCTGAGGAATGGCATAAATGACCACCCCATACCCAAAACAGTCCCTTCTAGGTCGGGACTTGAGTTCTAGTCTGTATTCTTAAATTTAGCCGTTTTGTGACAAAATGTGCATTTTCATGGAAGGATAAAGCGGCTTTGTGATCACTTACTTATAAAGCCTGGACCGTTAACTGTTCGTGAGCTCGCGGCAGTGGTCTTGACTGCCGTTTTCCTGCGTACGACGAGTGATCCTAGAGCGCCACCTGCACCCAGCGTGCCCACACTCTTCTCCCAGCTCTCCATCTTGGCCTTTTTCGCCGTGACCGTCCCCTGTGACACAACAAGAACCATTTCTCTGACAGTGGTCAAAAAAGTGTGAATGTTGCCAAAGGCCAAAAATTCTCAAGTCTGCAAGTCATTTATGTCTGGCTGTTATGAGCAAGAAATATTTAGGCCATGTTGAAAATGTTAAAATAATAAATGAATTCTAACGTACGAAAAATGTACATGAGAAGCAAAAAATCTCTCCTTTTTTCCCTTCCACAAATAAGGATGATTATATATTTTTTGTAACGTCCTATGAAGTTTTTTTCTCAAAACTCTTATTTTTATAAACTTTCATAAAACGTTTTCTACAAAGAATGGGGTGAAAAAATGCCAGAAAGACAACAAAAAAAATGAAGATACCCGAAATATTTCAACATTTATTTTCTTTTTAAATGAAAATCGGCAAACCGCGAGCATGGCTGGGGGCAACTGCTCCTCATAGCACTTGTGTGGTGATACATACGTGTGTTTCTGCGGGTTTGTCGGCTGTGAGGATGTCCGTTGGATTGTCTGCGTTGGAGGACTTTTGCGACGAGACGTCTCGGCTGTTGCTGCCGCCGTCCTCTTCGTTGTCAGAGTCGGAGTCTCGCAGTCTTTTCACCAGCGCTCGCTCCAACATGTCTCTGTGCAACACATTTGCGTCACATTGAGCCATGACGGAGCATCTCACGGTGAGTGAGCCCCATTTTTGGGGGGGTAAATATCTACTGTCCAATTACTTGGTCTCCCGCTCGTCTTCTTCTTTCTCGCGCTCCCTTTCTATCTTCTCCAGTTCTTGGTACTGGCCGAGCATCCCCTCAAAGTCCACCTGGGCCTGTCTCTGGTTCAGATCCTTTAGCTCCTGGAGGTTCTCCAGCACCTCCATTTCCATCTTGGAATCCCGTGTGCGGTTCTCCAGCACCTGTTAAGACGGGGCCACCAAGCACTGCTATGTTAGAGCTTTGCGCTGGCTAGTGTCAACCGGCCCACTGCCACATGCTACTAGTAGTCAAGGTGTTTATTGCACCTGTTTGTGCATATTTTAGACTAAGAGCAGTTTTTAATTGTTAACAGTGTATTCATATTAAGACCGCTTGGCATCCTCTGTTAAGCTTTACGTTAATTATTGTGGTTTTTACATGCGCTGACCTTCATGGGATTGTTGAGCTCCTCGTCCTCTCGCTCCTGCTGGATTCGCTGCTCCTCCTCCTCGATGAGTTTCTCCGCCTGGAAATTTCGGGTGGCGCCGTGCTCCATGGCGTAGTCCGTGTTCTCCGGATCCGTCTGGAATCACGCGCGGAACATTTTCAACGTCGCACGTCACCTTTGTCACATGGCCACGTTCCTGCTTGAACTCACCTTGAAGGTAATCTCCGCCAGGCACCGAGTACACTTGATGTAAAAGCGGAAGATGGGCAGTCCCATGTACAGTTGGTTCTGGACTGTCTCTTTACGTGCATTGAACTTCTTTCCCTTGTAGATGTACTCGCCGCAGGTTTTACACCTGTACACAATCAATGAATTATTATCATATGGCAACAAGCATTTCATTACAGGAGCAGAAGCAGATACATACTCTCACTTTTGGTACATTACAAAAATCCCCTGAGAAAATTTTATTTTTAAATGTTATGATTGTAATTCTGTAATTGTAGGATGAGTTTGTGTTTTGGAATCAAAGTTTAGGGAACTATTGGGGGTTCAACTCTTAAAATAGACTATTTGTTGATTGTGGTACACTTACCTCATGTTGAATGGTGCCATCAATCTGACCACATACTGTCGATCTTTGGGAAGTTTAAGTTTCGGGATTTTGGCCGGATCAAAGTCCGGAGGGTAATATTTCTGTAAATAAAGTCATAACACGCGTCAATACAACCTGCAAACACATTTGATTGAAGTAAATTGACCATTTAATGACGGGCCGATTCTCTCTCGCTCGGCTAGCTTGCTAATCGTCACTGTTCATCACATCCGCACACTATAGCGATGAGTTATTAATTCTTTGTTCGGAATTTATACTTACATTCAATACTTTTCTTTCTGACATGCTTACAGTCGCTCCACAGCCAAATTGAAAAAAGGACAGCTACCACTGTACTGAAGTAAATCCGTTACGTATAAAACAAACTTCCGGTTCTTCTTCTTCTTCTTCTTCTTCTTCTTCCTCACACGTCAGGCCGGGTGGACGCATCTGTGTCGTTTTTCTGCCTCCCACAGGCCATTCTTATCATTGCATTTTTTTCTTTTCTTTTCTTTTTAAATTTGGTTCCCTTTTTAACTTTAACGGACACACCTACGGAGAATTTTGAGTCGTCAGTTAACCCAACACGCACGATTCTGGACTTATGGGGGAAATCACATGGAGCGGGATAAGACGGTCGTGGTCTGAATGTAAGTATAAATTCCGAACAAAGAATTAATAACTCATCGCTATAGTGTGCGGATGTGATGAACAGTGACGATTAGCAAGCTAGCCGAGCGAGAGAGAATCGGCCCGTCATTAAATGGTCAATTTACTTCAATCAAATGTGTTTGCAGGTTGTATTGACGCGTGTTATGACTTTATTTACAGAAATATTACCCTCCGGACTTTGATCCGGCCAAAATCCCGAAACTTAAACTTCCCAAAGATCGACAGTATGTGGTCAGATTGATGGCACCATTCAACATGAGGTAAGTGTACCACAATCAACAAATAGTCTATTTTAAGAGTTGAACCCCCAATAGTTCCCTAAACTTTGATTCCAAAACACAAACTCATCCTACAATTACAGAATTACAATCATAACATTTAAAAATAAAATTTTCTCAGGGGATTTTTGTAATGTACCAAAAGTGAGAGTATGTATCTGCTTCTGCTCCTGTAATGAAATGCTTGTTGCCATATGATAATAATTCATTGATTGTGTACAGGTGTAAAACCTGCGGCGAGTACATCTACAAGGGAAAGAAGTTCAATGCACGTAAAGAGACAGTCCAGAACCAACTGTACATGGGACTGCCCATCTTCCGCTTTACATCAAGTGTACTCGGTGCCTGGCGGAGATTACTTCAAGGTGAGTTCAAGCAGGAACGTGGCCATGTGACAAAGGTGACGTGCGACGTTGAAAATGTTCCGCGCGTGATTCCAGACGGATCCGGAGAACACGGACTACGCCATGGAGCACGGCGCCACCCGAAATTTCCAGGCGGAGAAACTCATCGAGGAGGAGGAGCAGCGAATCCAGCAGGAGCGAGAGGACGAGGAGCTCAACAATCCCATGAAGGTCAGCGCATGTAAAAACCACAATAATTTAACGTAAAGCTTAACAGAGGATGCACGTGTGAGGAGCCAAGCGGTCTTAATATGAATACACTGTTAACAATTAAAAACTGCTGGGGGGTTTCACCGACTTGGCCAGCCGGTGCATTTTGGTCATCCTTTTGTATGCGTGGTAAAGGATTTTCTCCCATTCAGTCGTTCTTTAAATAGTCAAACAAAATTCCACAATTCCATCATTCCGAGAAGTTTCACTTGTGTCATTAGACCATAAAATTACTCCCAGAATTAATGAGCTCCAGCTAGCACCAGCTAGCGAGCTAACGAGCGACGACGAATCGGCGAGAGAAAGCACCAGCTAGCGAGCTACCAAGCGACGGCGAACGGCGAGAGAGAGCACGGACCAGCTTTCTCAGCGGTGGAAGCGAACGGCGAGAGAGAGCACCAGCTCGCGAGCTAAAGAGCAGCGGCGAACGGCGAGAGAGAGCACCAGCTAGCGAGCTAACGAGCGACGACGAATCGGCGAGAGAAAGCACCAGCTAGCGAGCTACCAAGCGACGGCGAACGGCGAGAGAGAGCACGAACCAGCTTTCTCAGCGGTGGAAGCCAAACGACCTGCTGCCAGCCAACGGTCTGCTGCTAGCCAAACCTGCTGTTAGCTAAACTACCCGCCGCTAGCTAAACCACCCGCTGCTAGCCAAAACACCAGTCGATCTACACCACACTCTACGCATGCCTCCTCTTGTCTCTCCGACCGGCTGCAGCAGCTGCATCCTTCTTGCTGAGAAGATTGCTGAACTGGAGCAGAGAATCTCCACTCTCCACCATATCCATGATGCTGAGCTGCAGATGGACACAATCATCTTTGGTCCTGGACAACCAGAGTCTCCATCTTTCACCGACACAGCTGCTGCCGCCAAACCTGCTTCTCCCGCAAGTGACAAGGCCACCACTCCCGACCCCGCACCTGAAGACTCCCTGCCACTTGCCGATCCAGATGACACCTGGACACGACTTGGTGCCAAGCCCAGGTCCAGCTCCACCCCCCACGAGCCTGTGTCCGGGTCCCTGGTTCAGCGCAGTGGGAAAGACACATATCCTAACCACCCCCTGCGGTCCAATATCCAGCTGAGAAACACCTTTGACATCCTCAATCTTCGTGATTTCCCTCCTCTTGCTGGAGTGCCGACAACTTCTTCACCATTCACCACACAGTCCAAAATGAAACCCTCCACTCAGATCCCTTCTTCAGATAATCCTGTCCACCCCTTCTCCTCCATTGCTCACCGCCGCTCTATCCCTCAGCTCACTCCGGCCCCGCAGCGCAGTGTCCCTGGTCTCCTGTGCACTTCCCCCTCCACTTCACCGCCACTGACTAAACCTACGCCAAGACCCACTCTGCCTTCACCCACCCCTGCCTGCCCACTTCGCCCCCTTTTTCCTCCCACCACCCTGATTGTTGGCGACTCCATAACCCGAAACCTCCGGTTCTTCAACGCAACAACACACTGCTTCCCCGGAGCCACTGTTCCCATCATCCTCGCAAAACTCCCCAGCCTGCTTCATTCACTCCAACCATCTGTCCATAGAATTATTGTACATGTTGGCTGCGTTGATGCATCCCACCGGCAGTCAGAAATCACCAAAGGTCACTTCAACAAACTTCTTCAGTTCCTCAACACGACCGGGAAAACAATTTTCATCAGCGGCCCACTCTCTCCGCATCGTGGCATGGGCATTTTCAGCCGCATTCTTAGCCTCCACACCTGGCTCCAAACTGCCTGCAGGACACACAACGTGGGCTTTATTGACAATTTAATACATTTTGGCGCCGTCCATCCCTTTTAAAGGCGGACGGTTTTCACCCCAACAAACTTGGCAGCAGAATACTGGCAGCAAATCTCCAGCATGCTGTCCACCACTCCACAAGCTGACTAGTCGCAAATCACACACCTCCACCTTCCCCTTCCTCCACATTAACAACACACAGCACTTCCACTTGCCATAGTCCCCCCTACAGGCCCCAGTTGTCACTGTCTCATCCTGCTGCCATTTACCCCATTCAATCCATCATCACAGCCAGACACCCTCACTACTACAATAACAAGAGAAAATATTTTAAAATGTCAAGCACCAATCTCCGCCCACTCCCCCAATCCTCACTGTTACCCAGACATCACAAAATCCTCAAACTGGCTCTATTTAACACCCGCTCACTCAATAACAAAGCACTCGTTTTACACGAATTCATAACTGACAATAACCTGGACTTCCTCTTTATCACCGAAACTTGGCACAAACACCTGGACTACTTCTCACTCAACCAAGCCACCCCACCTGGTTACACCTACATCGACAAGCCCCGCCTCACTAGCCGAGGTGGTGGGGTGGCATCAGTCCACAAAACAGAGTTTAAAATCAGCACTATATCCACCTCACCCACTGAGTCCTTTGAACATATCACCTTCAAATTCCCTGGTCCCTCCCCCTTGGTCATTGCTGTCATTTACCGTCCCCCGAAATTTAACCCATCATTTTTTTCAGACTTCTCCGATTTTGTCACACAGCTCTTACCTATTTCACCTTTCACTCTGCTTCTTGGCGACTTTAACTTCCATATTGATAACACCTACTGCAAACATGCCTCTGAATTTCTGGACCTTTTGGACTGCCTTAACTTCACTCAACATGTCAACTTCCCCACCCACACCCACGGTCACACTCTGGACTTGGTCTGTTCCACCGGTCTCACCATTGAAAAACTCTCTAGCACCAACCTCAACATCTCCGATCATCTGGCTATCACTCTGAACCTCCACCTCCCTACCCCCCTTCCCAAGGAAAAGCGCACCATATCATTCAGGAACCTCAAATCCATCTCCCCAACTGACTTTTCTACCTCTGTCCTCAACCACCTGTCCATACTACCTCCTCCACTGTCCCATGACCCCACTGTTCTCACCAACCACTACAACAGCACTCTCTCCTCCTGTCTTAATCAACTCGCCCCCATCAAAACCAAATCTGTCTCCTTCACTCACTCAGCCCCCTGGTACACCCCAGAACTCCGCAAACTTAAAACCCGAAAACGCCAGCTAGAAAGACTCTATAAAAAATCTGGTTTAACCGTTCACCTCCTCGCCTACACCGATCACCTTCAGTTGTACAAGACCGCACTCGACTCCAGCCGTTCCACCTACTACTCCAACCTCATCCACACTGACTCCAACAACCAAAAGGCTCTCTTCTCCACCGTCAACAAACTCCTCAAACCCAGCGACAATATTTCAACCTCATTCACCGTTGATAAATGCAATTCATTCCTCTCCTACTTTCAATCCAAAATCGACATCCTCTACAGTTCACTCACCACCTCTCCCGTCCCCCCTCCCTTACTACCAGCATCCATCACTCCAACTACTTCACCTCTCTCTGAATTCACACCTGTCTCCATAGCCAAACTCACCAATATCATCTCAACAATGAATTCCTCCACCTGCACACTGGATCCCATTCCATCTACCTTCGTCAAGCTCTGCTTTCCCACCATCTCCCACCTCGTCATGAACATTGTCAACTCCTCCCTCAACCTTGCCTATGTCCCCTCCTCACTCAAACTGGCTGCTGTAACCCCCATCATCAAAAAACCCGGACTCAACCCTGACATCATGAGCAACTTTCGACCCATCTCCAACCTCCCCTTTCTGTCCAAAGTCATAGAACGTGTTGTCGCATCTCAAATTAAAACCTACCTAGACAATAACCAACTTTTCGAACAATTTCAATCTGGATTCCGCACACAACACAGCACTGAAACAGCCCTCCTCAAAATCACCAATGACCTCATCCTTGCCTCTGACTCCGGCCTACTCTCCATCCTCATCCTTCTTGACCTTACAGCTGCCTTCGACACCATCAACCACTCCATCCTACTCTCTCGCCTGCAATCCCTAAACATCACTGACAAAGTCCTCACCTGGCTTCACTCATATCTCACAGACAGGAAACAATTCATACACATCAACAACTGCTCTTCCTACACTGCCCCACTGTCCCAAGGTGTCCCCCAGGGTTCTGTGCTTGGTCCTCTTCTCTTCATTCTCTACCTTCTACCCATCGGCCAAATCATTCGCCATCATGGTCTCCAGTTCCACTGCTACGCTGATGACATCCAATTGTACATATCCACCAAATCATTTACCCCTACAACCCACTCCACCCTGTCTAACTGTCTTTCAGACATCAAATCCTGGATGCAAACAAACTTTCTCACTCTTAACTGCACTAAATCTCAACTGCTAATAATCGGTCCTCGGTCCCTCACCCAAACAGCCTCCAACTTTAACCTCACTATTGACAACTGCACCCTGTTCCCCTCCTCTCACTGTCGCAACCTTGGTGTCCTTTTTGATAATAACCTCTCTTTCGACCAACACATCACCCAAATCACCAAAACTGCTTTCTTCCACCTCAAAAACATTTCTCGTCTCCGCCGCTCTCTTTCTTTCAACGCTGCTCAAACCCTCATCCACGCCTTCATCACCTCCCGCCTTGACTACTGCAATAGCATCCTCTACGGTACAACCTCCAAACTCCTCAATAAACTACAGTACATCCAGAATGCTGCCGCCCGCCTACTCACCCACACCCGCACTCGTGATCACATCACCCCCGTCCTTAAAAACCTCCACTGGCTCCCCGTTCCCCAGCGTATTCAATATAAACTCCTCCTACTCACCTATAAAGCCCTTCACAAGCAGGCCCCCTCCTACCTTTCCGATCTTCTTTACCAATACACTCCTTCCCGCAACCTCCGCTCCTCAAACACAAACCTCCTCGCCATCCCCGTGACCAAGCTCAAAACCTGGGGGGACCGAGCCTTCTCTGTTGCCGCCCCCACCCTCTGGAACGCTCTACCACAACACCTCCGCAACTGTACTGACCTACAATCCTTCAAATCATCTCTTAAAACTCACCTGTTCCGCAATGCTTTTAACACCTCTTAATCTCTTTTACCCATTTTTTGCCATTTGTTCATCTAAATGTGTTTTTGTAAATTATGTATGCCATCCATCCATCCATCCATCCATCTTCTACCGCTTATCCGGGGCCGGGTCGCGGGGGCAGCAGCTTTAGCAGGGAAGCCCAGACTTCCCTCTCCCTAGCTACTTCTTCCAGCTCTCCCCGGGGGATACCGAGGCGTTCCCAGGCCAGCTGGGTGACATAGTCTCTCCAGCGTGTCCTGGGTCGTCCTCGGGGTCTCCTCCCGGTGGGACATGCCCGGAACACCTCACCAGGGAGGCGTTCAGGAGGCATCCGAATCAGATGCCCAAGCCACCTCATCTGGCTCCTCTCGATGTGGAGGAGAAGCGGGTCGACTCTGAGCCCCTCCCGGATGACCGAGCTTCTCACCTTATCTCTAAGGGAGAGCCCGGACACCCTGCGGAGAAAACTCATTTCGGCCGCTTGTATCCGGGATCTCGTTCTTTCGGTCACGACCCATAGCTCGTGACCATAGATGAGGGTTGGAACGTAGATCGACCGGTAAATTGAGAGCTTCGCCCTTTGGCTCAGCTCCTTCTTTACCACGACAGACCGATGCAACGTCCGCATCACAGCAGACGCTGCACCGATCCGCCTGTCGATCTCTCGCTCCCTCCTGCCCTCATTCGTGAACAAGACCCCAAGATACTTAAACTCCTCCACTTGGGGCAAGATCTCCTCCCCGACACGGAGTGGGCACTCCACCCTTTTCCGACTGAGGACCATGGTTTCAGATTTGGAGGTGCTAATTTTCATCCCAACCGCTTCACACTCGGCTGCGAAACGCTCCAGTGAGAGTTGGAGAGCCCTGTTTGAAGGAGCCAACAGTACCACATCATCTGCAAAAAGCAGAGATGCAATACTGAGGCTACCAAAACAGACCCCCTCAACGCTTCGGCTGCGCCTAGAAATTCTGTCCATAAAGGTAATGAACAGAATCGGCGACAAAGGGCAGCCTTGGCGGAGTCCAACCCTCACTGGAAACGATTCCGACTTATTGCCGGCAATGCGAACCAAACTCTGACCTCGGCAGTATAGGGACCGAACAGCCCGTATCAATGGGCTCGGTACCCCATACTCCCGAAGCACCCCCCCACAGAACTCCCCGAGGGACACGGTCAAACGCCTTCTCCAAGTCCACAAAACACATGTAGACCGGTTGGGCGAATTCCCACATACCCTCGAGGACCCTGCTAAGGGTGTAGAGCTGGTCCACTGTTCCACGGCCGGGACGAAAACCACACTGCTCCTCCTCAATCTGAGGCTCGACTTCCTGACGGACCCTCCTCTCCAGCACCCCTGAATAGACCTTACCAGGGAGGTGAGGAGTGTGATTCCTCTGTAGTTGGAACACACCCTCCGGTCCCCCTTTTTAAAAAGAGGGACCGCCACCCCGGTCTGCCAATCCAGAGGCACTCTCCCCGATGACCACACGATGCTGCAGAGGCGTGTCAACCAGGACAGCCCCACAACATCCAGAGCCCTGAGGAACTCCGGGCGGATCTCATCCACCCCTGGGGCCTTGCCACCGAGGAGCTTTTTAACCACATCGGTGACTTCAACCACAGAGATAGGAGAGCCCACCTCAGAGTCCCCAGACTCTGCTTCCTCCAAGGAAGGCGTGCTGGTGGAGTTGAGGAGGTCTTCGAAGTACTCCGCCCACCGGCTCACAACGTCCCGAGTCGAGGTCAACAGTGCCCCATCCCCACTGTACACAGTGTTAGTGGTGCACTGCTTCCTCCTGAGACGTCGGATGGTGGACCAGAATTTCCTCGAAGCCGTCCGGAAGTCGGCTTCCATGGCCTCACCGAACTCTTCCCATGCCCGAGTTTTTGCTTCGACGACCACCGAAGCTGCATTCCGCTTGGCCAGTCGATACCTGTCAGCTGCCTCTGGTGTCCCACAGGCCATAAAGGCCCGATAGGACTCCTTCTTCAGCTTGACGGCATCCCTTACTGCTGGTGTCCACCAGCGAGTACGGGGGTTGCCGCCACGACAGGCACCAACCACCTTACGGCCACAACTCAGATTGGCCGCCTCAACAATAGAGGCACGGAACATGGTCCATTCGGACTCAATGTCCCCCGCCTCCCCCAGGACATGGGAAAAGCTCTGTCGGAGGTGGGAGTTGAAACTCCTTCTGACAGGGGATTCCGCCAGACGCTCCCAACAAACCCTCACAATACGTTTGGGTCTGCCAGGTCGGACCGGCATCTTCCCCCACCATCGGAGTCGACTCACCACCAGGTGGTGATCAGTTGACAGCTCCGCCCCTCTCTTCGCCCGAGTGTCCAAGACATGCGGCCGCAAATCCGATGACACAACCACAAAGTCAATCATCGAACTGCGGCCAAGGGTGTCCTGGTGCCAAGTGCACATATGGACACCCTTATGTTTGAACAAGGTGTTCGTTATGGACAATCCGTGACGAGCACAGAAGTCCAATAACGAAACACCACTCGAGTTCAGATCAGGGGGGCCGTTCCTCCCAATCACGCCCTCCAGGTCTCACTGTCGTTGCCCACGTGTGCATTGAAGTCCCCCAGCAGAACAAGGGAGTCCCCAGCAGGAGTACTCTCCAGCACACCCTCCAAGGACTCCAAAAAGGGTGGGTACGCTGAACTGCTGTTGGGTGCGTACGCACAAACAACAGTCAGGACCCGTCCCCCCACTTGAAGGCGGAGGGAGGCAACCCTCTCGTCTACCGGTGTGAACCCCAATGCACAGGCACTGAGCCGGGGGGCAATGAGTATGCCCACACCTGCTCTGCGCCTCTCCCCGTGGGCAACTCCAGAGTGGAAGAGAGTCCAACCCCTCTCGAGAGAGCTGGTACCAGAACCCAGGCTGTGTGTGGAGGTAAGTCCGACTATATCCAGTCGGAACTTTTCTACCTCGCACACCAGCTCGGGTTCCTTCCCTGTAAGAGAGGTGACCTCCGTGAGTCGTCACCTTACCGTGGTGGAGGGGTTTGTGTGTCCCAATGATCCTAGGAGCTAAGTTGCCTGGGGCTTTATGCCCCTGGCAGGGTCACCCATGGCAAACAGGTCCTAGGTGAGGGACCAGACAAAGCACGGCTCACCAAACCCCTTATGATGACAAAATTAATTGGAACCCAGTTTCCCTTGCCCGGACGTGGGTCACCGGGGCCCCCCTCTGGAGCCAGGCCTGGGGGTGGGGCCGGTTGGCGAGCGCCTGGTGGCCGGGCCTGCTCCCATGGGGCCCGGCCGGGCTCAGCCCGAAGAGGCAACGTGGGTCCCCCTTCTCATGAGCTCACCACCCATGGGAGGGGCCAAAGGGGTCGGGTGCAATGTGAGCTGGGCAGCAGCCAAAGGCGGGGACCCTGGCGGTCCGATCCTCGGCTGCAGAAGCTAGCTCTAGGGACAAATTATGTATGCTTGTTTTTAAATGCACATTTTTATCCTGTTTTAAGCTCATGTAAAGCGTCTTTGAGTATGATGAAAAGCGCTTTCAAATAAAATGTATTATTATTATTATTATTATAAGACTGTATGAGCATTCGCCTGTGATCGACAGTAAGACAGACGCTGTACTATTTAAAAGTAATTTCGAAAATCTTCCATTCCCCCTCACGTCTCCTCAAATGAAATACATTGACAACACTAAAAATAGATTTTAAAATATTGGAAACAAATCTTGAACAAAAAAAACAAAACATGGTGATCCCTGAATCTAGTGAATAGGAAGTGATATCCAACACAGCCTGAACTGGGAATCGTTTAAAAAATGTTTGTAAATTGTCACTGATAAATTTACAGAATTTTCTTGATGCATTTTTACCAAACCAGTTGAAATTCTTTGCAGGCCAAAACAGTATGACAAACGGATGCGTCTTGTAAATGGGAATTGTAAATGGGGTCCCTAAGGTCAGTGTGTGTGTGTGTGTGTGTGTGTGTGTGTGTGTGTGTGTGTGTGTATACACAACTACCTTTAGGTTATTCCAACAAGAGGAAATGGGATGATGATTACAGATTTGGGTCAACATGTGCTAACCTTGCCTGCTTCCTCCTTTTATTGGTTCTATTGGAGAGCGGTGCTGTGCACAGATTGAATGCAATTCTCAAAAATTAGTGACCTGGGAAATATCAAAAGGTGGACAAAAATAATGTAAATTGATGGGAATAAAATTTAGTACAATTATGGTGAACCGCCTTCCCTCAATAATGTGATTGCGGTTTAATATGTGATTATATTTTACGGTATTTTTTAACACATATGTTGGTTATTGGTCCATCTTCTGATCAGATCAGCAATCGGTTATCGTTAAAAAAAAAATCCTGATCATGTAAAGCTTACGGTAATAAAAACTGTTGATTACATTAAAAAAAAAAAGAAAATGAATTGTGCATTCGTCATATTGTATTTTTTTAAATAAAACCTTTGCTACATGTCCCGCGGATTCACCTGCAAAATAAAAATTGTTCGGCAAAATTCAAAAGTTGAGTCTTAGCAGCAAAACAATTATTTCAAGCTTTGAATAGTGGAAAGGCTACGTTTAATTGGCACCCGTGACCATCCATAATTCCTTTGGCAAACCCTCTGTGATGAGGTTCACGAGGGTCATTTCCTCCGTCAATATTTCAGACGCTTGCTGATGTCACAGGCCCCCTATAAAGAGCGGGAGTACGCCTCCAAAGCCAACCTTCACTTGACATCAGCACCATGTTGAGCACCCGGGCCTTCCTCCACCTCATCCTCCTCCTCGCCACCGCCGCCTTCCTGTTCGCGTCGGCTACCGAGGACGCTTCGGTGGAGACGCGTTCGCTGGATTTCACGCTGAAAAGTCAACAGGAGAAAGATTTGGTGAGAGCGCCATGAGTGGGCGTCTGTGTGAAATAAGAGCTGGTTACACACAGTACAGTACTGAATATGTGATTTGATGGCTTTTATACAGATTGATGCTTTACAAGAAGTCCTGGAGAAGCTGAGGAACAAAGAGATGCCCTCCGAGAAAAAGCTGGGCTGGCTGCCCTCGGTAAGTCCTCAATTTAGTCCTTTGATGCATTTATTCAGCCTTCTTATTTTACTTCAAACTCATTCACTCCCATTGACGGCCATTATAGTCAAGTCAAGTTTATTTATATAGCCGTGAATCACAAAAGGGTTGAACTCAGCTTAACAAACCCATCGTTGGCAAATATTAATGACAACCTCTGACCTGAAGCCCCAAATCCCAGTAAGGAAAAACTTAAAACCCAATTTGGTGAGAAAAAAAAAGAAGAAAACCTTGATAAGGGACCATGGATGGGAGATGAAAGTTTCTGTCCAGATGTGCTGTTTCACCATTTGTGCTAAATTATGCATAGCTTAAAGGGCGCAACAAGGCAACACCAATGCTATTTGTTATCCTGTCTATGGTGTTTTGCATTACTGGTTAGCATTAAGCTAAATTGATTTTCTGGCACTACTGTATTTTAGCATTTATTTACTTTTCTTGTTATATTTAATTTTATTTTGCTGGTTTCTATTCGGCTTCTTTATGGATTTTTGTTGTTGCTGTTTTTCTTTACTTGGAAAAAAAAAATCAGTGTTCTGTTCATTGCAAGTAGTCTTTTGGTCAAGTTGTATATTTTATGAATTTTATCAATTCACACAAAATGAAACCTTTCTTTCTTTGTCCTTTCAGTGTGATGCAGGGGAGCCATGCGCCGTGCGTAAAGGCTCCCGAATTGGCACGCTGTGCAGCTGTCCACGAGGGACTTCCTGTAACTTCTATGTCCTCAAGTGCTTGTGAAAGATAACAAATGACG
Source organism: Hippocampus abdominalis (assembly GCA_018466805.1). Lineage (NCBI taxonomy): Eukaryota > Metazoa > Chordata > Actinopteri > Syngnathiformes > Syngnathidae > Hippocampus > Hippocampus abdominalis. The sequence goes on from CM031705.1 coordinate 17,890,485, forward strand.
CCGGGGTGCATTGCATTGGTCTGCATACTGTCCTGTTTCATTGTGTTGTGACAATTCCAAGTGTCATATGAAAATGGCTCAATAGTTGTTTTGCTCAGGGGCAACTTACTTGTTATTTTGGTGAGAATATCAAATATAAGATAAGTACATGTTGTGCCTTAAGTCATTGTTCTAAAAGAAAGGGGGGAAAAAATGGAATGTTTGTCCTTGGCGTTGATATGCGAGTGACTTTGGTTTATAATATTTGTGATTACAAAAATATTTGTAGTATTTTATCAGCACCCAAACAATACCCCTGTACAAGAGCAAATATTAATCAGAGATGGCGTGCCCCTTCAAATATTTTTGAAGCAGAGACATTGTTTGCTGGCGGAACAAGGATTTTACCATGCGTTGTCATTTATGGCTATGACGTGCCCGAAAAAAAAATCCACCTGTTGCTGAACCTAACCCTTAATTAATATTACAAAACATATTACTGTACTAAATTGCATATTATATTATTGTTATCATATTATACTTATCTATACATATTATACTACCCCCCCAATTGTGCTGCTGTCGACTGTAAATTTCCCCAGTGTGGGACAAATAAAGGATATCTTAATATTAATCTTAATCTTATGCACTAGAGGGGAAAAAAGAGGGCAGATTCGGAATCAGTATATCAACGGCATCTGTGATTAAAAAAGAAAAGCATGTTCATTATATTGCTATATAGAAAACACATAAAAGCACCACAAATGCACCACAACAGTGACCAATATGCCAATAAAAATGTAGCATATATAGATTAAAAAAATACATGTTAAACTTTTTAGATTGATTGGTCTATAGTATGTTGCTTTAGCTAAATATATATCAAATTAAGAAAGCAACAATTCTTACGACAATATAAAATTATGATGTATCAATAATTATGTCCACATTCTGATTCACTGAGATTTTAACTTATTTCAATTTTCTTCGACTAAATTATTACGCAGCCATGTCTTCTTTTGTTTATTGAATTGTTGCATATTTTCCCCCATTATTTTCGACATAGGTAATAATAAAATGAGATCGTGACTATACTATTTATTATTTTCTTCGCGCGTTTTTGGGGGGGCGATTACGTCACTCGCGTCATCCAACATGGCGTCCAACAGCCGGTTGCTGGAGGAGGAAGGCTGAGGAAGAGGAGGAGGAGGAGGAGGAGGAAGAGTGAGCGGGACGCCGCACTGATCCTCGCTGCTCGCCCTTGTCGGACGAAATCCATCCGCACAGGTACGTCTTCAATACATACTTCGATATTTTTCGCAAATCCTAATCATAGAGGGAGACGCAAAGAAACAGGCTTGATGGCGACACCGGAGGATGGACTGCACGTCAGTAAATCATGTGGCCAGCATCCGACCCTACAGTCGTATTTTTGTCGGCATTACATAAAAATCATACATTACGATATCAAAGCAAAAGCCTAAATCGGTAATTGTGTGGGTGCGTTTATTCTGATAATCTGTTCAATCTGCACCCGTTGCAGGCGACTGTCGAAATAGGACCATCGCATTTCATAATATGATTTTGACACAATCTCTCAGTAATTCCACAGTGCAATGGGACCTTGAGAGACACGTTCGATTTGTTTCTCCGCCAATCATATTTCCCAAATTGAATGGAAATGTCACAAGAAAAGAAATATACAGTCACAACTCCAGGAAATTCAAATGAAAAATCATCAAACCGTTTTTCCCCGTGATCATTCTGAGGTGTGTGTGTCTTTGCCACCTGTTGACAGTACAAGACTGTCAAGAGAGTCGTACGGATACACTGCACTGGAGATAAAATAATATTCCTTTCTCAGCTTCTCAATGCGGGAATAATATAAGACATTCTTCACAGAGGATAAAGAACATACCGCCGTGAATTATTGTCACCGATATTTGTCTCACATCATAAATACATAAATATTTCTATTTTATTTTGTTATGCAGTGTTTCTGTCATTATATCATTAAATTAAATGTATATTTTAATTTTATTTCATCCATGAATCTATCCACCACTTGGCCAGATTTTTTTGTAATACTTTCATAAATATTTTTCCGATGTATATTATTTTCATATGTACTATTATCCATGTATATATATTTTTTTACATTATTTTATTTCATATATTCAGCTCTTGCAGCTCTTGATGGTATGACATTTTAAATTGAATGCATCCGTTTTCATCCATCTCGGGGAGCGGCCATTTTGGCCTCATACCGCCCTCTGCAGTCAACTGAAATTGACGTCGAACTGCCGTCAGGCTCGCATTGCAAACTATTGCAGGTCACCTGTTTTGGGGATTTGGTCTTGTGACGTCTATTTTGATGTTTGACATAAACCAGAGCATCATTAAATTGAAACGTTCACATTGCTTTGAGTGGCGCAACTGTACCTAATGAAGTGACCGGTGAGCGGGAGCGAGGTTCTCTGCTGTCAAAAGCATTTTTTCCAGCGACGCATCAGCTTTTAATGAGGCCGACGTTTCAGCTTAAGTGCACACAACAAAGTGTTGTTGGCGATCGCAGGTATTTTGCTCCTGGGATGTCGACTCGAAGCCTGTCGGCCTCCGGCAATTCCCTTCTCGTTCACACGGCTTGGCAATAGTGCCCTGCCCTGCGCCAATCCCGGAAATAATTCGTGCCTTCCCAAAAAAAGGGATTGTAATTGCGTATAAATGCCACAAGAAAGTAGCCAAGCCCGTAAAAAGTAACAAACTATCAACACCTTCTAGCATGCACACAATCATGAGCGCATGTCACATACACATTTGTAAGGTGGTGCCTTGAGTTTCATTTGATTTTCGACTTTTTTCTTCTGTTTGCAACTTTATTTCTGTAAGATCGTGACGCTTTAACTTGTAAAATTACGGCCTATAAAAATTGCCCTTTTTTTCCTGACTTTTCGATCTGAGAAAAATGACACTTGTATTTTGGTGGAATGACAATTTTATCGTTGGAATGATGATGACTTCATTTTTGTATAACTTTGATTTTGTTGTTGTTTTAATATTCCATTTTTTTCTAATTTTGTGGCTGTGTTTTCATGATATTACGTACTTTTTTAAATGTGGAAAATGAATCTTTATTCTTGGAAAGTTGCGACTATTGTCAAATTCTGACTTCATTCTTGTAATAGCACATTTTTTTCTTTTCTTTGGATTAGCATATGAAGGCTGAAATCCAAGTAGACAAAATATAATAAATCCAGTCCAACTTTCACATCCAATTTCATGGAGCAAATTTCGAATTTTGGTTGTAAATGTAGGCCAGAGCTTCTGGTCGGGTTGAGGCCAACAGGGAAGGTCTTAACCGCCCCGATGGCCCACCACAGGCTGTTGCCATAGTAACCCGCCCTCATGAGAAGGAAGGAAGTCGAGTGAAGGGCAGCAACAAAGTGAAGTGAAAACAATAGAGACTCACACCCATACATAAGCTTTTGGGGGAATTTTAAATCAAGGACAAAAGTATCAGGGCAACATAGAGGAAGTGAAAATGGGGCAAAAAAAACCCCCAAAAAACTTTAAGTCAGCAGGAGTTGGACTCGGGTGCAAAATAAATAAATAAATAAAAAATACTGTTTTGTTAAAAAAATGGATTTGATGCATTGCTTTAGTGTGAAAGGAACTGGTCAGCTGCGAAAGTACGTTAGCATGCAGATTGATTCCCGCCTATTACACTGTTGAGTCATTTAATTTTTTTTTTTTAATGACATCACTCATGGCTCCCAATAAACAACTGAGATTTTGTGGTTGGACAATTGCGCACACCTTGTTAACTTTAACCCGAACTGCGGACATGGACGTGTGAAATGGAAGTCTGCACACACCTGTCACCATTTAACAAGGTTTTTTTTTTCGTTGTATGCGGGGCAGGAGAATGGGAATGGTGTTAATGCATGAACATTTTTTCACATTAGGGGGTATTTTCGCCCATGTAGGTTTCATTGTAGAGGAGTTTCACTGCATTAGCCTCCAAAAACCTGCCGCTTAAACGAGGGTGTGCCGACTCTTACGATGACTTACACAGTCCCTCTTATCCTTCAGTTTTCAGATGAAGACCACGCCCGCTCTTCCTCACCTTCCCCCTCGCCTCCCCCGTCCAAATTTAGCCGAACGGTGAGCCGCTCCGGCAAAAACAGCGTCACCAGGAGGAAGACCCTTCGGCGTCGTCGCCCTTCACGCAAACACCTCCCCGAAATAGAAAGAGGTGGAATGGCGACCGTGACCCCAGCGTCCCCCTTTGAACTCCTACCTCCACCTGCCACGGTGGGCTTCCTCAAGTTGTCCCGTCCGTGCTGCTACGCCTTCCCCGCAGGTCGCGGCGACTGCGCCTTCTTCGCCGTCAACGGCTTCACGGTGCTGCTGGACGGCGGCTCGGATCCGCAGGCTTGCTTCTGGAAGCTGGTGCGCCACCTGGACCGCGTGGACGCCTTGCTGCTGACCCACGCCGGCGCTGACAACCTGGGCGGCGTCAACAGTTTCCTGGAGAGGAAGGTGGCCGAGACGCGGTTAGACACGATGAGTGACGAGGGCTCTGCGAGGCTCATCTCACCGGAGCTTGGGGTGGTCTTCTTTAACGCTCCTGGAAGGTTACGGGTGGAACAGCGGTCTTCCGAGTTGAAGGTTTCCGAATGTGAGCGCACACTCAGAATTACCGTGAACAGAAGCCGCACATGAAAAATTGCTGGGTTGTTTTTCTGAACTGCTCAGTGGGTAGTTGGGGATTTTGTGGGTTACCGTATTTTCCGCACTAAAAGGCGCACTGGATTCTGAGGCCCGCCTTCAATGAATGGCGTATTTTGTAATTTTTTTTCATATATTGGACTCACCGCACTATAAGACGCAATCTACAATGCATCCACTAGATGGAGCTACGATCAAGGAAATGTCAACAGAACTGTAGCAACGCCGCTCGCTCGAGTGAAGCCGCTCTCTGCTGTGCGCGTGTTGACATGTTGCGAGGTGGTGGTGGACCCCAAAAAGCAGGCAGGCAGGGTGTACTTGAAGTGTATTGATAAAACACAGAAAACGAAATCCAAAACAAAAACGAATCCAAAGTATCAAACAAAACCATGACTGAGAACAACCATGACAGTAGCAAACAAACAGCCACAATAACCCGACACCGAGTGTTGGTGCCGGGAGTCCTTTTAAAGCACTAATTGCATAACGACCAACAGGTGTGCAGCTTCAGGGAGAGCCCTACAGTGCCACCTGTTGGTCACAAACCGAAACATGACACGCGTGAGCGCGAACGCGTGCGCACTGGTTCAACCAATCAGCGCCGACGCAACCCACGTCACAGATCAAAGACGCTTTCAACGACAGCAGCTAAGCTAGCTTGGCTGTTGAGTGGCGTTGCTCCAGAACGATCAAATGTCAGTCAAATTTATTTTAAAAAACAGCGACACAGTTCACTTAAGCAACTCGTTCACGTTGAACTCTCTTGCCGCTGCTCTATTTCCGTGTTCAACTGCGTCACCGATCGTCTTAAGTTTGAACTATGCGTCATAAGCATTCCTTTAGCAAGGAGCCATTTTGGGGTTGACATATTACCGTCATGACCATACACAAGGCGCATCGGATTTTAAGGTGCGCTGTGAGTGTTTAAGAAAATGGAAGGCTTTTAGGTGCGACTTTTAGTGGGGAAAATACGGTACTTTGACCCATGCTTTGGCAAGTAGAAAATATTTTAAGTTGTAAAGTCTAACGGAATTCTTGAAATCATGTCTCATCAGGCGCGGACAACGTCGTGAAGAATCTAAACCAGGCAGCTGTCACTCTGCGCCTGTTGAAGGACTTAGACATCCAACCTCACCCCATGTTTCGACCACCGGTGGTCCCTCCAGAGCCCATCACCTTGTTCCAAAAATTGGGCGTGGGACAGCTGGACTTGTACATCCTCACTCCAGCCAAAAACAGCCCTGAGTACCAGACGTTCATGCGGGACTGGCCCGACGGGGCGTCCCCCCAAGGGCTCCCCCTCGCCGCCCTCGCCTCGGTGTCCGCCCTCCTCGTGTGGCACCCGGCTTGCCCCCGCGAGAAGGTGGTCCGGGTGCTGTTTCCCGGCATTACTCCGCAGTCCAAACTGCTGCGGGGCCTGGAGACGCTCAAGAGCTTGGCCTTCCTAAGGAAACCCACGGTGACCACCGGGGACCTGGAAAGGATGGGGTACAGTGGGAAAACTAAGCGGACAGAGAGCCAGGACAGTGTCCGTTCCCAAGGGAAGGAGGTGGCCAACAAACCAGGAAAAGAGGCGAAGAACGCGGGGAAACTCTTGGTCACAGAAAAGAACGGCTCCAAGAAAGCGAGTGGAAGGAGACTAAAAAGAACGCAAAGCAGGGCGGCAAGGGAGAACATGTCGTCCTGAGGAACGGCGTGGGGAGGAAGGAGACCCTCACGTCCAGACCAAAGAACGACAACAAAACAAAGCTCAAAAAAGACGCCAAAAACGACTCCAAAACCGAGTCCAAAAAGATAAAGAAGACACCCGGAAAGGACGGTAAGAACGCAGACGTCCAGACCAAACTTAGCAACTCCAGACCGGACAATGAGGCCGCACTAGACGAGTCAAAACCGAAGGAGAAAGAGCCCCGCGGTGCCTCCAAAACATCAACCCCTGAGGATATGACTCCTGATTTCCTCCGGCTTCGAGAGGAAACGGAAAGAGAAGAGGCGGTTATGGCGGATGAGAGGAAAAAGACAGGTAGCGCCCCAGGGAAGGCGGCCACAGAAAGTCCCGGAGAAGGTGCAAATCTGCAGGGCGCTACGACCGCAGACCAGCTCGGAGTCGCTAAGAAACCAGCAAAAGTGGTCGGATTCCCAACCCCGTTGAAGCAGACGCCAAAGAACGAGCCGAGCATCGAGTCTGACTTGACCCCGACCGAGTACACCCTCCTGGACGGCGCTTTGAGAACCAGTCCGCCCTCGCGATCGTCCTCGGATAACCAGGCCACCTCCGAGGAGAGGACCGTCGAGCAGAGTTCCCCGGAATCCCGGCCCAACAGCGCCGGCCACACTCCTTATTGTCTGTCTCCGGATGACAAGTGGTGCAACAGAGACACCCTCGGCAGGCTGCAGGCACAGCAAGCGGCAGAAGTCGCCCAACCCAATGTTTCGACCAAGCCGGCCCAACCCAACCCCAGAGAGAAACACCTGAGTTTCCTCTCTCTGGGGCCCTTGAAGGACGGGGCCTGCGACCCGTCCGCCTCCGTGGCCAACACCACCACCTCCACCCACTCCATGCCGGCAGAGGTGAGCTCGCCTCAGTCCACCGAAGTGGACGAGTCGCTGTCCATGTCTTTGGAGCACGGCCCCGCCTCGGGAAGTCAGCGGGAGGTGGACGACGGCGGCCATCATCCCAACGGTGGTCATTTTGCCGCGATGTCCAAGAAGCCTCTCAGGTCTTTGCCGTCAGAAGCGGGGCGGCCTCCGGTTCCGGGCACCTTGCATTTTGAGACACCGGCTCACGACGTGGACCTGTGTCTGGTTTCCCCTTGCGAGTTTCAACATTTCAAAGTGCCAGACTCCGGCTCGGGCGACAACATCCACAAGGTCGCCGCCAAGGACGTGACACCGGGCGAATCAAACGCCCCCGTCTGCACGGAGGAGTGTCCGTCCACCACGGCCGACGGAGTCTTGGACTCAGACGAGGAGGAGTCGTGCGGCATTCCGACAAACCTGGGCGCCCCTCAGGCCTTACCCCGGGACCCGCTTCCGGCCCGGCTCAGGGATAGCCCGCCTCTGCCTCCGCATCCCGACACCACCATGCCCGTCCCGCAGTCTGCCGCCGGCGCTCATGGCAAGAAAGTAAAAACGAGTACCTTGCGAGGGAAAACGCCCGGGGTGAGTGAACACCGATTCTTAACAGTAAACGCCTCCGCAGCATTGTTCTAAAAATGCTTGGAATATTTTCTACATGGGTTGAAACATGTATTTTTTCATTGTTTTTTTTTTTTTTTTAAATATTAACACAAATAGCTGAAATTTGTTTTTTAAAAGTGTCACAAAATCATTGGTTTATTTATTTATTTTTGTAGAGTGAAACTCCTCTACAGCAAAATCATGTTTGCAGCAAGATATTTTTCACAACAGAGGGTTTTTCACTGTAGCAAATTTGATCTCAGATGTAAACACACACACAGACACACCAACGTATGTATACACGCGCACACAAACGTATGTGTACTCTTTATTGTTATTCCAATAGTGCATAAGTATGAGCATACACTTATCAACATTCACTTTCACTTAAATACATTTCTTGGATAATGTCTTTTATTTTGTTTCCTCCGTCTTTCATTTTGATCACTTTTACCCTCGCTTCCAGCGCTCTTCTTGTCTTAGCTGCTTGACATCCAAAGGTCCGTTTTGTAGCCATTTTAGCAATGCAACGTTCTTGCTGCGTCTGAAACAAACAATAACAAATACTTCCTGGACTACTGCGCATGTGTTAAACCAGTGTGGTGGTTGCTGTTGCCGTTTCCGAACGAAGCAGTAGAGGTCGCTGTTGGATTAGACTTCGTTGTAGTGAATCTCGTCGCGAGGCAAGAGCAGAGAAAAATATTTTTTTCGTTGTATGAGGGGGGGCAGGAAAATGGCAATGATGTTAATGCATGAAGATTTTTTCACACGAGGGGGTATTTTCGCCCATGTAGGTTTCGTTGTAGAGGAGTTTCACTGTATTATTTTCTGATAATTATTGAACAGCAAACAACTGGTCAGACACCTGACTAACTCCCAAACTGAATTTTCTCTCAGGTGACGGACTCTTCTCCAAAGCCGAGCCCGGGGAAAATCCAGGCCGGAAGCGTCATCGCAAAGTCTAAAAAAGACGCGACGTCGTCACGTGCGTCCAACACTCGGACGGCAAAATCGGCGCCGTCAGATTGCCCCTCCTCCACCGAGGACGCGAGCATCTTCGTGGACCTGGCCTACGTCCCCTCCGGGGCGGCGTCGCCCACCGTGGGCGTGGACTTCTTCAAAAGTGTCCGCTCATCCTGCTACGTCGTCAGCGGCGACTGCCCCGAGAGGGAGAAGCTCATGCGGCAAACGCTGGACGCGCTGCTCCACGCCAAGACGGGCTGGGAGCACGCCACGCAGGTCAGAACGCCGACATGTTGCACGTCATATAAGATACGTTATATGCCTCCAAATATCAGAATCAGCATCGATCTTTTTTCAAAAAAAATATAAATAAATAAAATATCGGTCGGCCACTTCCAAACAAATGAGTAATTATTTTTTTTTTTTACATACATGTTTTTATTTCCTTAAATTGGTTGAATAATTGTACAGAAATGACTCACAATACCAATTTAAAATGACCGTGTATTATTATTTTATGATTCAAATAAACAACTTTTCACATTGTACATAGTAAGACAATGTTTGTTTTCTCGTTCAGTCATTGATGGCTCAATTAAAAAAAAAAAAAAAAAGAATGACAATGCAATTTCAAGATGTCCTTTCTGTTCTTCCACTGGCGCAGGTGACGCTGATCCCCACCTTTGAGTCGCCGGCCATGCAGGACTGGTACCAGCAGACGGTGGAGCGTCAGAGGGAGCTGGGCGTGCTGGTCCTGGGCTCCAACAGCACCGTGGCCATGCAGGACGACACCTTCCCGGCCTGCAAGATTGAGTTCTGAACAACCACCACTCCGGCGAGAGCCGCTGTACTGTATTTGGCTCCGGCCTTCCTGTGTAGAGTTTGCACGCCCACCCCCCCCCAGTGCGCGCGTGGGTTTTCTCCGGGTACTCCGGTTTCCTCCCACGTTCCAAAAACATGCATGGCAGGCTGATTGAACTCTCAAAATTGTCCCTCGGTGTGATTGTGAGCGCGAATGGTCGTTCGTCACTGTGTGCGCTGCGATTGGCTGGCGACCGGTTCAGGGTGTCCCCCGCCTACTGCCCGAAGACAGCTGGGATGGGCTCCAGCATGAGGATAAGTGGATTAGAAAATGGATGGACAGAGAGCGTTTCATCCGCATCATCAGGGATTAGAGAAACGAACCCAACCCATTCCAGGCTGCTATTGTGATTGTAATCCGTTGATACTGTTGCTGCTTAAATGGGATTGTAACGCAAGAGAACATTTGCTTGTTGTTGTTGCCTGTGTCATGATTGTCACATAGATTAGAGTTCTATTTCGTCAGGCCCGGCCGATTTAATCATCTGACATTAGCTCTCAAAAAAAAAAAAAAATCTGATGATTTCTTTTGTTGATTTATGAATATTTTTAGTTTATAACACATTTCAAATTGCAACAATGACTTTCAACCCTCTCACCCACCCAAAAAGGTTTTTTTGTTGCTGATTTATCTTTCTGTTGTTGACAAAGTACTACAAACCAGTCCAATGTTCTGCCTGTAATTCCAATCTTTATTTTATTTTTTTTAAACTTTGAAGTTATTTTCTTCATTATATTTTGATTAATCAGCTGATTAATCAGTTATCGGAATTTGATTCTGCCAAATAGCAGAATCTGCCTAAAAAAATAACTAAATAAATCCGTATCGGTCGGGCCGTAATATTTTGCGCATCATAAAGAGTGACGATGACTTTATGTAAATAAAATAAATAATATTTGCCCTGAAAAGAAAGTGTAAAGGTGTCATTCGGTTAATGAACGACAACGTGAGTTTGGAAGCGTTTCCCTATCAGGAAACAAGATCAGTTAGCTGTACTTTTAATTCAGTACGACATTTAAAAATATTTCCTAAGTGACATCTGTCCTCACAACTACAATAATGCTCACATTTTAATCAATATCATTGGATTCTCATTTGAATGTTTTACTTAATATTTAGAAGGATGTTTCTTTTTTGGGTTATCTATTTTTTTTGCATTTATTTCTACAAATTATAATTGATTTATTTATTTATTTTAGTTCCAAAGATGATGGCTTTCATTTTAACAATTCCGTTATACAGTATAGATTTTTTTTCTCCAGCAGAAATGTATTCTTTGTTATTACACTTTTGTTTTTAAATAACCTACTCTTCATGTAAAATACTGTGTTACTGTATTTCGTTTACTCCTTTTAAACGTCAGTTCGCTGTGCGTGCCACGAGAGGTCACAGACGTGCGTTTAGCCAACACAATCAAACGCTGACGTTATTAATTTTTTTTTAAAGACTCAAAGAGTCATCAAGTTGTTGCACAAACGTCGTCACACTCAAAAAGCGGAAAACACTTATTGTGACGTCAGCTGACCTCACGGTGACAACACAAATCAAAGCAACGACGCAAGCTAAAGAAACGGCTCAGCCAATCAAAACGCAGCACAGGTTTCGGTGACCCCCCCCCCCTCTCGAAAAAAAAAAAGTATTGCGACATTTGCGGCCACCGAACAAGCAGCAAGTGCGCACTCACGCGTTTGTTTTCCCCTACAAGCATGAGTCCGGAGGGGAGCTTGACTTCCAGCGTCACCGAGAACAGGTGAGCCCCCAAGCCGACTTGCACTCGCTCTCGTCGGCTTCAAGTCTCGTGGAGAAGTCGGTGGAAGAGCGCGGAGCGTATGGAAGGGGGCGACTTTTTTTTCTCCAGTTTTAGTTTTCGAACTATTGACTACTATTAACTTTCTGGACGTTTTAAAACTATTATTTCATTTTTAGTAGTTTCAAATATTTTTATTACTTAACCTGATTGATTGCGAGAAGTCACATGACCCGAAGCAAGGGTGGCCAACCGACGGCCCAGGGGCCATTGGCGTCCATTGTGCTGCGCTGCACAATTAGCAAACTTTAGTTTAAGGTCTCCTTTCTTGGGTGCATTTTCCTCACAATCCAAATAGCAAACAGGTATTTGCGGTCCCCCACTAAGGAAGCATTTTTAGCAAACTAGTGTTTTCGCATGATGCATTTTCCTGCACAATACAGAGCTAGCCTATGTTAATGGTTTATGATCACCCAAATTCGACGCATTTTGTTGCACAATGCAAATGGATCGTGTATGTTTATGGTCCCCTTCTTAAAATGAATGCACTCAGGTAAGTTGGATTTTGCTAAAGTGTTTATGGTCATCATTCCTTCGATGCATTTTGTAGCATAATGCAACAGGCTAACATGTTGATGCATTTTGCGTCTCATTGGAAAGCGCTAACAGTGCCGCACAATCTAATGAGCCAACGGGTTTGTGGTCCCTCTCCTGTGGATGCAATTTTTTATTTTTTTTTGCATCCCAAAGTGCAGAATGGTGTTGTTACTTGCAACTTGGGGAGGCAAAATGTGAGCCAGTGTTTATGGTCCCCTTTCAGGATGCAGTCGGTAGGCGTGGCCCTGGAGGAGCTGCTGCTGACGGCTCAGAAACAAGAGTGCCTGACCGTCGGCATCTACGAGTCCGCTCAGTTTCTCAACACGTGAGTTGAGCTCGTCCGCTTACGTAACTCCGGAAAATGTACCACATACATATCCATATATATATATATATATATATATATATACACACGTATATATATATTATATATATACATGTATATATATACACGTGTATATGTATATATATATATATATATATAGATATATATATATATATACACACACACGTGTATATATATATACAGTATATATATATATATATATATATATACAGTATATATATATATATATATATATATATATATATATATATATATCTATATATATACATACACACACACACTTGTGGTTATTCCTTGTTGTTCCTGTTCATGACGATGGCACGTGTCGAACTTTGAAAATTCTCGCAATTTTGCAACCGTAGGCGCAACGCCGATGAACCTCGCCTTCATCTTTTCCCCTCTTCCAGGGATCCGGATAGCGTGGTCCTGTGCGTGCTGGCCGCCGATGGCGACGAGGCGGACGTGGCTCTGCAAATCCACTTCACGCTCCTGCAGTCGTTCTGCTGCGACAGCGGCATCACCATCCTGCGCGTGTCCGGCGTACCGCGACTACGGCGGCTGCTCGCCGGCGTGGACGACGATGACAAACGGCGCCAGGACGGAGACATACACTGCATGCTGGTCACGGTATGACCGCCGACATTTTTTTTTTTTTCTCCCATCCAAGTATTTGGTCACAAATGGCAAATGCTTGATTTTCCACAAAACCGCTTTCGTTGTTCCGGATGGCTTTAATTTTCCAGACAAATGTTATTACAAGGTGCTGCATTATGACACCAAACTTCTATTCTTTACCATACAAATTCTGTTTTTGTCACAAATTTGTATTTTTAGCCAGCAGAGAACTCCCACCATTTCATGTTTTTTGTATATAATATTGCATTTCTGTCCAGCAGAACCCCCAGGCTGACCACTGCCGTCTCCAGGAAGTTGGCATCTACTGCCAGGAAAGCCTCCGCGTGGACCAATGGGTCCCCGAGCTGGTCTTGCAGGATCGCTGAAGAGAAGAAAAAAACCCAAAACAAAACAAAACACGGCGGAAGTGTGCTGCTTCGCTCCCAGATGAACTTTGAGCCCGCACACACAAACAAGCGTGAGGCTGGAACTCGGGACACATGACAAAGCTGGACTGGAGGAAATTCCACACCGAGGCCCGCTTTGCCGAGGAGCCGGCCGGCGCGGGGCCCCGGCCCCGGCCCTGCCCTGCCCCGGTGCGCGTTTCTGAGAAGCGAGACAGGAATGTGGCAAAGGCGCAGCAATCCCGTGTGCTATGACGCACACAAGAACTGAAAGTGCAATTTAGTATTCTGCCGTTTGCTTGGGTGCCTTTCAACATCCATGAGTGTTCAAGAGAAATGTCCTGTAACGATGTTGCTGCCTGTTGTTATTTGACTCAAATAATTATATTTATTTTCATATTGGGCTCGACGCGCTCTCCCGGGTTTCAGATTGAGCAGGAAGTTGTACAACACGTGTAAATGCCTTCCCGCCGCAATGACTTGTCAGTTCAATTGACCATAAAAAAAAGATTTTCTTTCGGCACAGGAATGACAAATGATTCCGTATTTTTCCATGAAAGCAACATTTTGCCACAACATGGATAGGGCGCTCCAAAGATATGCTATATTTTGAACAGAACAGGTTCCGAGAAAGAAAAAAAAAACGCCTAGCGTGGCGATGAGGTGCTGACATATATTGCAGATAGTTTGAAAAGCACATTCATATTTTCTATCTGTGTGGCCAACGGATCGCTGATTGGGGACCAATGTTTGACTGTGCCATATTTTTTTAAAATGGTAAGATTTGACAACCTTCCATAGTTTTCCTTGCTATCGTTTCTCCCGAATGGCTTTAGTTGTCTGAATCTACAATTGCAAAGCCATATTTCCCACAGAAAACTGTATTTTTTCAGTGTTTAATTTTTTGTCCCCCCCATGAAATAACGTTCCGTTTTGGCACCAAGATGCAATATTTTGCTAATTAAAAACCTCTTATTAAAAAACAAATAAACTGTAGCAGATAAGTAATAAAATGCAGCATTTTACCAAATGTTTTTTTATGGCAAAATATAGCAGTCGAGTCACAAAAGATTTCGATGAATACAACTTGCATACTAATGTCAAAAGTTTCTGGCAGTCAAAAGTCAAGCTTTGAAGGTTTCCCACGGAGCTAAATTGCCACTGAAACTGCCAAACAGGCAAAGCAGCCAATGCACAGATCAGCTTATGCTTTCGATACCGAAACCTGCAGACGCATCTTGCCAACCGCTCGGGGCGTGACTGCTATCTTGCTGCACATACTGTAATCATGAACGCCCCCCCAACCCGGAATCTGCCCCTCTTCACTCCTCCCGTATTCGCCGCTCACGTTTTCTGACAGGCTGGGAGAGCAGGAGAACACACCGAGGCACATGGACGTACTCGGGTTGTTTATACCACGAGTGCCCAACCTTTTTTTTTTTTTTTTTTTACCGGAGGTCTATTTTCGAACAGCCAACCTCCCGTTACCGCACGGACACGCGTACACCCGTAGCCCCCCCCCCCCCCCAGACACACACATACGCTTGAACGAAACAAAAAAACTAAAGTAAATACACTACAAGCGTTTGTTCTGAGAAAATGGCAGCGACACATTTTAGCTACGTATTAAGTGCAGAAACATCACTGTCGTAGCTCACGTGTACAGTTTTAAAATGCTTCCCTTGGCCATATTTTTTGCCAATGCCATCGGCGAATTGCATCCGGCACAAACTTTGAATGCGAATAAAGAAAAAAAAGAGAGATGGATTTCAACAGCCCTGATCGCAAGCTACAATTGCAGACTGCTAACTGCTAACAACTTCCGGTGTTACGCGTCATCTGTAGGTTACAGGTGACCTGCTTTTTATTTTATTTTTCTCTTCTTTTTTGTGAAAGTGAAACTGATAGGGTGCTTGGGGCGCAGTGTACACTAACACAAAAATATAGACTTTTAATAACGGACACACATTTTCCCCCCACCCCTCCGTTGGGCACTGCTGGTTCACACCACACGAGGAGGACGTGGAAACCTCGGAAACGGATTGGTTGAGGCCGCTTTGAAAACTTTTAAAGGACTAAAGAGATGCTTGGCATAATATTTTCCACAAATCATCCCCGTTTAGCAAACAAAATCCCAATATTTTTCCACTGAACTGCGATTCAATCCACCCCCGCTATTCACGGGACATGGAGACGAGGACGGCCCGCGATTGGGTGAAAGTCCCCGGATGTCTGACTTCCTGCATTTGAAAATAAACCCTCTTTAAAGATCAAAATATGGTACTTAACACATCCATTCATTGTCTGGCTCTTATTTGAAGAAAAACAGCGACAACTGCAGGATCTGAGCACCAAAAAAAAAGACAACAGAAGAGCATGTCTGTTATATCATCTTTTTATTGTTATCTACCTGTCAATATCTTTTTTTTTTGTCGACAACAAATATCCACAAAATATTAACAGTGTGAGAGGAAAAAACATGACTTGTGTATGTATGGCACATCAGAGAACCCCCCCCCCCCCCAAAAAAAAAAAGATGTGCCTTGCAATCATCAAGGCAATAAAAATAACCCCCCACCCCCCAATAACAAGAATAGCGGATTCCGGGATGTTTTGATATGAAAAGTATGAAATGTACGTTTTTCACACACACAGGCACGACGAGGACGCAGACTGACAATGGGCCAATCAGAATGCTTGGCATGTAAGATGGCCGCCACCGCAGCCATCTGGCCAATAAGTAAGCCGAGTCAACGCTGACTAACTGACGGAATCGAGATGGTTCAAATCAAAAATATGAGGCCACTTCACATCCCCATTCTGTCACTATCTTTCACACAGCACAACGACCAGAGAAAAAGTCGGCTTGATGGGTAGTGTGAGAGGGGCTTCTGATACTACGTCCATAGCTTAAAAAAAAAAAAAAAAATAAGGAGGGTCAACTCCGTACCCCCGTTCTTTCGCTACCTTTCACACAGGGAGCGGCGCAAGGAAAAGATACGGGAAAACCCAAACTTTGACAAAGCGGTGAGAAAGGGGCTACTGGTCACAGAGATGAAAGAAAGTTTGTACAGTTTTTTTTCTTTCTCTTCACTTTCATTTTTTTTTTTTTTTTCACAATCAACGCAAAGGAAGCAGCATTGTTGTTTGTTGCATTAAAATCAAGACGAACAAGAAGCAGGAACTTGTTGGGGGGGTTTTTCGGCGGGAATTTAACTGAAAATCTATTTCAGTTATACCTCTTGTCTTGAGATACGTAACGAATCGTCTTTCATGTATAAACCGCTTTTCAATCTATTTGACACTGCCCGTAATTTGTTTTTTCTTTTTAATTAACTTGGGTCGTTTGGGTTTTGGAGCGCTTTGACGTTGTCGTGTCAGATGAAGAAGCATGACGAAACTTACTGCCATACCACATCGCCAAATCGAATCGATTCCACAATGAATTGAACCGAATTGTCCCATTTCAAAATCGTAAAACATTTGTACATTTGTGCCTCATTGTTTCCAGAGGCCAGCTTTGATGGGCAACGTGGAAGGGGGCGCTTCTGTTCAAAAGACGGAAAATGGATGGGTCGATTACGTTGCCGGCAAAATGAAAAGGGGCTTCTGATGCTACCTCCAAAAGGCGGAAAATGATCCCGCCAGCTTTGTACCCCTACTCTGTGGCTACTTTGTACACAGGACAGCGTTACGGCAACAAATAAGAAAACGCCAGCTCGTGTACGTTGCACGTCCATCTTAGTGAAGGCAAAACGTCAACAATGTACATCAAGTTAAACCTTCCGTCTGTCCCCATGTCCCTGCGCCTCAATCCTTGGCTCCACCCCCAAAATAAATTCAAGTTAAGATGACACTTGTCGATAGTTGACCAGCATGATGTGAAAATTAGACCGAAGCACCTTGGCTCACACGGATCTCAACCACTCTGATCAGAAATAAGAACACCATCATTACCGATTACCCCCCCACCACCACTCCCCACACTCCCCTACCTCCATCTTGACTCCGACCGCAGATTATGGCGCTTTTCCAGAGAGGCTATTTCAGGAGTGTGCATGTGTGTTTGTGTGTATGCGTGTAGGTGTGTGCGTGTGTGTGTGTGGAGCGCAGCTATAGGATGATGCAGGGCTTCTTGTCCTTAAAAGGGTTTTCGGAGGTGGGAACGCCGACCAGCAGCGGGTCGCTACGAGCATGCTGCTCGCAGTAGCTCATCAGGTCGGCGGCCGCTTTGGACACCTGACAGGTAGGGGGTGGGGGTGGGAGGGATGACGCAAGGGATGGAGGATATGATAACAGATGGTGGATGAGCAAGAAGGAAGAAATAGGCATCGGGGTTTAGGTGTCACGAATATTACAGTACAGCGATATCTGCGATAATCCATAGACTGAACCGAAATCTACTGCAGGTAGGAATTGATTCGGGGTGTAAACACAAACCGATTTGAATCGGGAACTTGGTTTGATTCATTCCTATGTATATGCAGGTAAAATGACAACAACAAATTCATTGCATCCTCACCGCTCGAATCAAATCATAAACCCTCGGAATTGAGCCCAATCAAATCGCGACACTTTCAAATCAAACTGTCTTTGAATTGTGTTCATACCGTTTGTGTAAAATGCTAGCGCGCGTATTTGTTTGGCCAAGTGGCAAGTTAGTTTGCGCTAACATGTGATTTAGTTTAGCATGCTAGCTAATTCTATTGCTAAGACTCATGTGGAAGCGGTTTGTGTTGAATAACTTAACTACTGAGTGCGTCAAGGCTAAATGGATGGTGTTGATGCTTGATTATCCTCTCCACTTTAAATGGTTTGCTGCCGTCTTGTGGAACCTCTACACAATTACAAACCCATTTAGGGACAGGACATCAATTATTTGTGAATTTTCACTATTTGCAACGGGGCTACATTGGTACACTGTATTTTTTTTTAAAACATACAAATCTAAGCAGTACCTTAATCCGCTCAATGCCCGCTTCGATCCTCAGCTGCTCCACCAGTTTCCTGGCCTGGGCGATATTATTAGTGGTGGACATACTTATCCATCAGAATGCACCAAAACTGCAGAAAACTGCTTCAAAGAAAGAGAGAGACGTTGTAAATGAAACAAATCCGCCAGGTACACTCAGTGGCTAGCTAAAGGCATCCAATAGAAGAGCTGTCCCAAAAACATCCGCCTTCTAAAACTTCTCCTGTTATTGTAAGCTTATGTTATATTACTAATGATCATTTTATGTTTGAACATCATATTATTTCATGTTAAGATGACCTAAATTGCATTCTGTTGTTTAATAATTGCTTAGACGTGTTTTTTATGTTGATCGATTCTGATTGGCTGTTGGAGTAAGGGAAACCAGGAAGTGATTTTAGTTGCCGAGGAGTGTTTTCTCGACCGTGCTGCGGTGCAAACGACCTTTTTTTCCCTCCTCTCAATAAAGCTGCGTTTGAACGGAATCCATCTCTCCTTTTGCCGTTCGTAAAGTAGAGCCATCCATTAAAAACAACGAATTTACGTCATTGTGGATGGCGTTATAGCGCCTCTGTGAGGTGACCAAAGGGCAATGCAACACAAGCGCCTCGAACAGCAAACATTGATATCCATCCATCAGGACAATTTAGAGTACTGTACAGTATTCAATTAAACGTATTACCCCCCCCCCCCCCACCACACACACACACACACACTCCCCACCCCCAGGAACCTTTCATCGCTTATTCGCAAAAAAAACACAAACGGACCGATTTGCTGTTAAGCTTTATGCGCCCTCTAGCGGTATCTTTGCACTGAGGAAACAATTTAAAGTGAGTTGAGAAGTTTCATGAGATGCAAGTGGTCATGTGCTGCTATCTTGTGGCCTCTACAGGAAATTACAAACAGTTTGCGGCTGGCCTCAACTAATAAGAGGCAGATTTTCACTATTTATGGCAGTTGAGTGTATTTACAGTCATGAATATTTGCACTGTGCATTCAATCTAAAATGCATCAAAAACAGCCCCAAATGCAGGCAGCGAGTCAATGCTGGTTACCCAAATAATGTCAGGCAGGAGTTGGATGAAGGCGAGGGAGGAGATCAGCGAGAGCGGGTCACGACAGGTGGGCTCACATTGACGTCCTCCTGCAAGAACAGTGGAAGTGTCAGCGAAAAGAGGCATTGCCCAATTTAGTAACCCAGCGGTCGCACACTTTGGATGTTGTGCAACCAATCACATTTCCTCCAGGCGTGCTCACCGTGTCCTTTCTCACTCGGATCGTCACCCTCTTGGCTCGGGAGAATCCAGTTTAATTACTCCACTCGTAAACTGTGGGCTGGCTTTATTTAATCATGAGAGAGAGAGAGAGAGAGACAGTGAGAGAGAGATAAATTGTGACATGAGGTATTAGCATCATTCCAATCTTAATTGGTGACACTGTTAAAAAAAAAAAAGTTGCGTGAACTCAAAATTTCAAGGTTGAGCAATTCAACCGAAATATTTGAAGTTTTGCTGTTGTGAAAATTCGCTTGTCCGCATTTCACAACCAGCAGTGAAATGAGTTGACTAATTGTCTCTTGTATTGTCGTCCCCAACTTAAAGATCGAAGCTAAAACAACTCAACAATTTGCTTGCTTTGTCGCGCTTGAACACGGTTGCCCAAAATGTCAAAAATGTAAACACCTTTTAGCGATGTCATGTAAAATTGATATATTTTATGATCTAAAATTACATGGCCAAAAAATATATCCAAATAAAACCGGTGTTATTTTTTAAAAAATACAATATTGTAAAATCATCTGTATAAGGTCATTTACACGGAGGGAAATTTGCCAAATGTAACTTTTTTTAAAAAAAAAAATAATACATAATCATGCAATTGAGTTAAAACTTCAAATGGTTCTAACCGGTGTTCATTTTTTTTTATATTTACTGTTTATCAGTATTATTAATGATTAAATAAAACAAGTCCAGAAAAATGCAGACAAAATGCACTGTTTGATCATGATCGATACTTTTGATATAGTTTTACGTGAATTGAAACGATAAATATCTTACCATTTAAATCGTTTTTTCGTTATCATTATGAATATTTGATTGGCATGCTATTATCATTAATGTGCTCAGCCTGTTGATCGCCCCCCCCCCCCCCACACAAACTTTCTCTTCTGCTTGCATGTATTGGTCGAGTTCGGGCAGTGCAAGCAAAGCAACACACGCGCACACGCGCGCGCACACGCACGCTGGCGCGCGCGCACACGCACACAACCAATACGATCTGTGGAAAAAGCTGACGCCGATCAACCACCGTCGCGCGCGTGCGCACGCGCACACGCACGCCGCTCTATGCATCAATCGGTGTATCGACCCAAACGGGCCTCCGCTTCGGAACCGACGTGCACGGTGCACACGCGTGCAGGCCAGTGCACGAGAAGCACAATGCGGGGGTTTTGGACGCCTGGAACAGCGTGTCCCTTTTCGGATGTTCACACAAACGCCCTCACACACACACACACACACACACACACACACACACACACATGCGCGCGCGCACACACATTTACGCCAATATGAAGTGAGGGTTGGGGGGGGGGGGGCGCAACAGGCCCTGATGGGTGTCACTTAGCTAAGATGAGAAGGTGTGTGTGTGTGGGGGGGGGGGGGGAGTGAGGAGGATGGGGGGTTGTAGTCAGACACATAAAAGCCACAATGGCCACATGCCTTCATGTTAAGATATTCTGCAAATGGACCTACTTGTGTGAGCAGTCCGGTTGGGGAAGCCAAAAAAAAAATAAAAAATAAAAAAAAATCTTCCAATCAGCCAGAGTCCAACACGGGCGGCAGCGGTCTCTCCGAGCCGGCGATGGGCTGGGAAAATCCGGCTTCGTGACACAGATGGAGTCCGCCTCCGCTGCTAAGGACAGGGGATGGAGGTGGTGGGGTGGGAGCGGGGGCGGGGGGCGCGGAAGGCCGGTCGCGCAATCGGTACTAGAGTCAGGCTGCGCGTGCATATACGTGGGGAAAATACCGGCAATCGAAAATCGTGATCATAAAAGGAGCGATTAATGTGGCCCAACTCACCTCGGAATGCGCTATTGGTGATTTAAAGGGCCAGTCGGCTGTTTCGTCAGTCAACCTCTCCCGCCGTCGACCAGGAGCCAAACGCCTCCCTCCTCTCCCCTCCCCCCTCTTCATTCGTCTTCCTCCTCCTCGCTCCCCCTAGCGTCTGTCTGCTGGGGTCCCATCCCTCGAGCCAGAACATCAGCGTTTTCCCAGCGCACGTAAAAAAAAAAAAGCGAAGAAGACATTTTATGCGGGCGGCCATCATTTAAAACTGCTCCCAGGGGGGGGGGGGGGGGGGGGGGTGTCTGTCGCTTGCCTGGTCAGAAATGATTGAAGGAAACAAGATTTTTTTTTTTTTTCTGACAGCGTATTTCTTCCCTTGTCATGACCATGATTGTTTTAATTCTCCGCATTCGTCAAGCATACTATCATTAGCTTCATTGATAGCTTATCTCCCAGCATTCACAAATGTACTTTTACGCGCATAGAAATAGTCTACACACCCCTTGCCCAAATGAGCGAGGAGTACAATTCTCACAAGAACTCAAATATTAACCATCTGGCAATTGGAAATTGGTGACAAAAAAAGAGCTGAAGATGGTCCCCAGTGTACTGAAATTGAAGTTAAATTAATGAAATATTCGTAGGTGGGGTGCGAGATAGATTAGTGGGTAACACGACTGATTAAAGGCATGGTGGTGGTGGTGGTGGGGGGGGGGGGGGGTTATAATAAAAAAAGGACCGACAGCTACTTAAATCAATTTGACCCTTTTTTTTGGTACCATCTAATCAAAGGTTCAAAGTACACTACATACAAAGTTCGACAAAACAATGGAAGTTTTTTGATGTGTGTAAACATTGGCAATCCCAATTTTTAAAAAAAGTTGCGATGAATCGACCCAAGGAGCAGGCGGTCCTTTTTTTTTTGTTACCCACAAATTCATTATTTTGGTCCTAACTGTTTAAAAAAAAAACTTTTTGGGGTAAAAATTAAAATCAAAGATTATGGGTCAAAAAGAGTGATCAACCTCTACGTGGGTCAATTTCTTTCTCTGTTCAAAAATATCATTTTTTGGTTAAAAAAAAAAAAAATAAATCTGCCACAAGTAGTGGTCCATTTTGGACCTGTAATTGGGTTAATTTTGACCCGTTATCAAGTGCATCATTGTTTATCCTGCAGCCCACTGTTCTGTCACAAGGGGGCGCACTCATCCCACTTGTGCTTGACATCCTTTGCAGAAAGGTGTGGGGGGGGGGGGGTGCGCGCTCCTTCGATTGCGGCACAAACAAGAGTGCTGCATCAACTGGATGCTGAGAGAACGTCAACGTGACATCCCCATGCGGTGCTCAGCCGGCAGCCATGTTGACAGAGAGTGGGAGGAAGGCTTGGGGGATGACGGCTGGGGTGTCCTCGAGGGGCGCGCACCCCACCGCCGAGCCCTCATTCGGCGCGTCGTAACGGCCACTAAGCTTGTCCTCAGCGGGGGGTCAGGCGCCGCGCAAAAAAACGCGGTCGACGTCACGCCGTCTCCATGGCAACAACGCGACGGTGGGTGACCGGTTAACGGTGGGGGGGGGGGGGGGTGTAGGCAGGCCAACGCGTGGGCTGTGAATTCTGATCCCGATGACAAGTTCTGTTTTACGTCATGGGAGTGGGAGGGCGTGGTGGTTTCCATTGCTTACATGGGCAACTGCTGCGGATGTGAGCAGATTCGATTTCCCCGTGACGTGCGGTCGGGGCCTCGCTTCGAGGTCTTCTCCTCCGCTGGCTCACTATCAGAAACACATTTTTCCAACAAACTCAAACACACACAAACACTCACGCCCACAAATACTGTCGAAATCCGATTTCAAATATTCCACTTGGAACCTTCGCAAAGGCGGAACGTGACGTCAGCATCCTAACGTCCTCTGATCTGCTCTGGTTCCCCCTTTGATTGGTTCATCTTAAAATACGCGCCAAAGATAGATTTACAGTCAGAGGACAATGTCGACGATGATTCCAAATTATTTTTTTTTGGGAGAAATACTGTTGTTGGCTGGCATGTTCCAAACAAATAATTCTTCATTTGACAATAAAGTTGTATTCAATTCAATTCATTGTCAGAACCTTACCTAGGCAGGAGCAAAACAAGGAGGTCTCGATCAGCATCTCCGGTGAGTAGGAGTTTTTATTATTGTGAACTGCTGTATTGTAGTTTGGAGGTCAAGTCAGACATGATGCACAACAATGAAAATTTTTTTTTTTTTTAAAAAGCCAGGCGACACGCCTCAAGTTCACAATTTTATTAGGAAAATCATTTAGCAGATTTGATTATTATCATCAATATCATCATCTATATTTATATATTTATATACTGTATATGTCATTTTCAGTTATTCAGAGGATGCATCAGCACAGTATATCTTAATAGGAAGACTATTGCTAGAATAAATATCTATACACCAGAATGAGTTCACTTAACTTTGTTTGAAAAAAAAAACAAAAAAAACAAAGGCAAGAATAAAAAACAAAAACAAAAAAAAACATGGGAGTGCCAAAAGAAAAGAAAACCATTTTGTTTTGTTGTATTTTATCCAGTTGCGTTGCAAGTTTAGAAAAAAGACATAAAGATGATTCACAGTTTGTGTCCTTGTTCTCATGCTGGCAGGAACACTAAAAATGAGGGAGCATGCGGGACTGAAGAGCCTGGAGGGGCGCCGAAAAGAAAGGGAAGAAAAAAAAAAAAAAACAGGCTTCCGGGACATCCAATCGACGGCTCGCGGGTCCCCCCCCCCCTTTGCAACTTGTCGCCATGGCAACCAGTGACACCACGGGCCGCAAAACAAGAAAAAAAAAAATTATTTGCACTATTTGTCACCGATTTGAACCGGCTCCCGCCCCCAATCCTCCCACTTCTCCAGGCTCCATACAAATTTCCCGGTTGCGCCTTTTTAAGCCTCTGCCTTCGTCGGCACACCATTTATTTACAGCTATCTACAAAGGACCTGTGAGCAGTGCAACCTACACGTCAATTCATTTAAAATAAATAAATAAATAAACCAAAGACAGATGGATCTCTGTGAGGAACATTGGAATGAATGGGGTTACTGATGCCGCCGTGTATGTGTGTGTGTGTGTGTGTGTGTGTGTGTAGGTGTGTTGGTGACTCATGCCGCCGATAGCATCGAATATGTAACCGTAGCGCACGCATAGAAGACAATGTGCCGCAAGTACTGTACGACAGAAGTAGGTGAGCTGTGGATTTTGAGCAGATTTGGTTACTTTCAACCAACGTTGGGTTCATTCTTATTACCCAGCAGATTGGCTTGAAGAGTGATTAGATTTGGGGCTGGATAAAGAGCTGGTGGACATTTTGGATCATGGTGTGCTGAAGTCAAAATAAATTGAATGTACCATTTCCCCGATGGCTCGGTATGTAACTGCGGTTCTTGCCTCAGGGCGGTCAGTACCTTGTAAAAACATTTGGGTGAAAAATAACCCAATTTGGGTCGAAAAGGGACCTACGTGCCACTTAATTGGATTGTATTGTGAAAAATGACCCAGAAAGTCGGGTCGGATCGAACCAAGTCGTGGGTTAGTCTCTTTTCGACCCAAATTGGGTTATTTTTCATCCAAATGCTTTTGAGAGTGTAACACCCCATTGGGTCCCGAGGCCAGACTCTTTTTGCACCATATGTTGATTCCCAACCACTGCTGGTCTCTAAGCTTGATAAAAAATGGGTGTAAAAACTGTGCAAAAGGTACACTACACGCCCAAAACAATTTGGTCAAAAATAAACAATTTGGCCACAAAAAAAAAAAAAAAAAAGGAGGGAGGACCGACCAAGTCCTTGGGTCAATCTGAGCTAACTTTCTGGGTTGTTTTGCACAAAATAAAAAAAATTTGGGTTGTTTTATATAAAATCAACGTAAAAAACGGGGCCGACCAACAATACATAATCCAGCATTGACTTGGTCCCTTTTGGACCCAGGGTTTGCATTAGTGATTTCATTGTATTTTGGTATCCAATACAGAGTAGTGATTCGATTCATTTGTGGCTAGGAACTTCCTGTTAATGACTCGTCTTGGCTGCCCCACTTCCCATGCCGCCTCCAACAAGTGCAGAAAAAGGACAGGGCAATTAGTCATTTTAAACTGCTTTTCCATAAGGTACCCAACCTTTACGTATAGGTGTAACTTTTTGCATACTCCTAATCTTTTTGTGTCCTATAGCATCTAGGTCCAGTGGATTTGTGTCCTCGTGGGACAAGTCATTTTCTACTTGAGTCCTAGCTCGGGCCCGACTGATCTGGAATTTTTTAGGCTGATTCTAATACTTGGCAGAAACAAAATCCCCAAACCCATTCATCGGACAATTCACTTAAAGCACGTATAATGAATGTAATTATTTATTTTGGGGTCCTGTAATGCTTAAAACAACAACAAAATGAACCACAGGCATCAGATTGGACTGTTTTACAACAATTTGCCCCTCGGTGTGTGTTTAATTTTTTTAACGGAGAGGAATTTTCAAGGACAAACAGCCAACATTTTTCTTATTCGTTAGGGGAAAAAAATCACCAAAAAAGTTTCCTCTTACGAAATGTGTGCATCCAGAGTCGCACAAAGGCTGAAACTTACCCGAAACATTCTCCAAACTACCTTTCTCGTTGTTAACCACAATGGATTTCAGACCATATATATACTGTACACGCAGTCGCGCAAGAAACACGTCATCTCAGGTAAAACGTGCACCGTGTTGAACTGAGTCGGAGCTCCATCTAGTGGACAAATGGCATATCGAGATCATTCTGACTAAATTCAACAATGAAGAACTTTTACTCTTTCATGAGATCGGTGTTTAATCGGCAAAATTTAACTCGATTATTTTGAAAGCGGCTATTATCGGCTAATAAAATCGTCCGGCCAAACAGTCTGATCTTCGTACCTAGCTTCCTGTTCGGTAGTGAACGTGTCCTTTGTCTACTCATCTCTA
Organism: Hippocampus abdominalis; assembly: GCA_018466805.1. Taxonomy (NCBI): domain Eukaryota; kingdom Metazoa; phylum Chordata; class Actinopteri; order Syngnathiformes; family Syngnathidae; genus Hippocampus; species Hippocampus abdominalis. The sequence goes on from CM031705.1 coordinate 17,916,926, forward strand.
CAACACGGGTCCATTACGTCGATCGAGAAAACAAATAAACAAACATTTGTGTGTCTCTGTGCATGATAGTAATATATTTTTTTGTGTTAATGCACACTACGCCCTAATCATCCTATCAGTCTCACTTTCACAAAAAGTATTAAATAAAGAAAATAAAATAAAGCATGTTGGCACGTGACCTCCGTCACAGGAAGTTGTTCACGCCCAGCAGTCCGCAATGGCAGCTTGTGATCAGAGCTGTTGCGCTGTATCTTTTATCGTTATTATTTTCACGGCACGGGCAAAGAATGGGAATCTGGAGGGCCGAGAGAAGCGTTGTAAAACGGTACGCGTGAGCTACGATAGTTAACAGGCTGCAATAGTGCGTCGCGTGCCTCCGCGTCAGGCTGTTGCTCATCATGCCATGCGTGTTTTAAGTGCGTGCGTATGCGCGCGTGCGACGTAACGGGTCGATCGCGGCAAAAATTAGAGCTTCGGTCAAAAACGTTTGGATAGCTCTGCTCTACAGGGTAAAGCAAAAGAGGCCATACAGAGGAACAAAACATTGTTTTTAACTTCACACAGTACGAATGGAGTTATGTTCTTGCCAACTTGTATCCAACCACCTTTTATCCTCCTGGACTTGTGTTCTAGTCGACTAGTCATAGTCGACTTCTCTCATGAAATCGGAATTTTGACCTTAACCCAAATAATGACTGCATGTAAACAAACTATGCTAGTGTATCTTCGAGCCCTAGCATAGTTTTGACAAGATAAACATATCTTGTGTTTTAGCGCTCTGTCGTGGTCACTACTTTGATTTTACTCTTAGCAAATGTGAGCAAGTGTTGCGAGTTAGTGAATGTTCTAAGCTGTACGCCATTTTATTTCCCAGGGTAATGGTAATATCGGTTTAATCTGAAAAGTGTTTTGGGACCAATTTCGGCTGTATATATACGGTGTTTTACACTACAACTACAGGCAGTCATGCACCTTTTTTTTTCTTCTGTTTTTGGTCGGCTACGATTTCAGAATTTTTAGGTGAGAATCCACAGCACGACCCAAGTCGTTGGTGGCCCGCCATTTTGTTTCCGTATAACACGTGCATGCGTCAAGCCTTATGCACAGGAAGATTAGCGCAGCCTCTCCTCCGTATTTTCGCACCCCTTTCCTATTCATAGCTCCCTCGCTCTGCCTCCCACCCGCACAACAAACACGTCAGCAAAACAAATGCCGTCAGCCGACAATCCGGTCTGTAAAGGGTACAGCTATCATAAAGTTTTCCAAACTGAAGGTCTTGGGCCTGAAACGAGTTCTTTTTTTTTTTGTCAGCTTAGCTCCAATGATCAGGCCGTTTCTTTAACTCGTGTTGATGTGATGGGCAATGGCATGAGAACGTTTCGGAAACCGATTGTTCCTCACGACCGGTGAATATAGACGAGTGTGATGAAAATAAACGGGGGGAAAAAAAGTAGAAATCGGTAAAAAAGTATTGTGCTTTTTGTGTGCAAAAAAAAAAAAAAAAAGGATGGGTGTGTACAATGTATGAAAATGTGTGTCCTTAATATCATAAAGTGCAATGTGTGAGTGTGTCGAGTGGACGATTATATGCATCAGTGGTTCATGAGGTGATCTCATCAAAACAAACAGCCCCTTTTACACGGCCTGCATTGGCCCATGTGGACACACAAATGGGAGATGACGAATCTGACAACTCGATGATACCTCACAGCAGACACCGGCACTGATGTCTTCTCATCATATGAAAGCGCGTCGATATCCCAATTTATGCCGGGTTGGGTGTAAAAGTTAAGGGCGACACGTGCTGTAATTAAAAAAAAAAAATTATGCGGCCGTTTGGCAGGGTCTCTGTATGAAAGCGGTAACAGGCGGGACGACACCTCTGTCAGGCTGTTGCGGAATGCAAGGACAGTGGTGTGAAGTTCACTTTAGTTTTGTCGATAGCCCTGCTGTGTCGCTGTGTGAAAGCCCACACAGTGGTCATTTCCTCTCTCTCTTTCGCTGGGTTCTGCGTAAAAGGTCGATCGGGTCTTCTGTTAACGGCTCAGATTGTCACTTTACTGGGTGCTCTCCAGGTAAAGGAGGCTAGGCCTAAGGGTATACGGCAATGCCGGGGGAAGCCGTGTGAAATTTTCACACTGACTCTTCTCATCCTACGGTGTCAACATCAATCGTCGGCAAGCGGAAACTACTTCATGCATCACATCAGCATTTATGGATGTCATGTGAAATAGCTTGCTGTTGGGGCGGTATGCTGCTTTTTGCAGGGTTCTGTGTAAAAGGCAAATGCAGACGAATGCAGAGTCTTTTGTGATGGCTCTGATGCTGCTATTTTGCGGGGTCTCCGTTTGAAATGACATTTCACGGGGCAGGGGCCGACACCCTAGACTTGTGAGTGTGCGATGAAGAACTAATGATAAAAATAAGACAGATTCAGGCTGCACAATGAAAATAAATACACCTTTTTTGTTATACTCGTGTGCTTTTGTTTGTTTTTTGTTTTTTAGTCTTTTGACTTAAAGCATCAAAAACAAGGCCCCAAAAAAAAAAAGACATTCTTGACCTTCCGAAACCTCCCAATTCCCTTTGAGTCTCACCGTCTTGGCAATAAGCATTCCCGTGGATGAGTCATCTTGAGGAAAAAGCAAGCGAGGTGAGACGAGGCCGCCGGAGCGCTCCGGTTTCCCGACGTTCCTCAAACGCGTCAGGCTTTCAGAAAGAGTCTTAAAAGGATCATTGCGTCGTGTGGTCGTGTGTGCGTTCCCACTTTAGGTGACAAATGAGGAGAGAGGATTGTAAATTGTTTTCGGGGTGGGGGTGGGGGAGGGGGAGGGGAATCTGGTCGTAAACGGCGTTTATTTACATCCTTCTTGTGTAGCGTTCATGCTCTCCCCCACCTCGGGGGGACCAGGGGGGGGGGAACGAACTCTTTTAACATCTAGTTTGTCTACACGATGAGTATGTGGAGGGTGGATTGGCGGATTCCCGTGGACGCTCTGATCCGCGGCGTTAAACTACCGCCGAGTCATGACTGGGAGGAGGATTGCGAATGACGGGGGTTGGGGTGGGGGTGGGGGGGGGGGGATTCCTGTTATCGAGTCGTCGTCGTCGTCCTTCGTTCTCGTCTACATGACGCTGCACTTGCCCTTCAGTCTCTCGGCGCGCGACTGCTTCCCCGAGCGCTTGCCGTCGATGTTGAGGCTCATGTTGCGCTTCTTGTCCAGGTTGAGCAGCTCCTGGAAGAGCTCGGTCACGTTGTGGTTGGTCTTGGCCGACGTCTCCATGAAGGCGCACTTCCACTGGGTGGCCTGCGCCTCGCCGTCCTTGGTGTCCACCTCGCGCTGGGTCTCGTCGCTTTTGTTGCCGACCAACATGATGGGGATGGCCTCCACGTTGCCCTTGATGGCCAGCACCTGAGGACCGGCACAGTTTGTCGGGAATCCACAATTAGCATCTCAACCCTCGGCGACGGATCACATGAAAACGTCCAAGAATCCAAAATCAACTTTCTCCTTCAAGGAGCACTTTTGTGAATCAACGACTTGATTTGAGGAGCAACTTTCGAATGATGAGGAGCAGAATGCAGCGAAACTCCTCTACAACGAAATCGTGTTTGCAGCGAGAAATTTTTTACAACAGGGGGGTTTTCACTGTAGCAAATTTCATCTTAGATGTAAACACACGCACACACAAACGTATGTGTACTCTTTATTTTTATTCCAATAGTGCAAAAGTATGAGCATGCACTTATTTGACCCTTCACAAAGTGTAGAAAGAAAAAAGGGAAAGAAATTGCGAAATTGACGATCAGCATTCATTTTCACTTACATCAATTTCTTGAATAATGTCTTTTATTTTGCTTCCTCCGTCTTTCAGTTTGATCACTTTTACCCTCTCTTCCAGCGTCAGAGCTTTTCTTGTCTTAGCTGCTTGACATCCAAAGGTCCGTTTTGTAGCCATTTTAGCAATGCAATGTTCTTGCTGCGTCTGAAACTAACAATAACAAATACTTCCTGGACTACTACCGGTGTGGTGGTTGCTGTTGCCGTTTCCGAACGAAGCAGTAGAGGTTCGCTGTTGGATTAGACTTGGTTGTAGTGAATCTCGTCGCGAGGGAAGAGCAAAGAAAAAGATTTCGTATAACGCAACAGGGTTTTTTTTTTCGTTGTATGGGGGGGGGGGGCAGGAAAGTGGGAATGGTGTTAATGCATGAAGATTTTTTTTCACACTAGGGGGTATTTTCGCCCATGTAGGTTTCGTTGTAGAGGAGTTTCACTGTATTGGCAAAAGCTTGTCGGTTCTCGGGACATACAAGTTCCGCCGCCTTCATCATGCATCGTTTTACAAAGTCACCATTGCAATATGGCTTTGATGCTAATGCTATTTTCGCTAGCAATTAGGTAACTGGCTTTTACTGCCGTGTTGGGTCTGTTTCAGTGACAGACTGAGACTGCTGTTGTCTTCTTCTCTGCTCAAAACAGGGTTCCCCTAGCGGATGATCCATGAATTGCAGGTTATTAAAAATATTAATTCCGTGTCTCTTATGTATTTTTTCACATTTAAATTATCCTGCGGGCCTGATCGAACCTCCTTGGGGGCCAGTTGCGGCCCGCGAGCCATATGTTTGACACCCCTGGTGTAGCTTATTTGCCGCGACACACACACACACACACACACACACACACACTCACTCACTCACTCACTCACCTGTTGGTAGATGGGCTTGAGCTCCTCCAGCGACTGCTTGCTGGTGATGGAGTAGACCAGGATGAAGGCGTGTCCCTTGGAGATGGACAGGCGCTGCATGGCGGGGAACTGGTGGCTCCCGGTGGTGTCGGTGATCTGCAGCGTGCACACGCTCTTGTCGCAGCTGATGACCTGGCGGTACGTGTCCTCCACGGTGGGGATGTAGGTGTCGCGGAAGGTGCCCTTGACGAAACGCAGCACCAGGGAGCTCTTCCCGACGCCGCCCGCCCCGAACACCACCACGCGGTAGTCGTTGCTCTGCTCCGGCATTCTGGCTCCCCCGCCTTTCAGCCTTCAGACGGTGTCACACCTGAGTCGGGAGAATTGGGAGTCTTTGGGGTTTTTTACGCAGCCGTTCAGTTTCTGCCCTCCTTTCGATCTGCCTTTTTTTTTTTTATCCTCGGTCGAACTTCAATACTAACTCACAAATGAACAGACAGACTAAGTCATAGACTAAGCAACCGCCGAACTCACACAACCACACGCTTACTGTTCTGTCCCCAATTTACAGTTAATCTACGTTTAAATGTTGTATTTAAGTTACACTAAAGTAACGTCTATATTTCTATACATAGTTAGGAATATTTTTCTGTGCAACGTATATTGATTTCATTGTAAACAGTGTAGTTCACAACAGGACGTGACGTCACGAAAGCGGAAGACGCGTACGCGGAAGCAGGAAGTAGATTGTCAATGAGAGAAACGTTATGGTGGTCGAGTTCAATCCAGCACAATCCACTAACATCTCACGCCTTTGGTAGCATCGCGGGTATGTACAAGTTTGTTTTGTTATCGGTGAACAGTTTTGTGGCACTTTTTGTTAAAGATGCTGTTCGGCGATGTGTATCAAACATTACGATTTATGCTAGCGCTCGCTAATTGCGTTAGCACAATGACGTGTTGCTAGTTTCGCGGTCGAGTTACGTTGGCTAGTTTGGTTGGTTGCGAATGAAAAGCAATTCATTTGCACTGCTAATTCAGTTTGTTTTTTTATTGTAACATTTGGAGGTAATTTCGCCTCATTGTATGTTACAGTTTCACCTTTTTCTCCATCATTAAACCTGTGGACTAAGAGCAACGTCCTCAGAGTCGTGGTGTAGGAAATGAGTTTAGCTGACTGTCCAAATCTGGCCGAGACAGTACACTTACAACCAATTTAACTCATTCGCCCCCAAAGACGTTTTTAATAAACGTCTTTTCAGACTTGGTCTAGAATTGGCGGGTACTGAATGAGTTTTAAGTGACAAACTAACCAAATGACACAGGAACAAAAGGGAAACACCAGGTCACCTCATCCGAGCCCCTCGAGTGACAGCCCTCCGTCAATAGCGGCAGCCCGTGACAGAAATCCACTGGTCGCAGCAAGAGATTGACGGGAATCGAGTGTTTCATTACTGTGGCAGCTTAGAGAAGGAGCCTATTATGGGACCTTAAAGCCTGCTTGCAACCGCTGCATCAATAATGCATCGGGCGCTCGCTCGCATGATGCCGGGCCGAGGACGCACGTGTTTTCTCCAAGTGTTGGCAAAATGGACGTTGGCGGTCAGCTCCGCAGCCGTACAAAGCAGGACTCCAGAATAAAAGTCATATTTCCTCACGTGGTTGGTGGCCAATCGCTCGAATAGATGTCACCTCTCCTCAAATAGACACGGCGTCTGCCACCCCAATGCGCACATTCAAAAGGAGGCGACTGCAAAGCCCGACAGAGCTCTGTTTCTAACCAGAGCCTATTCCAGCCATCTTCGGGCAGTTGGCGGGGGGACACCCTGAACCGGTTGCCACTAGACAACTAATTAAAATATAACAAGACCAAGCAACAAAGTAACTACCGACCAAAAGCAACTGACAAGTACGATAAGAAAAGATAAGATAAAATAAGATAAGATAATCTTTATTAGTCTCACAATGGAAAAATTCCCAATTCACACCAGCAAAGTTATGAAAGGAAGAAGTAGAAGAACAAAATACGGGAGCTGCTGTAAAGGCAGCCACTCTCACGGCGCCGACTTGAAGTCAAAATAACAAAATAATACAACCCAACACATGAGAACAGACAGTCGTGCAATTCTTAACCACTTTTCCGCATCTGACTAACCAACTAATCTCCAAACGAGCCAGCAAAGAAAACCGACCAAACTATGGCCGAGACCCAAACTAAGCCTCCACCTCCGACACGTCACTAACCTGCGAGCGCCGTTGCTCATCTCCCAACTGGCTCTCGGCGCTGCCTTGGAAGTGACGCTTTGTGGCGCCGTTCGATCAATCGGCGAAGGCCTTGCGTGCTTCTCCAACGTCGTCTGTCTTAACGATCTCTCTGTCTTATCGGTCTGGATTGCATCCTCCTGTCATGTTTTTCTTCCCGCTTTCCTTTTCCTCCCGGGGGGTGGGGGGGGGCAGCTCCGTGACGACGCCACCGCCGCTCGTCAACAACCCCCCTCCAATCCCCCCCTCCCCCTCCACCACCGCCTTTTTCATGCAGCTAAAATTAGCCATCCACACACACACAGGTGACACACACGATCCCCCCACCCCCACCCCCCTTGGCAACCCACCCACTCCCATCCCGCCCACACTTGATAAGCGTGTGCAGCTCCATTTAATGAATTCATGCTACAAACGCATCTTGTGCGGCCGCGGTCTCCATTAGCAGATAGCTTTGGCACCGCACAGCCCCAAAAACTGTCCATCCATCCATCTTTCCTTCCGCCTCCTTATTTCCCAAGCTGACGAGGAAATGTCACCTTCGGCCGTGGCTTAAATATGCACATAATTTGCCCCGGCGAGAGCCACTCGACGCGGCGCGCATTTAGCAGCGGGCATGAAAAACAATGGCCGACTTGCAGATCAAGAGCGTGATTAAAAAAAAGCACGCGCCGCGCGGAGGTATCCATCTTTTAATCGGGGATATTGGAATGTACAGTCTACGAGCACGCCTATTTGAGCCGCCGCTGGCCAAACGGGATCAACAGATTTAGTCACACACACACACACACACACACCATCGATCAAGCACGAACGTGTGTAACTGCAGCCCCTTTCCCAGCATGCCGTGGGAGGAATGTGCGATTCTTTTTTTTTTCTCTCTCTCTTTTCTCCTCCTCGTGACTCACTCCAGCCAGCGTTTTCGTCATCGTCAAGCCGCTGCAGTAGTGCCGCACTCGCAAACGCACGCAGGCAACGCAAACGCGCGCTTCCGCGTGGGCGAACCCACGACGCCAGCCAACGAGCAGACGGACGCCTCGATAACGCGCCGACCAACCGACTCTCGACAAGACGGCCAACTCGAGAACGAACCGACTCGGTAACGACCAACACACTAACGAACCGTCAAACTACCCTCTGAACAAAGACATCACAAAACAACCGCACCAAATAACGAACCAATCACAAAGCTGCCCCCAAAAAAAGTTATTCTGCGTCTTTTGACCACAACTGCAGCAGTGTACACGTGTATGATCCATCGTTAACTTTTTGGGGGGGAAAAGCATTTGCATTTCATAAATATTTCACAATTCCAATTACAGTCAAACCTCGGTTTTGGAACGTCTCGGTTTTCGACCAAAAATGTTAATTTTTTTTATGCCTCGGGTGACGAACAAATTTCGGTTCTCGAACAAACTGAGCGCACTTGAATGCACCATTTGACTCCTCTCGCCTTCCTAACACGAGGAAGTGACGCTTCCTCGTGTTGCTTTCCATTGTGAGCAGACGTGTTCAATAAACATTTTTATTTTAAAAAGAGCGCGGTTTCGGTTTTCGAACAATTCGGTTTTCGAACAGCCTTCTGGAACGGATTATGGACAAAAACCGAGGTTTGACTGTCCATTATTTCCTTTAGGGCAATATTAATTAATTGGGAAAGCAAAACGACCGATTAATTCGGAAAACAGCTCGTAACAGCGATTAAATCTGTTCGCTACTTATTTCCCGGGCCCTAATAAAAAGATTTAATGAACACATTTCAAGAAGCACACTTTAGAGGACAAAAGGGCTAAATTAACGCAAAATAGAAATATCACAGGACTCTTGATGGTCTAAATGTGCAGTGGGCCGGGTAAAGATCCAGGCGGAGTGTCTGTGGCCCACGACCCACCCGTTGCTCAATTTTGTGTGCGTATGTGTGTGCATTAGACAAGATTGTAAGGCTGTGGTCTCGGCTTAGTCACTAATCACGGAGCTTAACCTTCCGTCTGTCTGCATTGACCCAATTCCCAAGACTTAAGGGTTCCCACTCGCCTTTCTAGAAAAGACCACGAGCCGCAAAAGCAAAATTCATAACTGACTTGTGATTGTTTGTGTCCAAATAGTTGTGTGTGTGTGGAGTGCCTTCTGAGTCATTAAGAGGAAGAATAAAAACCAGGTAAGTCTTGTGATCTGGCCTACGTATCGGAGAACGAGCCCTTTTGTGCATTTGCGACGTAACAATGTTGCATAATAACCTCCATGTTGAGTTTTGATAACCATGACTTGAAGCCAGGCTGGGCCAAAATCCAGGGCCACTTTCAAGCCATGAACAGTCATGCCACCACTGGACAGCACGGCCCTTTTTTTTAACCTAATTAATTTTGTTTTTATGTTCACACCCATAATCTTGTTTCTACCCAATTTATCACCCAAATGTTTGGGGGTTTTGACCTACATGTTTTTACACAAATTATTTTTGTTCCTATGAATTTTTTCAAAAAAAAAATTTTTGTCCAAAGGATTTGTTTTTTTAGTAGCCACATTTTTTCTACTCCATTTTTTTAACACACATTTTTTAAATACACACCCTTACCCAATTTTATAGTTTTTGTTTTGTTGGCTTAAATTTTTTTAACAAATGATTTTTGTTTCCCACAAAATTTCTTCAAAATATTTTGGTGGCCAAATCCTTTTGTTTAGTTCGTCACATTTTTTTCAAACTTTACTTTTACCCATTTTGTTGCAAAAACGTTTTTGTTTCATTAGCCAAATTTTTTTACTCCATCTCATTGTTTACCACAAAACTTTTTTTTGTCAAAATGTTTTTGTTTAATTCACCTTTTTTTTTTTACTCCACTTTTTTTTTTTTACCCAAACACATATTTTTGCCCCAAAGAATTTTGTTTCATTATCCACCTTTATTGACTGCCCTTGATTATTATATAACTTTGTTTGGAACCAGTTTTTCTTCCTAACATTTTTAAAAAATGTATAAATAAAAAAAAATGTTTTTTTGCACCTCTTACAAGGCTTCTGATGTTGAGTGATGTGACATCAGCATCATCTTCCTCAGTTAGTAAACGCGAGGAGTCAGACGTAACGTGATCGCATGTAAGAGTGCGGTGTAATTAGCGCGCAGCCGCGTGTATTAGCGCCGCGTATTAGCCTGACCGGGGCAAGCCGGAGCATCTCTGGCTAGGAAGCTGCTAATACCGCAACTTGTCATAATGAAGAGTCACATCGGCTCACCCTCGTCGCTAATATGGAGCAATCATCCGTGTTTCACATTTCATGTTTTTTTCCCATCCGGAAAGAATTTTATACATTTTTTTTATGTTGCAGCAGGGGTGGGCAAAGTGTGGTCCGTGGGTCACGTACTGCCCACTAAGCTGTTACATGAACAAATATTTATATACATTTTATCCATAGAAATATTTTAATAATTTAATAATAAAAATTATACATACTTTTGAACGTCATTTTTGGGGGGTCTTGAGATCAAAATAGAAACCATTTTTCAATATTCACAGACACACACACACAAAAAAAAACATTTTTGTCATTATGAGGTGCTGGTGATTTAACCCAGTTTGGAAAAAGGCTGCAACATAAAATGGGGAGAACATCAAACGTACCTGCAAAGTATTCACAGCAAGTCACATTTTCCACTTTTTAAAGTTTTTTGAAATATTTGCACAAAATATTTGACTTTGTCATTAAAGGTTGTTTTGTGTGTATATTTTGAGGATCCCGTTATTTTTGGTAAGAGGGCGATTAAAAAAAACCAGCAAAATGTGGAAAAAATCAAGTGTTGTGAATATTTTCTGGCATCTGGAATGCATTCACATTACATCACTAATTCTCCCCCCTCCCACCATATTTTGTTCTTTTCTTTCAATAAATGTCCAATACATTCCAAAAGAGTGTATTCCTTCTTAGGCTACGTCCATGTGATACAGCTTCCCGCAGTGACAGATGGGAGGCAAGGCGGACCACTTGGATCCACTCGCGCGCTTTTTTTTTTTTTTTTGCTCACTAATTCCGCTCAAGCCACGGCCGAATGCAACGCAGATGGCAAACAAAGAGAGGGAATCCTGCTCTGGATGGCACGTGATGCAACCGGGATGAAGGCCATGTCATGCATGCATGCATGCAAAAAAAAAAAAAAAAAAGTCCCGGAAATGCAAAACGCTCCCTGGTGTGTTAGAAAATACTAGCATTCAGCATCAGTGTGTCCGACTGACACGAAATCCGGCAGGCGAGTTCACCATGACAAAATGCGAGGAAATCAATAAGGAGCCGTGCTGTGAAGATACGCTGCGAAAAATACTGAGCAGTTTCCGGCTTTTTTTTTCCCTGTATGTTGCGCCAAAAAAAAAAAAAGGAAATTGCAGCATCTGGCAGCACTGCATCAGACCGGTTCCATAATGACCAATATTAAAGTACAGTAGCGTAGTAGGCCTAAGTGTTTACAAAGGAATGAGTCAAGAGGTGTTTTTAATAGTATTGTAAGCCACTGTAAAAACAAGCACATCTTGAACATTTCAATGTGCTGAACTATACGACAATTTAACAAAAAGCAAATTAAATTAAATGATGTAAATTATTGAGTGGAAAAAACATCCTAACAGATGAAATGTTTTGTACTCGACTAAGCGGAACTTTAACAAATACACTGCACTGGATTTAACAACTAAAAAAAAAAGGTTTAAGCCATGTGGAAACAGCTGGCAACAAAAGTGAGTAGGCCCCTCCCCCAAAATGAAAAGATTCCCTCCCTGGTCACGTGTGACTCGTTAGTGTTAAAAGGTCTCAGCTGCTAATGGGAAGCTGGCGTGTTCTCTACTGGATGGGGCCTCAAGGCACAAAACATTCCGAGAATCGGAAAATTCTGGTTGCCAACCTGAAATGGTGCTGTAGCAAAGTGGCCACTTCCAGAGGTTGTCTTTGGAAAATACAAGTCTGAGTACTGCTAGCGTTGGTGCAGAGGTTCAAGGGGTCAGAGGTCAGCCTGTCAGTGCTCAGGTATGTCAATTTGGCCACGCGCGGTTGTCACCACCCCCAGAAGGAAGCCTCTTCGAAAGATGATGGACAAGAAAGCCCCCCAAAAACTTTGATGAAGAAAAGCAAACTAAGGACCTGGATTACTGGAAACGTGTGCTGTGGTCTGACGAGACCCAAGTTGAATACGTGAGCAGTCACAAGACTGTCTGTGTCCAGCCTGCAGTCTAGCATGTTGGTGGGACCCAAATTAAATTTGCGTGTGGGTGGTGGCAACCAGATGATGGGTGCAAAGATGAGTGTGTCTTGCCTAGAGTCAAGCATGGTAGTGGGAGTTTCATGACACAGGGCTAAAACTACAGGAATTGTGTTTTTCCAGACATAGAATCAATCAAACGTCGACGTCTCACTTTTCTTCCTGGATGTTTTGCAATTAATGGCGAATTACAGTTTGTTGAGTTAAAACAACCACGTCGCCTTGCCTTTGAGTCCGCTAGCCTAATGCTAACGCTAAATAGTCTCCATGTTGCGGTGCTATAAATCTTTTGGCAACGGATTGAACACAGATGTTGCTGTAGCACGTCACAGGCAACAAAGCCACTCCCAGTCACATATTCTTTTTCCTCTGCGAAGAACATCTAATATGAGTGCCATAGTGGTGAGCTGAGAGACCATGTGACAGAGCGGTTTAATTTTTTAAAATTGTAATAATGTCAGTACGGTAGTAAATTATGGGGTGCAATTTTGCCTGTGTTCAGGCTTGAGCTGATCCATTTCCAAAGCTGTCAAACTACTTTTTTACACTAACAAAAATAGATACTAAAGGGAAACGCAGGGAATACGTGAGTAAAGATTCACGATGCCTCACTTTGTTGGAGGTCCCCCCCCCCCCCCCCCCCCCGTTTTCAAATAATATGTCTTGGCATAAAATGCGGCTTCAAATCAACATCCAGATCGGTGGATTAACAACCACCACGACCATCATCATAATCGTCACAACCACAGTCATCAGCGGAGCGGCCTCATGCGTCACGATGACAAGGAAGGAAGGAAGGCTGCAAAGAAGGAAGGAAGGATGGAAGGCAAGAAGGAAGGATGCGAGGGGGCGCCATTACAGGGCTCATTCATAAATACCGGAGCAGCGCCATCTCACAGAGGTAGCATTATTTTGGGCAGAGGTACCACCCCCCTCTCACGACCCCACCGTCCTCCCTCAACGCCTCCCCTCAAAAGAAACGAAAGATTGCCCTCTGCGTACGCGCAGCATATACCGCTCCAACATGGCTCCTTAACATGACAAATGCAACACAATCGCGCGCGTGCGTGTGTGTGTAATGGTCACACCTGCGTGTGCGTCTCCTCCTCGTCGTCGTCGTCGTCACGAGCGCAAAAACAAGGGGAGGGGGCAGAAAAAAAAAATCTAAGTCGGATGGTTTAAAAAAAAAAGGTTAAAAAAAAAACTAATAAACAAAAGAAAAGAGACAGAGATTTTTTTTTAAAGCATCGTGAACGCGCTTTCACGTCGAGCTCATCGTCGTCCCGGTTTGTGCCACGGTCGCTTGGCCCCTCTCCTCTTCTCGCTCTCTCTCACCATCTCCTCCTCCTCCTCGTTGTCGTCGTCGTCGTCTCTCTTTCCTTTCCGTCCCTCTCTTTTTGCCTCTCCCACTCGGACGTGGGCGGGGCTACACGTCCTCCTTTCCCTTCTCGCTCACGTCCTGTGTTGTATTCGCAACCCTGACAAATACCACAATAACGTTTTGGACTGTACAGATGGAAATTTAAAAAATAATAATGATTAAAAAGGATGTAAAGAAAAAGATGACTATGAAAAAAAGGCATTCGACGCGTCGTGTGTTTTCACAACTTTTAACACAAAGTAGCGTAGTAGTCCTAAGTGTTCATCAAAGCAAGGTTTTATATTAAAAAAATGTGTACAATGGGGGTCTTGACTTGTTCGTATAATTTGTCCGGAGTGCAAAACACTTCTGATTTTCCACCAAAAGGGGCTGCCCCCCCCCCCTAAAAAAACGGGAAAAATCTACAAAAAGGTGAATCACGTTTCTCATTCGCCCACAGTCACAAAGTTGTTGTTTTTTCCTTAATCAAAAATTAATCAAGGAGACATTTAGTGTGTAGTTCAACTACCGATTGGACAGACCACAGGTGACAACAATGTGTCCATAGTCATGACGTCCACCTCTTACTTAACATAGTCGACGAAATTCGCACGTGGGCGGGCGACATTTTTTTGAATGGGTGCGTCCTGTGCTCATTTCCGGGTTGTTGGGCGCTGAATCAGCACCGTGGACAGCGACGAAGGAAAGCGTTTCACCTTCAGGGCCGAGGAGGGAGAGAGAGAGAGAAGGAAGCGGCGCGAACTCGAAGCCAGGAATTTAAAAACGCTTGCGGCCAGCGGGTGTAGCTTCTCAAGCCAAAACTTCCATTACTGTCATTGAATACGTGGCCAAAAAGGTCCGGATAAAGACGAAGTCTGGCGCTATTTCAAAGAGCACAACTGTTTAGTTTTTTTAATTCACCGTCAGCAGGAAATGGTACTTGACTACCACCTAACGATGATCAGAGGAACTACACAAAATAACAATTGGTGCAAGGAAATCGCCAAACTGCTTTTGGTGTTTTGTTTGAGCTCAATTAAATGATTTGTTGTACGATTTGGAAAGGAGACGTACGCACACATATTTGAAAATGACGCTACAGTGGTAAAATAAAGCAAAAGCACAATTCATTTTCTAAGTCAGCAAAAAAAAATAAAAAAATAAAACGACTAAAAATAGAAATAGGCATTAACAAATTGAAAATTCATCCAATAACAAAAGAAAAATAAATAAGGTTATCTGCAATCCAATAATTGCAACATATTTATTGACAACACTTTATTTATTATATATATTATTTATTGACACTATATTAATAAAAAATTAAACACAATTTGAATAAAATTGAAGTCTTAATTTTTTCTCCAAAATAATCTGCGAATAGGTGTACCCACAGGTGTCAAACCACGAGGATGTGAAGAAAAATAATTTTTCCAAATGTGAAAACACCAAATAAGATCTTTGAAGAAACTTTAAATAAATAAAAATAAAAAAAACAGCCGTTCCTGGCCCCATCTTTTGTTTCTTTGTGATAGACAAAAAGTCACAGCCCTCACCCCCAAAAATAAAATAAATAAAAAATCTGAGACAGAAGGCAAAACTTCTGAGGTGTCGCTAGTTTGTCGTGTGCTGGGCCCCCAATCATGCGGCCGTGCAAAAACATCCCAACGCCCCCAATTTTTTTTTTTTTTGGTCACAGTAACTAGTCATGAATAAGGTGCTTCCGAAATGTAACAGGTCAGTTTGAGGTCATCGTGACGGTTTTAACAACCAAGGCAAAAATGACCACACACACACACACACACACACACGGTGGTGTGCGCCTGATGCTTGGCTGGACCAATTCTTGCGCATTCTCCACAGAGCGCCCGGCACAAAAGGGCTTCCCATTGAAGGCCTCTCGAGCGTGAATTCAACCAAACACAAATTAGCATCCGGGCAGTTAGGCCGACTGAAGGCGCCGTAAATGTGCTCTCAAGGCTTGGGGGCGGGGGAGGTTGACAGGACGCCTTGAAAGGATCAAGTGGTGGATGTGTTGAGGCAAAAAAAAAAAGCTATAGAACGCACAAAAAATAAAAATAAATAAATAAATAATCCGATACATTGTAAAAAGATCAACATAAAAAGATGAGGAAGAAAAAAAGTGTAAAAAAATTTAAAAAGTTCACCAAAAAAAGAACAAAACTGAGGAAAATGCAGGAGCTATATGAAACAACCAAAACAATTAAAAAGCTTTGAGAAACACATATGCAGCTAAAACGTGAAAAGAGGAAAAAAAATATTTTTAAAAATTGTGCAATAAAACAGGAAAAACAGCATCTATAATCAACCAAAAACTGTATATAAGAAAGAAAAAAAGAATATGAAATGCTGCAGCTTCAAGAACAGAGGCAATGTCACAAGCTAAGCTAGCAAGCGGGCTTGTCGATTTATTTATCTTTATTTTACATTTTTGTCACCAGGGGTGCACAAAATGCCGAGTGACAAAGGTCTGACAGTTGATCACATTTCCAGTTTATTGTGCCTTCATAATCACATAATCAGATGAGAGAAAAAAAGATGCGAGCCATGCTTTTTAAAGAGGAACACAAAGGTGGCATCATTTGGATCACGGGGTTTCGTTTTCCAGACTGAAATGGCTCAGAAATGCAAAACATCTTCCAGGAATGCTTAAACCATGATGACTGTGGTCGTGTTTTACGTTTTGGTTTTTCTTTTTTCTTTTTCCTTTGAACAAACAAAAACACACATACATTCATACACTCACACACACATTCTCACACAAACTAGTGTTCCCATGCTCCTCAGTGGTCCTTGTTGTGGTTGAGAGCTCGATTAACAGCTGGAGACAAAAGAGAAAGAAACATGATTTTTTTTCCCCCCCCCTGAAGACTATTCGAAATACAGCGGTACCTCAAATCAGCCAATGAGAGAAGAAGGAGGCTCAATTGAACGCAACCAGTTTTACTTATAATCACGATATTTGGTCGTCGAGTCTGTCGTAACATACCCACCCCGCCCCACCCAAAAAAAAAAAAAGCCTCAAAGACACAGGAAGTCTGCCATTTTGATTTGACAACCATTTTAGACTCAATTGCGCCTGAATCTAGTTTCACCGAACACCATGAAATTTGGCAGTCACATTCAATGAAGTGACATGAGGAGACCCACAAAAACAAAAAGACTCAAAAACCCAGACTCATCACTTTGGCTTTCAAGTCGCCATGTTAGTGTCAATTTGCGGAGCTCCTTCAACAACAAATTCCTCCTTCTTCTTTCAGTGTGATCGCAACAGTTAAGAGTATTAGACAGCTGGCAAGCTAACATAACGAATGTTAAGAGTTTTGCCATTGCGTGCCAGTGGAGTCTGAGGACTCGCCATGTAACCGGAAAACGACAAGTCCGCGCGGTTTTGGACTCGCCGCACCGCAAACTCTGAGGTACAATTTTATCATGGACAACGTGTACTTCTGGGTGGCAAAATCTCCGACGTCACTGCTAATGAAACAAACTCCTCCCACGCCATGAAACCGAAGCAAGGTGACCGAGAAAACTGGCAAGCGGTCGTGAATGGTGAATGTCTTGAATGCGTCTTCTCCACCGCCGTAGTTTGACAGTCTCAGATGAATGGCGCAGCCAGGAAAGCTGCTGCAGTGCTGACGTTAGCTAGCAGGCTAGCCATTTTGCTAATTGACTCAATCTGAGTTTTTCCCACCCAGAAGTAGCATAGCACCTACCTACACGTATTGCGAAGCATGAATGTGGCGTGTGAGTAGCTGATGCTGCCGGGTGAGCGCATGCGGGCGAGAAGGCGGCCGCGGCCGCTGCGCCGGCATGCCGTCGAGATCAAATGCGCTGGTACTTGCATGTAGACTGTTGGTATCTCACCCTCCTGCGTGACGCTCTCCGACACGCTTTTGGCCTTGGCGCTCAGGTCGCTCACCACGCCGTCCATGGCGGCCTGGTGTTTCAGGAAGAAGGGCCGGATGAGGCGCTTGTACAGGACGTCGGAGCCGTTCCACGTGACGGGAGCCATGCACCAGATGAGGAAGGCGCACTGCGGGGGGGAGACGCCGTTCGTCACCAAATTGACAGTTCGAGAGGCAAATTGGCGTTTTCGTAACGGCGACGAGCGTAACGATTATTTTTCAACATTGCTGAGCCCTAATAATCATTTTATTTGAGCCTTACTATAAAGCGGTTCATTTTTTGGGGCACCGATACGAAGAAAAGATCCGTGGGCGACTGCTTTTTCTCACTTGAATCTTCTTTCATTGTGTCAAGTTTTGAGATGTGCCCGCACCGTCCACAAGAGGGTGCTGTGCACCCACGCGCGCACACAGACAGACGTACCTTGCCGGCGTAGTAAAAGGGGAACCAGAAGAGGAAGATGTCGGAGAAGGCCTCGACTATGCTGAAGAGTCCGTACACCACCCAGTAGGTGAGCCACTGCGTGTCGTCTTCCTTCACCGTGCTCTCGATGGCTTTGATACTTCAAAAGGAGGAGAAACTTCCAAGTCACGAGTACAAATGCACTTGATATTCTTACGTTACATATTTCCGTCCCCTTTGTCCAAAAGCATGACAATATTCCGGCGAGTTTTGAACATTTCGCCTCTAGAACAGACTCGTTTGGACGAATTTTCCAGTCGGAAATGTTGACGCCACATCGGCAGTTTCGTGCTTCCATACTACAATAAATACGATATTGAAAATACTGGCCCAAGGTGTTTATCAACTCAAGTGTCTGTTGTAAGGGGTGAGGCCTAATTTATTTGTGTCACCAAATAATGCAAATCCCCCAAAAATGTTCGAATCCATACAGCATATTTTCACAAATAGTCACATTTTTCAATCTGTCCACAGATGAAGGACAATTAAATGGTGATACGGCATCTATTCCGGTAGCTAGTTGAGAAAAATGCAAATGACAAAAATCCACAACTGTTGGACGAAAAATACACAAATGTTACAACACAAAGGTAAAAAAATTAGGAGAAAAAAAAAGCAAAAATATTAGAATTTTTTTTTTTACAAAAGAATACTGAATTTATTAGAACAAAATCCTCAAATATTAGAAAATATACGAGTTACAAAAAAAAGTAGAAAAACAAAGTCATTGAATAAAATCGGATCACTTTATGTGTCATAACATTGGAGGGGGGGGGGGGGTATGCCATGTGGTGGAAGGGACGAACAGCGTGTGCGTGAAGCCGATACATACGAGAAATAGGCCGGATAGACGAAGCCGATGAGGTTGCATAGCAACGACGCCCCGTACCCGAACAGGAGGTAGACTCCGACCAAACCTAGGGCACCTGCGCAGGGCAAAGCAGAGCACAAGTTTCGCAAAGGAAGTGAGTGGGTGGCAAATTTGAATCAGCAATCCGAGTGACGCCAGCAGCAGGATGCCGGCAGCAGGATGAGGAGGAGCGCAAACACCGAGAAATCAACTGGCGACCTGAAACTTTCTCAGAGGCTCTCAGCTGAAACGTGAGTCATCACCATTGCCGGCAAAATGTAAATATTTGACTTGCAGATACAGCACGAGAGACCAAGTGTGGACGCCGAGGGGGATGGGACACGATGTGGTGGGCGCAGAACGGTGACGCCGCATCTCATTTTGCTCCGCGAAGAACAGCCGGCTGCCTCCACGAGCGGCTTCAAGCTATCAAAGAGGCCAGCCATGAAAGCACGCGTGATGTTCAAATGGGAAAATGAAGCTGTGAGAAATGTTATCGCTGATGTGGAAATTTATGTCGGAGAAAAATTATCTGTATCATTGTGAAAATTAGTGGAATGAATATTTGCAAGACGACTTACAGCATGCGCCCCTAAAATTTCAGGTTAGGGGCCATTCCACCTTAAAAAAAAAAAAAAGTTACTGCCAAGCCCTGTATAAAAAATTAACCCCATAAATATACAAAGGACAAAAAATTGCAAGCGTATCAAAAAAGTGAGCCGTACCCTGGTTAAACATTTAATCCCTAGTGAAAAGTGGTGTAATTTGCATACAATTTGCATGTACTTTGCACAAGCGTAAGCACAGGCGCAGGTGTTCTACTGTCAGCTTCAACTGAAACCAAGAGTAGGTTTGCACCATGTCTTTCTCAACGTTTGCCAACTTGGTCAAAACGAGACCCGCTCAGCACAGTTTTTGTACTTACTGTACATGTCGGTTTGTATTTGGGGGGGGGGCTCAATCAGTACTTGTCTTACTATACTTTTCTTTCGAGGCCTGCATGCGTACCTCTACTTGAGTACAGAGTGGGACTACAGTACTTTGAGCATGTCGGTGTTTAATTAACGGAAGAGGAAGCGAAAACTTGCAGTAAAGTCCAGAATGGGCAAATGTGTGCTCGGTGACGTCATCACGGCTAGCTCGGGGATTCTTGCTAGCTTGATGTCGAAGAGGACGCCTTTATTTTCAAACGTCATTCTCAGACGTTCTTGTTTGTTTTGTTTGTTTTTTAATTTGGAAAAAAAGAAGAGGTTACAGCGAGTGTCTGGACGTACCCAAGACGATATATTCTCTCTTCATTCCCGTTTTTTGCTCCAGCGTCGCCAGCTGGTCTGTGACAAAGTTCTTCTCATGGAGCAAAGTCACAAATCGCTCCTTGAAGTGACTCATTTTCGAGCCTGGAAAGCGACGACAAACACGGTGGTGTGACAAATGACACAAAAGACGGCAACTGGTGGGGATTCGGTGTTGAAAGCCGGTTGTTTTACTGACCTTGATAGGAAAAGTTGCCACTGAAAAGACAGCAGCGGACGGCAGCTGCGGTGGAATCGCGAGGGGGGCGGGGGAGGGAACCGAGGTTGGGGGGGACGCCGGCCGGCCAATCATAAGGCTTGTGACATTGGGAGAGGCGTTGAGTTCCGCTCGCTGGCCAATCAGAGACGAGAATAACGTTCACGGCGGCAGGTGAAGAAAAAAA
Source organism: Hippocampus abdominalis (assembly GCA_018466805.1). NCBI lineage: Eukaryota > Metazoa > Chordata > Actinopteri > Syngnathiformes > Syngnathidae > Hippocampus > Hippocampus abdominalis. The sequence goes on from CM031705.1 coordinate 17,937,411, forward strand.
AAAAACGGTTCTTGGAATCTAAAGAAAATCATTGCTAATCGATCTATCCATCTGTCTATCTATCCGTCCATCCACACATTGGCACTTTAGAGTGTTCCATTATAGGAATCGAACCCTGCACCTCTGCACTGTCAGGCTGCTGCCTGACGAATAAATTAAAAAAAAAAAAATCTTAATTGATTGGCTGTCCTGCAAAATACACATTTATAGCATCTGAAAAACTTCCCCAAATGATTGCTGAATAAATAATGAATTATGTTTTTGAATAAAATTTATTATGACCCTATGATCAAGGTAACGTGATTGCAAATCAATGCTTGAATGGGATTTCACTCAGGAGTACTTGCTCGCAGTGTTGGCTGCCGGGCTCGGTTTTCGAGAACAAACTTCTCCATACAACAAGAAAAGAAAAAATGTTTATATCGTGTGTTTTATGAATATATGAGTCAGGTTGTGTTGGTTTCAGTGAAAAAAAAAAAGACAACTTATGGTTGGGGGCCATTCCTGCGGAGTCACTTTGCTCACCGAATTTCTCTCACTCTGGATGGTTTAGAAGCTTAAAAGTTCAGAGCACAATTTCTACTATTTGATGATGTCACCTCCACCCAGTCCCGCTGCTCATTTTCTTTTCTCTTCCTTGAGATGACCTCGAAGTTTTTAGTAACGGTTGGTTGACACCGTATCGGTGTCAATATGAGCGATTGCGATGGACTGGCGACCACTCCTTGGATCTGATGAACGTAATTACTGCGGTTCTGCGGTTTACGATGAAGGACAACGATCACAAATGGGGACTCGACACCAGACCTGATTGTCCACACAAAAATGAACCGCATCCTTCACGAATGCCAACTGGGTCCTCACAGTGCCGGATGATGCCAAGCAGTACAGTCATGCAGCGACCGATGGCCCTCAGACTGACGTGGAAGAGTCCAGGGTCTAAAAAAAACAGGAAGCGGCGACCTCTCACTTTCGCAAAGACAGGTGCGCTCGCAGCTTTATTTGCATGCGCTTCTACGCTTAGCCGCTTCGCCGCTTCTTCAAAAGTCCGCACCCTTTCGTTTCAGGCAAACTGCACTCGCAACCCATGTCAGGATGTGGTCGCACGCGCTCGTCCTCGCCCTTTGGGCTCTCCTGATTCCGGGTGAGACTCTTGAAAACTTAATGTCGGATGGATGATAAGAATGATAATAAATAATGTCTCAAACTTTTCAAGTCAGAATCAAAGTTTTGGCTTTGATTTAAGATGTGGTGTTGCTTCACGGTGGAGGTTAGGTTCTCATTCATCTCATTTCAGGATCTTCGGCCGAGGATTTTGTGACGCAGGCGGACAGAGTCAAGGCCGTTTCTCTTGGGGGCACGGTGACCATCGCCGCCACGGCGAGTTCAAACACTGGAGATTATCTCAGTTGGTACCAAGTGAAACCTGGACAGGCTCCCAAACTCCTCATCTACGCAGCAACCAATCGCTTCTCTGGCACGCCATCTCGATTCAGCGGCACACGATCCGGTTCCCGCTACACTCTGACCATCAGAGGTGTCCAGGCGGAAGACGTGGCTGATTATTACGCTTTCGCCTGGGACGGCTCCGGAAGGTATACACGGTGATTCAGAGGCGTACAAAAACCTCTTTTGGACTTTGAGAGAAGTGAAAGTGGCCCGCGGAAGGTGCCAAGCATGACTGGGAATCCAACAAGCTGCTGAATCACTCAATTAAGTGGATGTGATTTTTATTTTTTGGGGGGGGGGGGGGCGGCAAACTGTATTTATTTTTAACATGTGCAATAAATATTTATATTTCATTTCTAAATCTCGGATGTTTTCATTTTATTGAGGAGTGCGTGATTATTTCTCTTTTTGATCAATTATTTAAATGTGGTTATGGTATTTTTTTTATGATTATTCAAGAGTAAACTACTTCAATTCGTGTTTTTTTTCCCCCTTTTTTTTTTTTGTAGTGCAAACTTTACATGTCAATAAATATGTTACTATTTTCCATTTGACTTGATTTTATTTCGGCTCAAACTACATGTCAGCGTGTTTGCTTGGCCTCCTCCTGAGGGGTCAGCCTTTCATTTTTCATGTCCCCCTGTCCAAAAGGCAGCTGCTACGCAGACTGATGGTGATACTCAGATACTTTTATTTCACAATGCTTCAACGTTGCAAGGACATGATTTCAGGCTTGGGGTTCGGGTTCGGGCTCGAGCTCTACTGCGAGCATTGTCCCGGGTCCGGCAGGGTTTGCGTGACGGGGCTCTGCCCGGCGAGGGTGGCCTCGCAGCTCACCGATGCGGCTTTGCTCCACTGGTCTGCCGGGAGGCTCAAGGTGCTGGTCCAGCTGTAAAGGCCGTCGCCGCCTGCCTCTCCCAGGGGGCTGTGGAACACCCCCGAGGTACTGGGGGTCCCCCCCAACTTCCAGCTCAGGGTCCAGGATGAGGGGAAGCCCCCTTTGGCCACGCATACGGCCGCGGCGTTGCTTGTCTGCAGCTGCTCTTTGGAAGGGGGGAAGACGATCACGGTGGGCCGACGCACCTCACCCGCTGTCGGGAACAAGACGGGAAAGGAGCAGGGTTTTTTTTTTTCAGTTTCAACGGCACTTAGGTCAAGGTTGGGGTCATGTGAATCCACATGGGCACACTTTGTTAAGCACTTTGTTTTTTTTTGTTAGCTTCTCGTCGGCAACGTAAAGTAAATCCACAAGAACGCATTTTGCGAAACACTTTGTTTTTTCGCTTCTCACAGGGCAATTTGCACCCAAACTATGGCAAGATGTTATGTTAAACATTATTCAATCGTTGGAATGTAAGAAGGGCCAAACTTTGCGAACATAAACATTATTTTGGTTCATTCAATTGTACATATAGCCACACTTTGGGAACAAGCCATTAGCAGCTAATATCAGCATGTCAGTTCTGTTTTTTTTTTTATAGCTCTGACTCAAGTCTGGGCGTTTTTGTTTCAAATATCATTATGGTGTACTTTCAAAAATCGGGGAAATGCTAGTTAGCTAATGCTAGCTGTAGCAACGAACTCACAGCCAAACACTTAAAACGAGTCGCTAGCAGCTAATATAGCAGCTCGTTTTTTTCCCCTACGGCTTACTTAAGACGCACCTGTGATTTTTTTGTTTTGTTTTGCCAAACATTGACAATGATGCTTGACCATAATGATAAATTACAAACTGAAAAAAAAAGCTAGCTAATGTTAGCTCGATAATGCTAGATTGGAAAACAAGCAGACAGCCAATCACCAAAAACAATCCAATATCATCTAACATTAGCATATTGAGTTGGGTTTCTCGCAATTACTCTAGACGGGTTTGGTCTTTTTTTTTTGGAAGATGTTGACAATTATTGACAAATTAAAGTTTATTAGCATTTTGATTTGGGCTTTTACCTCTTACTCAAAACGTGCCTGGGCATTTTTATTTGGTATAAAACGACAATAATCACGAGTCATCCATATAAACAAAAATACAAGATAATGCGAGTGGTGGCACTGTCGAACATTATGAACGAGCCGTTAGCAGCTGATATTACCGTGTGACATTCTATATTTAGCAGAGAGGCATTTGTGTTTAGCACAACAAATTGAGGGAAAACTACCTTTGAAACAAGAAGCTGTTAAATATTTCTTTCGTCAATAATTTGTAATTTTATTTTTAAGGGGCGATTGGTAACAAAAAGATGCTTGCAATATCGAATATCTCAGTGTTGTTGAAAGTGAAGACAGTTTGTTGCAAGAAACTTAAAGTCAACGCACATGATTTGCCTTCACAGACCGCCCAAAAAGTTTTTAAAAAGTATTTATGATTGAAAACATTTCAAGACATTTCGAGAAGCTGTTTTTGAACGGAGGAAAATGACTTGCGAAAGGAAAAGTATTTAATTTATTTGCTAAATGTTGCGTCAGTTGAATGTTTTTTTTAAAATAATATCTGAAATGAATATTTTAGCATTGAATGAGTTTGAATTGGTCAAAAAGTGTTGAATTTGAGGTAAATGTCTTCAATTCTTTTTTTTCTTTTTTTCTGGAAACATGGATGCTCTGAGTACACAGAATATTTTGGGATTCGAATCGCATGAATTTGAGAATTGAGTGTCTTAAGCGGTGAAAAAGGAAAAAAAATGATCATAAAACTTATTTTTGGGGTGCAAAACAGCAAACGTGAACGTAAGTCGCAACGAAAAGTCTGTTACTTACAGCCAAGGATGACTTTGGTTCCATCACCGAAACCCCACCACAGTGATGCAAAGCGATGAAGCGGGCCGTACAAAAACCTCGGCGACAGTCGATGAGCGCCGATCAGAGGCCGTTGCTGACCGTTTCCGACTGTATATGTTCGCGGGCTCGTCGAGGGCGGACGTGGTACTAGGCATGTCCATTTTTGCTGAAAACTGCAAATACCGAAGCCCTCAGACTGATGCGGAAGAGTCCAATGAGTCCAAAAAAACCATAAAGCAGTGGCCTCTCACTTTCACAAAAGTACATGAGCACTCACCTTCATTTGTATGTGGCGTTCCTTTAAAAAAAGAAAATCATAATCAAAACACGCGTTTTCGGTTTACTGACAACTGCAAATGAATGTTTGGCGTGAACGACTTTGTGAATCAGATTGATGTGAAAGAATCCAAAGAGTCCGAAGAACAGGAAGCCGTGACTTTTCACTTTCGCAAGGACAGCTGCGCTCGCGGTCTTATTTGCATGAGCTTCTGCGCTCGACCGCTCCGTCGCTTCTTCAAAAGTCTGCACCATCTTTTTTCACGCAAACTCCACTCTCAACCCGAGTCAGGATGTGGTCGCCCGCGCTCCTTCTCTGCATGGCGCAGCTGATTGCAGGTATGACTCGTTGAAACTTGGTGCCGGAGCAGAATATACGGCAATCATGATGATCAGTCTCTTCAGTTTTTATATCGGTGTGAAAAATGATGGCTTCGACTTCAGACTCTGTGGTCCATTCATCTCATTTCAGGATCTTCCGCCGAGGATTTTGTGAGGCAGACGGACAGAGTCAAGGCCGTTTCTCTTGGGGGCACGGTGACCATCGCCGCCACGGCCGTGTTCAAACACTGGAGATGATCTCAGTTGGTACCAAGTGAAACCTGGACAGGCTCCCAAAACGCTCATCACCGGAGCAACCGATCTCTTCTCTGGCACGCCATCTCGATTCAGCGGCACACGATCCGGTTCCCGCTACACTCTGACCATCAGAGGTGTCCAGGCGGAAGACGTGGCTGATTATTACGCTTTCGCCTTTTACGGCTCCGGAGGGTATACACGGTGATTCGGAGGCGCACAAAAACTCTTTTGGACATTGAGAGAAGTGAAAGTGGCCTGCGGAAGGTGGCAAGAAGAAGACACGCTGAATGATGAGCATGGCTGGTCATCAAACAAAATTTCCTGGATCACTGAAGCGGACCGACAAACACGAGTTGTTTTTAAACATGATTGTCTTTAAATGTGGACTGTTTTTATGTACTTTATGAGGATGATAATAATAATATCGTAGCTCTGTATGTGTGTGTGTGTGTGTTGCTCTATTATGATCTGTTATTATTATGAGCTATGATTATATTATATGATGGACCAAAAATTGTAGTTATTTGTCGCCACCAAGGGTCATTTTGATTTTGGGATTGAAATCAAGAAATTCAATTCAACCGAATTTTGGGTCCAAACACAATTTAATATCACATATTTTTGGGCATGAATGTGCAGTTGTGATCATCGTTTGTCCTTGATCAAAGATGAAACTCTATTACGTTATGTACTATAATATAATACGTCAAGAATAACTGTTGATTTAAATATGGTTTCAGTGACTATCATGAGGGGTTTGGTAACAAAAAAATGCTCAGATTATATCTCTTATTTATTACATATGAGCATTTAAATGTCGGTAGCCATTTTAGAAAGGAAGTTGACATGCTTGAGCTGCTTTCGCGGGCCACATAAAATGAGGCGGCGGGCCAGATCTGGTCCCCCGGGCCTTGTGTTTGACACCTGTGTATTAAAATCATGTGTTTATTATGTCTTATCTTTTACAGAACTTTTCATTTCGAGTCCAAACTACCATTATTTAGGTCACAATAATAGTGAGCGATAAGGCGCCAACTCTACTGAATTAAACTCTACGGCGTATTATTATTATTATTGATATTTTTATTATTTAATGGAAACTACTTCCATTAAATCAGGGGTGTCAAACTCATTTCGCAATCTCGGTGACAGACTGAGACTGCTGTTTTCTTCCCCGATCAAAACAATGTTGTCTTCGACTGTGATCAAAACAGTGTGCCCCCTAGCGGATAATCCACGAATTGCATTTTACTTAAAATATTCATTCGGTGTCTTTAATGCATTATTTTTTCACTTTTAAATTATCCGGCGGGCCGAATCGAACCTCCGTGGGGGGGGGCCGGTTCCGGCCCGCGGGCCTTATGTTTGACACCCCCTGCATTAAATAATATTGACTGCTTCGACAAAATATATTATTGTACTTTGTATTCAAGGGCAAACTATATGTATGTCTCCCAATAAATGTGTTGTTCAACATTTTATTTGATTTTATTCACAGAGGCTAAATGTCACAATCCACGTGTGCTTGTCACAGTTTTGTAATGGACGCCGTCCACGTGAGCGGTGAGGGTTGCATTTTTTCGTGTGACCCCATTTCCAAGAAGTCGCTACACAGGCTGATACTGAGACACTTTATTTCACAATGCTTGAAAAGGACGCAGGCTGGGGTTCGGGTTTGGGTTCTACTGCGAGCATTGTCCCGGGTTCGGCAGGGTGATCTTGACGGGGTTCTGCCCGGCGAGGTTGGCCTCGCAGCTCACCGCTCGGGCCGTGCGCCACTCGTCCGCTGGGAGGTTCAAAGTGCTGGTCCAGCTGTAAAGGCCGTCCCCGCCTGCCTCTCCCAGGGGGCTGTAAGACACCCGCGAGGTACTGGAGGTGCTGCCCACCCTCAAGAGCAAAATCCAGGCTTGGGGGAGGCCCCCTTTTGCCACACATACGACTGTGACCTTGTCTTTCTGCAGCTGCTCTTTGGAAGGGGGGAAGAGAGTCAGGGTGGGACGACGCACCTTACCCTCTGTCGGGAACAAGACGGGAAAGGAGCAGTTATTTCAATTGCGCACGCTTTTAACGGCACTGAGGTCATGGTACGGATCATGTGAATCCGCAAGGACACACTTTGTTAAGCACTTTTTGTTGTTGTTAGCTTCTCGTTGGCAACATAAAGCCAAATGCTCATAATGTGTCATAAACATTATTGTATCATTCCATTGTTTGTATAGCCACACTTTGGGAACAAGCCATTAGCAGCTAATATCAGCGTGTCGATTTTGGTTTTTAGCTCTTTTTGAAGGCACGCCTGGGCGTTTTTATTTTGTAAAAACTTACAATAATGATTTATTATTTACTTGTTCAAAAAAAAAAAAACATGCTAATGTTAGCTAGCTGCAACTAGCTGTTGCAAAAAGCTCACAGCCAATCATTAAAAACGAAAGTAGCTAATGCGGCACGTCAATTCTTGTTCCTCCTCGTGCTTACTTAGGACATGCCTGCACATTTTCATTTTGGTGACAACTCGTCCACAGCCGAACATTGAGGAAATTTTTTTAAAAAAGCCAGTTGTTAGCAGCTAATATTAGCATGCCAAATTGGGTATCAAGCACAAAATGCAGACGTGTTTGGGTGGGTTTTGTTTTGTAAAAATTGACGCTAATAATGTTACTTCTTCTCATTTATATTGCATTTATTTGTTTATATCCATTTTACTGGTAATTTACCTACAGGCTATAAACTTTAAAATGTCATATGACACAGTCACATGTTCAGCACTGTGTACAGTAAAAGATGAAGAATATAGTTACAGTATGAAAGGTGAATAGCTAAACATTTGACAATAAAGTTGTACTTAACACTTGATAAAATAGACAAAAAGTCCTCCAAAAGCGTGTCAATATTTTGTAACTCGTGTCGGATATGTGGACATGAGGAAACATAAAATGTTTTTGAGCGATGAAAAAGAGAATGGAAGAATAATCAGAATTTTGGGGGCGGGGCGGAAAACAACAGATGTTAAGGTAAATAATAGTGAAGAAAACTCTTACCAAGGATGAGTTTGGTTCCTTCAGCGAAACTCAACCACAGTCATGCAAAGCGGCGAGGCGGCCGTTCGAAAACAAAACTCCCCGAGTGTCAAGGAGCGATGACCTACTGATGCTGCTGACAGTTTGCGTCCATAAATGGGAGGTCAGTCGAGTGCGGCTCACCACGGGGCCTTTTGGGATCGGTCAGTACTTGGCCGACGGATGTGGCAGAATTCAAGAGGGACAAAATACATTTTTGCTCAAAACAATGCAGACAACAGTACCCTCAGACTGATGTGGAAGAGTCCAATGAGTCCCCCAAAAAACAGGAAGCAGTGGCCTCTCACTTTCACAAAGGCAGGTGCGCTCGCAGCTTCATTTGCATACACTTCTGCATCACTTTTCTCATACATTTATTCTTAAAACAAGCGTGTTGGTTTTATTGGTGCTAAATCAGCGCTTGTCAAAATACCATCTCAAAAAATAATATTTTGCTCTCCAAGTACCACCATGGCCAACATTAAAAAACAGTCAAAGAACATATAGTGAGGTTTTAGTCTTGAAAAAGCATATTTATGCTACTTGTGTTAAATACAACTGAAGTGTATTGCACTGGATTTAAAAAAAAAACTGTTTGATTTACCTGGAGCTAAAAGCTTCACTCTTATGTTTGTTTCTCAATCAAACTGTATTCTATTGTTTTAAAAGTTGGGAAGGTTAATTGTCTTTCTTTCGGTGATTCTTTCACGCGCCACTAGAGAGTGCCCGTGCACCAATCGTGGTAAATGTACATTTGAAGAATCTCGTCTCCAAAGTGACCATTAGTGTGAACGTATGTGTGTGTGAATGTTTTGATTTTATTTTTCTGGTGGGATTACTCTGCTCCAGCAGGTACACCCGGTTGAGTTCAATTCTTAAGGTTTACCTGGGAAAAAAGGTTTTGCCCCTTACGAACTCCTGTCATGGTGACATTTGGAATCGTTGTTGCTCAGGGCATTGGGGGTGACGGCCCAGGTCGGAACCTATGTGAGGGGGATACGAGCAAACCACCCACACCGCCGCCCACCCGCACTAAACTCAAAACAAAACTCGCTAGTTTTCAAGACTACCTGTAGTTTTGATAGACAGAAACCAGTCCGTTTATGTGCTTGAAAGTGGTTTTACTCCAGGAGCACCGAGAACGTGTTACAGGCTTACTCGTGTCGCAAATCAACTAGAGAGCTCTCGCGACATCTTGTGGACGGAGGGTATGACAGCAGGTTACAATGGCTGTGTAATAGGGACATTACCAAAACAATAATAGACAGATCTACACTACCAATCATTTCCATTTCGAGTTACGTCAAATTACAGTATACAGGTTGCCGCGTACAAAGAGGTAAAGGGGGGAAGGGGGGGGGGGGGGGATAAACGGATGCCCGGTCACTCAACACAAACTGCCGACAAATAAATTGTATTTCATAATTAACATCGACCCTTATGAATACACAAAATTGATTCGCTTGTGTGAAACGCGTAAAATAAAATACAATTTAAAAAAAAACGATGTAAACGTGTTTCTGTCACGTGACTCCGATTGACGGGTGAAAGGACGGTTCGAAAATGACCGTGGAGACTTCCGGCTCGATAAAGGTAATGCAAAATGACCGTTGACACCAAAAATCAGGGGTTCAAATATCAGTTTCAGCCGTAGCTGTGTTGAGCTTGTGAGCACTGAGAACGAGGGAATAAAAAAATGTGAATGTTTGCTAAGTACAGTCATGCAGCTACTGATCCCTTCAGACATGGAACGGTCTAAAAAACAGGAAGTGCCGACCGCTCACTTTCGCAAAGACAGGTGCGCTCGCTCGCTCGCAGCTTTATTTGCGTGAGCTTCCATGCTTGGTCGCCCCGCTGCTTCTTTAAAAGTATGCACCCCGCTTTTCACGCAAACTCCACTGGCAACCCGAGTCAGGATGTGGTCGCACGCGCTCGCCCTCGCCCTTTGGGCTCTCCTGATTCCGGGTGAGACACTTGAAAACTTAATGTCGGCACAGAATACGTGATAAGAATAATAAGTCAATTCTCAAACTGTTTGTTGACATCTCAGTGTCAAATTTTTGGTTTGGGCTCAACATTTGGCGATGCTTCACGGTGGAGGTTAGCTTCTCATTCATCTCGTTTCAGGATCTTCCGCCGAGGATGATTTTTTGACGCAGAACTTCAGAATCAAGGCCGTTTCTCTTGGGGGCACGGTGACCATTGGCGCCAGGGGGAGTTCAACTGTCGATTCTCTTACTTGGTACCAAGTGAAACCTGGACAGGCTCCCCAAACGCTCATCACCGGAGCAACCAATCGCTTCTCTGGCACGCCATCTCGATTCAGCGGCACACGATCCGGTTCCGACTACACTCTGACCATCAATGATGTCCAGGCGGAAGACTTGGCTGATTATTACGCTTTTGCCTGGTACAACACCGGCTGGTAGACACGGTGATTCAGAGGAGTGCAAAAACCTCCTTCGACTTTGAGTGAAGTGAAAGTAGCCCGCAGAAGGTGGCAAGGGAAAAGCACTCTGAAACTATGAATGATAAGCATGACTGGTTCATCAAGCTGAAACAGCAGCAAGCTCCAGAATCACTGAAGCAGAAAGACGACGTGTATAATATACAGCGCAAACAATTCTTTAAAAAAAAAACAAAAACAAGATTCATGTCGTTTCTCGCCACTCCCAGTTGAAGTCAAACGAAATAGAAAGAAAAGAGAATGACATTTCGTCTATTTAAAACAAGTCGGCTAGCTTAATGCTAATGCTAAATAGCATCTGCGTCGGATTGAAAACTGTGCGGCAACATATGTAGACAGATATGATGGTACTCAGTCATACATATATTTGTTTTCATCCTCGGTGTATCACTGCTAATAGTGCCGTACTGACGAGCATAAAACAGATTAACTCTGTTCTATTCAATTCTATTGAACAATGCCATGACTGTACATTATAAAATAGTGCAAATTGTCCTCGCTAAAATACACATCACAGCAAATGTTGTTTTTGGAGGGAAGGCTGGAACAGATGATTGACGTGTCCATTTCTTTCAATGGAAAGTGTGTGAGTTACTAATGAGACGGAATACATGAATAATAAAGACAAAATTATGAATGAATTATGAACTCACCTCACATGAAATTCATAACCCCGCCCCCCAAAAATACACCCAAGAGGAGAGCTGATTTGCACAAGGCGCACCAACAAACAAACAATCGATTTGACCGATGTATTATTACGTGTGCTGAAGCTAAACAACGTTTGGCTTTCACAGCCCTTCACAGGTGCCATTGGGCAAGGCACTGAATCCTCAACTGCTCAAGACACCTCATTAGCTCCCCTTGTTTCCAGATTCATGACAACATTTTGAAATAAGGCCCCAACATAGCAAAATGTGGAACGCTTTCCTAATGCGCCGTAACTGTTGTGCTCGGACTCAAAGTCTTTTTTTAGTGTCACAACACTTTGAGTCGTTACATTGTTCCCAACGGAGATTACAGGTGATTGGATTGGTGGCGAGTGACGTCGTCGGACATTGTTAAGCGAAGCAAGTTCAGGACGGTCGAGGGGTTAGCGGAGGCGCTGTGACGTACGGAGGCTTAAGAAGGCACGGCTGCCGGGATAATTGGGTTTGGGTTTGCGTGTGTGTGTGTGTGTGTGTGTGTGTTGCATGGCCATTCAAGATGTTTATTGCCACTCCGAGGGGAAGTTTACTGTAATACGTAAGGCCCAACATCTTTTTCTTATTCGTTTTGAAAACACTGACTCCTTCCAAAAAAAAAAAACGTGGACATTTACTCAAGGGGAAGTTGCTGAGTGGCCGATAAAACTAGCATCGATGTTGCGGCAGGTATAAAACCTTTTCGACAACGGTAATGTAATGGTGCAACACATGTAGACAGACAATAGAACGACACAGGCGTGCGTGCGTTTTTTTCCCCCCTCTCCGACAAACCAGTAATATTCCCTGCATCTTAGTCTTCCTTGTATTCACACCATCGACTCTACATGGAATACACAGCATGCGTGTATGACGCTGACCCCTTGTGGTCAGGGTGCGCACACCAGAAGGAGCAGCACAATGCACGCTGAATTAAAGCATGGATTTTTTTTATGACTATACGTTCTAATATTTTACACGACTGCAGAGTGATATTTTTCTTGTGGAAAACACGTTCCATTTTTTTTTTTTTTTCTCGAGTCCGTTGCAGAGTCTGGAACAGATGAATGGCTTTTCCATTGGTTTTAATGGGGAATCTGATTTGAGTGACAAACGTAGCCACAGAACAAATTAAATTCTTACATCAAGCTTTTTTTTTTTTCTATATAAGCATTTTGAAACAGGCGGGTTCCTTTTCAATCAACCTGTCGTTCAAGTTGCTCGTTTAAGAACTCCCTGCGGCGAGCCAGTTCGCCCGTCGTTTCTTTGTGAAAGGAACGGCTCGAAATGGGCTCGGTTCGTGATTTTCTCCTCATGAGCTATGAATGGAAACAGCACTACCACCTTGTCTTGAGCCCTCTTAAGCGTGAGCCAAGCAAAAGTGGGAGGGGAGTCTCGGTTGACATGGGAGGAGGATAATCCAATACAGGGAGACTTTACCAGGAAAAAGGTCAGGGAACACTCGCGCTCTCCCGAGACCTGGATGAGCAACTGACAAGACCGACACAGGAACTGTGCAGGCCGACTGATCTCCCGGAGGACGCGGTGTGTACCTCACTGGCCCTACGACTTGGGGCGGCTGCTCCGGCTCAGGGGGTCGGGCGGGGAGGGCGCCGGTTGGTCAGGATGGAGCGGTGGAAGAAAAGGCTGCCAAGCGCCTCGTTGAAGGTCAGCGCGTACATCAAGGAATACTGCAAGAGGAACGGCCTCCTCACGCTGTCCGTCTTTGCCGTGGTGACGGGCTGCACTCTGGGATTCCTCCTGAGGTCGCTGAACCTGTCAACACAGGTACGGACTATACAGCAATCATGTCGTCTGACGCAATGTGGAGTTTTTCCGCTTTACCGAGTTTTCTCGACTGTGGTACTAAGAGTGTGTTTGGGGTTTCAAGTTTGCCACCCTGCCCTTCCATCACCAGGCCAAGATCTACTTCTCTTTCCCCGGGGAGCTGCTGATGAGGATGCTGAAGATGCTAATTCTGCCTCTCATCACATCCAGGTACAAAACACTGAGTCACGGATGCACACCGCATAGATTGTTTGGTTGTCAACAAACCTAATGAATGTGTTGTAAAAAAAAAAAAAAAAAAAAGCTAGTGAGTGTGCGAGTTTTGGTATTCATTCAACACAATTTAGTAGTTGAAAACCCAATTTGTTCAGAAAAAATGAAGACAATTTAGAGATCACTGAACCGAAACACGGTCATTTCTTGCAACCATCTTTAATGTATTTGTTTTAAATTACTTTGAAAAAAAATCTGTTTATTTAAAAAAAAAAAAAAAAAGCCAAACCTTAAAATTGATCGCAATTTTTAATTGATTTTTTTTTTCTAAAAGAAGACTTGGTATGTTACAACATATCAAACAAATACCAAAGTTTTTTTTTTCTCCTTTCACTAAATTTAACTGCTTAGCAATTGACTTACAATGTTTTGGTTTTTAGCATTTTTCCTCATCCTATGCGACATAGTGGCGGTCTCTATGCGGCCCTCACCCTAAATTCGGACATGACCAAAACATCTCACTTGTGACCAGACCAATTAACTCCACGCCTCCTAATTTTGCATTTCAGTCTTATGTCCGGTCTGTCAGCCATGGACACGAAGGCCAGCGGCCGGCTGGGTGTCCTGACCATCACTTACTACCTATGGACCACTTTCATCGCCGTCATCGTGGGCATCGTGCTCGTCCTCATCATCCACCCGGGGGTGGGCATGGAGAAGGACAGCCACCACGCCAGCTCGGGGCCTGTGATGACTTCGGCCGATGCTCTGCTGGACCTCATCAGGTAAACGCTGCGCATCCGACCAGGGAAGTCAGTATTGAACGTACTGTAGTATTTGTGTGTTTGATTGCGTGCGCTCAGGAAAGTGCAGTTGGAGTGGCTCCTTGTGAGTGTTGTCATTTGGTATTATCTAGCGCACGTCATTTCACGTCATTCGAGGGGCAGTGGGGACCTTTGACTTTGCCCGACCCAAGATTTGAACACTGAACCTTTGGCTTTGAAATCACGGTGGGTAATAGAGTTGCGGTGTCTCTGGTCGCCTAAGAATAGGAAGCCACGTAATGGTAATCTGTTAATTGCGCACTCACTCTCCCTCTACATTCGCTCTGAGTGTGCTTAAGCGCAGCGCCACTCATGTAAGAGTTCCACGAATACATTAGCGCTAAATCTGATTATTTAAGAGTGCCGTGTTCGTCTGGCTGCCTCGCTGGCCGAGCAAAGTTTTGACCACAGAGGCGCACTTGCCATGTGCGCACAACCCCCCCGGCCTCGCTTTCGGTGACGTACATGTTGGATAAAACCGTGAGACTGTTGACGCATTTGGCAAACACCCCACACAAAGGGGGGGTTTACGTGGGAAAATACTCCATATAAACGCCTCAATCGCAATTGATACCGATTCATGAAGTGCCGCATGTATTCGTCAGATCGGAATATGTGACGTCACAAGTCAACAGGCGACAAACCGGCTAGCGTAAATCGCCGCTAATGCTAATTTGCGTGCCTGAGACTGTTGGCGTATATGGCAAACGCCCCACACAAGGGGGGGTTACGTGGGGGAAAATACTCCATATAAACGCCTCAATCGGAATTGATACCGATTCATATAGTGCCGCATGTATTCGTAAAATCGGAATATATGACGTCACAAGTCAACAGGCGACAAGCCGGCTAGCGTAAATCGCCGCTAATGCTAATTTGCTTGCTTGAAAAACACGGTCACGTTTTTTTTTTTTTAAACACCGCGAAACACTTTTCAAACGTGAGAAACCCCACGTACCGGTTCAAAGTTCGCTTCCAGCTCACCGGCGACTTTCAAGAGAACAACTTGAGAAAGGATTGACGAGTTACATTCAAAGTGTACGTTTTGTTGTCTGAATGTGTGCTGCGATTAGCTGGC
Source organism: Hippocampus abdominalis (assembly GCA_018466805.1). Lineage (NCBI taxonomy): Eukaryota > Metazoa > Chordata > Actinopteri > Syngnathiformes > Syngnathidae > Hippocampus > Hippocampus abdominalis. The sequence continues at coordinate 17,952,599 of CM031705.1, forward strand.
GCCCAGTCCAAAATCAGTCCAAGTCAGGAGGGATAGGCTGCTGCTCACCTGCGACCCTGTGATTGGCTGGCGACCAGTCAGGGTGTACACCCCCCCCTACGACCCCCCTTTCGACTGAAGATAGAAAATCAATGGATGGGATACATTCATATCATATTTGAGCGCAGACATGAAAATGCACCGTTTTTCGTCTGTTACAGGAACATGATCCCTTCCAATCTAATTGAAGCAACCTTCCAACAGGTAAGCAGATCCATTAAAAATAAATAAATATCACAGCGAATATGAAACATCTTCACATTAACTCTTGTATTGTGGTCCCTTAGTACCGAACAGACCTAGTGCCCATCGTGCAGAGTTCCAACGGAAAGGAATCACAAGCCAACTACGTCTACGTCATGCCCGACTATCACAATCCCCGCCTGGGCCACCCGGTCTTTCTGGACATCACTCCAGCGCCGGACATCAACTACAAGATCGTGCCCAGTACCAGCAAGGGCATGAACGTCCTGGGGATCGTCATCTTCTCGGCCACCATGGGTAAGATGAGTTGATTTGGAGTTTGCGGATAAATGGGTAGCGGGGGTGGGGGTGGGGGGGTATATTTCTGTATTTGGAGATTCCTGGTTCAAGTTTTTCCATATTGGGGACAAGGATTGTGGTCCTGCAAGTCAAAACTCTCCCCCTTACCCCCAACCGCGTGCTCTCAGGGCTGCTCCTGGGAAAGATGGGCGAACGTGGAGCGCCGCTGGTCAATGTGTGCCAGTGCATCAACGAGTGCGTCATGAAGATCATTAACGCGGCCATGTGGTGAGGAACACACACGCACACGCACATGCTCGCTTGAAAAATAAACACGGAGCACAGGCAGATTAGATCTAAAAATAAATAGCACGCAGCAGTACAGCGGTACCTGAAGTGCCTTAGTTGACGGGTGGTAGGAAGGACGCAATCTCCTTGTTAGTTGCTTGGATGTTTACAAAGACGAGATATCATACATTTTTCTCACTGTCCTGTATGAAATCATATTTTTTTTTTCTGCTTTAGGTCAGGTAGGAGAAAATTATTCCTATTCGCTAAATTGATTCCGTCCTGCAGGTATTTCCCCTTTGGCATTGTGTTCCTGGTGGCAGGGAAGATCCTGGACATGCACGATCCGGCCCACCTGGGAGAAAAACTGGGCATGTACTTCATCACGGTCCTGTCCGGCCTGTTCGTGCACGGCCTCATCTTGCTGCCCCTCTTCTACTTCTTCTTCACGCGCAAAAACCCATTTCCCTTCATCAGGGGCCTCCTGCAGGCTCTGGTCATCGCCTTGGCCACGTCTTCAAGGTGAGCGCAGTCCAAGCGTAACTTGCGGCGGATGATGCCCGCGTTGACCCCCCCTCCCCATGGTGGGTTTTCTCCTCTTTCAGCTCGGCCACTTTGCCAATCACCATGAAGTGTCTGCTGGAGAACTGTGGCGTGGACCGTCAGATTGCTCGCTTCGTGTTGCCCGTGGGGGCCACCATCAACATGGACGGAACGGCCCTGTATGAGGCTGTGGCTGCCATTTTCATCGCTCAAGTCAACGAATACGACTTGGACTTCGGTCAGCTTGTCACCATAAGGTATCTTTCGGATATTCAATCTGCTTTACTGTTGGAAGAGTAAGAATAAACGGTGCTCAAGCGTGAATGGCGGCTTGTCTATACAGTTGGTACCTCTACTTATGAAATTAATTGGTTCGAAAGAAATTTCTTAACTAGAAAAGTTTGTAAGTAGAGACGCGTTTTCCATGTAAATGCCCTAATCCGTTCCAAGCACCCCCAAAATTCAGAGAGAAATGTTTTCTAAAGCATAAAAAAATCATCAAAATATGTAACAAATACTGTACATGTGACAATTAGATTATTGCACAAGCATCGCCATGATTGCCCGACTGGTGAACACTTTTTCTGGGTGATTTGCATTTACGTAAGCTATTGGAACGGCTCATGGCCGGAGGGGCGAATGACAAGGATGCTGCATTGCATCTACACACAGAGACATGCGGTAGAGGTCCCTCTTAGCCAATGGGATGCCAGGAAGATGATCGGTAGTAGCCAATGGCAGAGCAGCTCTAAGTATGTTGCGTTCAGGAAAGTCGGAACTGCGAGTAGCAGCCCATACCGTATTTTTATCTTTTGTATCTTGAAATTTCTTTCGTAACAAGAGGCAATATTTTCCTGTTGAGGCGTTTCGTAACTAGAAAATTTCGTATGAAGAGACGTTCGTAAGTAGAGGTACCACCGTATCTGCCCGGCAATTGGCTGGTAACCCGTCTAGGCTGTAGCCGGCCGACCGTTTGCCGGTATAAGCCGCAAATTTAGTCAGGATCACCGGTATGGAAAATATATGTCTGACGTCGGAATGTATTCGACTTCTTCCGCCTTAGCATCACGGCGACAGCAGCGAGCATCGGCGCGGCTGGAATACCTCAAGCTGGTCTGGTTACCATGGTGATCGTCCTGACCTCTGTGGGCTTACCGCCTGCGGACATTTCCCTGATTGTGGCCATCGACTGGGTTCTGTGAGTCCCATCGCAAGGCACTTTAATGGCAAAAGATTTTAAAAATTCGATTGAGGTCTAATGTCCCCCCGTTTTCATTTTTCACAGCGATCGCTTCAGGACGATGATAAACGTCCTCGGTGATGCCTTAGCAGCCGGTATCATGGCACACTTATGCAGGAAGGACTTTGAGAAAGCCGCCCCCACAGCGGGGGGCGCCACGGATGTCATCGCCCCCACCATCGTCAATAATGGAGGATCATCAAAACGGGTGAGGAGACACATAGGCAGTTATGGCCGAAAGGATTCGGTTCTGGATAAGAATTCAAGAATTAAGACGGTGTTGAGGTTTTTAAAGGTCTTGGGTCAAGGTCAGGGTCTGAACATATTTTAGTCATCTCACAAAGACCAACAAATGTTTATTTGCTTTCCCCCCCCCCCCCCACCCAACAGAGAGACACGGTGATCTCCGTAGGCAACCAGAGCGTGACGCTGTCCGACGCACCCCTGATGGCGCACCGCTGTGATTTTATGTTTGAGGTGGATGGTGATAACATCTTGGAGAAACCCGTGGCCTGCTACAACCTATGCCAAGTTTGAGCCAGCCTTCAACGGACTAGGCACTCAGCTCACCGAGAGACCAAAAAGGGAACCCGTGTTAAACTCAGGATGCAGCTTTTCAGTTCCTTTTGCCAGTGCCAAGACAAAACAAAAAAAAAACCTTCACGACTTGATGTACATCGTGCTGTAGGTCTCGTAACGGATTCCGTCAGTGGGCACCGATTCGATTTAACGGCGAGTGTCGCTTAAGACTTCTTGCAGGGCTTGTCCTGACGGCGATCTAGACTCCAATCCGGATGCCTTAACATAATCGGTCGTGCTGAGATGGCAGCAGCTCATGAACGTCACATCGGTCAATGGGGTTTGACTCAAAGCGCTTTCAAACCGTATCCTCGTTTGAGGACGCGGGGGGTCCAGCATCTTGCTCAAGGGCACTTCGACATGGTCACAATGGCCAGGGATCGGAACCCCAACCTCCGGGTTGGGAGATGAGCGCTCAACGACTGATGAGGGGAGCCATGCCTCCCCGACATTCTCAATTCAACCTCATGTGTAGATAAAACAAAACAAAACAAAAATAGCAATTATATCCAAGGAGTCACTGTAATGTCTTTTTTTTATACCAATGTCAATTTTATTTTGTGTGTGTTTGTTTTCCAATTAAAAGTTGGTTCACTCCACCGGTCTGTTTTTTTGGGGGGGGTTTGTTTTGGAGGTACAGCTAATTTAGATGAAGCTGTTACGATCAGATGGCCAATTGAAAATAGGAGAAAGTGCTTTTTAAAGTTAAAACAGATGCTTGCAAGCATTTGAGTAAACGTACTGAGGGTCTGCTTGTGTATGGGTGTACAAACATACACCCACACATCTCTGGCGTCGGGCAGAATCTTCAAAGCTCCAAAATCATCACTTTTCAGGAGAACCCAAAACAGTTGGTTTACTTGATCATTATCATTGCATGTGAAACACTTTGGATGTACAGTCAAACCTCAGCTTTCGAACGTCTCGGTTTTCGACCAAAAATTTTGAATTATTTATGCCTCGGATGATGAACACTTTTCGGTTCTCAAACAAACTGAGCGCACATGAATGCACCATTTGACTGCTCTCGCCTTCCTTACACGAGGAAGTGACGCTTCCTCGTGTTGCTTTCCATTGTGAGCAGACGTGTTCAGTAAACATTTTTATTTTCATAAGAGCGTAGTTTCGGTTTTCGAACAGCCTTCTGGAACGGATTATGGACGAAAATCGAGGTTTGACTGTAGACTGAACCAAACGTTTTTGTTTTTTTTTAGCCAATTGTGACATATGACCTTTCATTCTTCCACCCACCAAACAACCATCTCTCCGGTTGCCTCCTCCCTGAAAACACACAACTTGTTCCTTCACTTCAAAGCCACCATGATTTTTTATTACCGTGATCAAAAATTCAGACATTTAACGGGCATCAAGGGTTAAGACCAGCACAAGTCTTTCATGGAAAAATAATAAAAAATAAAATGCACACATTAATAAATAGCGTCAACTTATAAATTAAGGCTGAATGCAGCGCCTCTCCGCCCGACTCACCTGTTTGAGGAACACAAAAGCAGAGGCAGCTGAACGAAAATGACGATGAACCTAAATTTATGATGAAGATAAAAGTCTTAACACGAGACAAGTATGACCTGCTTTGAGCAAGAAACGACATATTGCACACATTTCAAAGACCCTCAAGACTGGCGGGAAGGCAGCAACTGTGGGGAAACGCCCCAGTGATGTTGGGGAATATACAGCCCCTTTGATCCAGGCTCTTATGCAAAAAAAAAACAAACAAACAAACCCTCAACTCATTCACTCCCAAAGACGGTTTTAAACGTCTTTTCAGACTTGGTCTAGAATTGGCTGGTACTGAATGAGTTTTAAAGGGAGCATTTTTAAAAGGCACCGAAAAACACTTGCTTGAACCAGGTTTCAGATTCACTAATTCATTACGAGCCAAAAAGAACTTGAGGATTTCAATTAACCCCCGGCGGAACGAACTCATCCTAGCGGAAGTCACCTGACAGCCCCTTAATATCATTTCATATTGAGATGTCCTCCAAAAATATATATATTTTTTTTAATCCATGTCTTCGAATAAGCAGGAAGTAGCATAACACAGCTCCCTAACACTCAATTTGATTACCTTCCCGTGACCCCCCCCCCCCCTCAAAAACCTCGATTTTCTACACTTAAAAGTATTTGTCATAGTGAAACGTTTCAACGCATTGATTTTATTTGGGCCAAATTGGAAGAATAAAAAAAAGAAGACAAAAGAAAAAACAAAGCAAAGGTTTCGCAAAACAAACGTAAATTTAATGGTTTGAGCTGAAAAGTGAAACAACGAACCAAAAAAAAAAAAAAAAAGTGAAATGATCAACAAAGGCCATTGGTTTCACTCCAAACTTGAGATGAGCACTTGTTAAAAGTTGTTAAAACAATGAAATCCAAACAAAACAAGCCTGCCTCTGCTAAAAAGAAAAATCACAAAAAGCAACATTTTTTTTTCTTGAGTTATTGATTAAACAACACGAATGAAAAGAGGCGGGAGGAATAAAGTGATGTTGCATCCAGTCAGTCTGATAAAACTCTTGAGTACCTCTGTCCATTGTGGGATGGGGAAGAAAAAAAAAATAAGCCAGTTTGAAGAATTGACTCATTCGTTGCCTTGCATTTGGTCCGTCACCTTTCCCTCCTCAATCTCGCCTTTTTTTCTCCATACAAATAAGAACGACAATAATTCAAAGATACCCAGATTTCAATCTGCAGGGCGGGCAATTTGTTGATTCACGTCCAAATTTGATCTTTAGAGCAACTCGGAGGGGGGGCTTGAAGCGAAAACCAAATTGGAAATGCATTTGTGCTCTCACATTTACTTCCACCGGATGATTAGAATCCAAAGCCTCCATGTCTCAAAGTGACAATACTGCAGGGCTGCTTCTTCGTGAAAAAAAAAGAAAAAAAAAAGCGCAGAGCAAAGCATGGCTCAGAATATGAACGAACGAGGCGAAATTCTGTTTTTAATTTCACGCCAAAAACACCCCTCGCCCCGGCAAGAAAGTATACCTACCAGGTGAGTATTGCCGTCATGTTCTGTCTGAATTTCTTGCTACCGTGTGTGCATTAAAGTAGCAGATTTTTTTGAAGGTTTGGAATTACTGTAACGACGATACAAAAGTCTCATGCTCCAGAAAAAGAAAAAAAAAGTGAAAACCAACAACGAGCAATGTGGGTAAGTTCGGAGACATTTTTGGGTTTTTTTTTTTTTTTAGACGAAAGGTGCAGTGTTGAGTGAACGCGTTAAAACAAGCGGAGCGCACTTCCCGACGCTCCCCCCCCCTCCTTTTTTCGAGCTCCCGCCTCTACTTGTGGCCCTTGCTGGTCTTGAAGGACACCTGCAGGGTCTTGTCGCCCAGGCGGTAGCCGTTCAGGCTGGCGATGGCCATGGCCGCCTCCTCGTAGTTGGTCATGGTGACAAAGCCGAAGCCCTTGCACTTGTTGGTGTTGAAGTCGCGGATCACCTTGACGTTGGTGACGGCGCCGAAGGGGCCGAACATCTGCCACAGAATGCTCTCGTCGGCGTCCTGGCCGAGGTTGTAGATGAAGATGCACCAGCCCGAGGCCGCGTTGCCCGGCACGCCCACGCTGCCCACACTGGCCATGTGGTCCACGCCCATCGGGGAGAACCTGAGGAAGGCCGCCGGGCACAAAGCGTGACTGACATGTGGGACTTATTTTATTTTTTTGTTCCGCATACAAATTCCGAAAAAGCAGGAGAGAAGCCAGCTGGTTAGATGGATACTGAAATCGCAGGGGAAGTGAAGTCCGAAATTTTCTTGACGCTATGTTCCCTGCGACCCCGTTATTCTAAACATGGCGGTCAGATTAATCTTGCCTTTGTTTCTGTGATGTCATATTTAGTTGACAGCAAGTAGCAAAATGGCAACCCCGTGAGATGAAAGACGACGAAGCGTATTTTGCGGCTTCATTCATGTTCCACAACAGCAACATGAATCAAAATGCCGCGTTTCGACTGGTGGGGGGCGCATGGAGCATATTAAAAAAAATGTTTGACTTGACTTCCCCCCCCTTTGATTGAAAGGTCAATCAAGCGGTCCAGTACCCCCTTTCCCAAAATGCAATTTTTTGGGGGGGGTTTGTGTTTTCTCTTAACTCATTCAGTACCAATTCTAAACCAAGTCTGAAAAGACGTTTAAAAACGTCTTTGGGAGTGAATGAGTTAAGAAAAGCATCTTGTTAGTGCATGTCAGCGGGTCCAATTTAACAAATTCAGCTTCTCGCGGATCTTTTGGCCGAACAGATCCTCCATTATACAGTCAAACCTCAGTTTTCGTCCATAATCCGTTCCAGAAGGCTGTTCGAAAACCGTATTGTTCGAAAACCGAAACCCCGCTCTTTTTAAAATCAAAATGTTTATTGAACACATCTGCTCACCATGGAAAGCAACACGAGGAAGCGTCACCTCCTCGTCTACCCGAGGAAGCTGTCACTTCTACTGTAAGGAAGGCGAGAGGAGTCAAATGGTGCTTTCAAGTGCGCTCAGTTTGTTCGAGAACCGAAATTTGTTCGTCATCCGAGGCGTAAAAAACTCGAGATTTTTGGTTGAAAACCAAATTGGTCGAGAGCCGAGACGTTCGAAATCCAAAGTTTGACCGTATGCCGAAAAGCTCATGGCTAAAGCCTAATAGATGCCATCATTAGCATCCATAAGCAATGACCAGGCTTTTTGGGCCCTCAACCGATTTTCATGGCGGGGCGTAATCTCCATCCCCGGTGAACAGTCGCTGAAGTATTATCCAAAAAGTACGGGAGGAGATTGTTAGGAACAAGCTGCTTTTTCTCAAGTGTATTTCCTGTCGATCCGGACTCACCTGAACCGCTGCGCCTGGTGGTGCATGGGCCCGGCGAAGCGCCTGGACTGGTTGTGGTAGAGCTGGGAGAGGAGCTGCGTGTTCTTCATCATGTTCGGGTCGGCGGCGAAGCGCACCGAGATGGGCTCCGCGGACCCCGGCGGCTTTTGCCCATTAATGTTTTTCGCCGCCTCCTCAGCCTCGGAGCGCTTGTCGAAGCGGATGAAGGCCTTGCCTCGCGACATGCCTGCGCGCCCCCGCAGGACAAACGAGCGAGTGAGCGAGCGAGCAAGCGAGGAAAAGGTTTCAACGCCACCGTCCCTAACCTGTAGACTGGTCGACGAGCACGCGGGAGTTGATGATGCGGCCGTAGTGCGAGAACATTTCCTCCACGTCCTTCTGCATCATGGTCTTGGGCAGACTGGTGACGTACAAGTTGGCATCCTTGATGGTGTCCGAGCTGGGCCGCGCGTACGACACCTGCGGCGGGAAGGCAAGCCGTCACACAATAAAAAGTGGGGTCATCAACCTCAATCTTTCACTCACTCACTCACGCACACGCGTGGGTATTTGATCAAATACGATTTGTGCTTTGGCGATGGCAAATACTTGACTTCTCTATGGCTTGTGGACACATCGTTATGGATCTCAAGTGCTTTCCCCACAATCAAGCGCGACTGTCAATCTTTTGCGAGCAGCCTAATTTATGAAAAAAATAAATAAAAAATCTCTTGCGAGAATGACGCCCTACACTTCTGCCTACCTGCCCGCCCTCCCTCCCAAGCAACCGCCAGGTTCCTCAGAGCGAGTGAACATGCAACGACCACTGGATGCATGCGCCACATGCACAGATTTGCACTCTAGTTGACAAGTGTATGAAGTGTTCACTCTGACCGAGAATGCGTTTATCGTCTTGATTATTGTTGACGTCACGGATCCCAGAAGAGCATTTCGGGGCTCTCATTTGAAAATCATTTTTGTTCACGGCTTTCATACCGCCATGCATCTGATCATGTCATTTTTCCTAAAAGTGAGATGTGAATTCCGTCACTGCTCTCCATTGTAGATCCTCGGCCTAACCAATGTGGCGACGATCCTGCTTGCGCGGCGGCGTAAGCAAATGCACGCAGGGATCAGTCAAATGACGTCTCGATTGGCACTTTTGCCACGCATTGCACCTACAAGCGGAAGCCGCTCGCCTAGTTGCAACGCCTTCATGTCAATGTGAAACGAGCAGATTTCGGATTGGGAAGAAATTGCGCGGGAAAAAAAATCTAAATGGGTTGTCATTCGTATTGCACTTTTCAACATTTGGCACTCAAAGCGCTCCGCACTGTTACCTCCATATGACGGTGCATCAGGAGCGAATGAGACTTCAGTATTTTGCTCGAGGATATGGTTGCAATGACCAGGGTTCCCACTCTTGCACTTGCTTTTTATTTATGGACCTTTTAAGGACTTTTGAGGGCTAATTTAGCCATTTTTAAGGACCCTTTCTCCATTCAGCAGGGGATTCACGGTGGATTTAATGCCCGCTCAGCAATACAGAAAGCCACATTTCACTGAGCTGGTGTTCAAATCATTGCGGCCAAAGGAAGGGCACATCTTTATTTTTAGGGGCAATCAGCTAAACCTTTATTTGACATACTGTATGTCAAATTTTCATTTAATGAAAAAACAAACAAATCCTGAATTCATTTTGAAATAAATTACACTAAGAAAATATAAATTTAGAAAATATAAAATTTCAATTTATTTTCAAATAAAAATACATTTTTAAGGATTGTTATTGATTTTAGAAGCTTTCCCCCGAAAATTAAGGACAATTAAGAACATAATTTGACAACTTTTTTTTAAGGACCCGTGGGAACCCTGTCAACCTCTGGGGTTGGGAGGCGACCACTCAAAGAGCAATGCCGCCCCGTTTTTGGAGGGAAAGCAGGTCAAATGAACATTCTGAGAGCCTTTGAAAGGGTTATAGTTGGGGGGGAGTGCAGTTCTGCTTTAAAATATCTATGTTGCTAGCCCCGCTTTTGTCCAAAGAAATAAAACCGAATCATGAGTGCCGTTGTTTGCTGCGCAGCGTTTGAGTGCAAACAAATTTCTGTGACGGCGCATCAACCTCGCGGTAACCGGCGAGCCGTTGTCAACGGCGCCACTGCCTGCCATCTACTCGCTAGCCAGCGGACAGCACGGGTGCGTTACATGACAAGACATCGGCGGCATCGTTTTGACAAATGGTAGAACACCTGATATGTGCACGTTACCTTGATAGTTTTGGAATGTAGCCTTAGTCCATTCAGTGATTCGATAGCTCTTTCTGCATCACTAGGGTTAACATAGTTAACAAATCCGTACCCTAAACTGTGGCCTAGAAAAAAAAAAAAAGAAAAAAAAAAGAAAACAATAAAATGAAACAAACAAAAAAACGTGTAAAGTTAGTGGCTAGTCTAAACAAACAAACGAACAAACAAATAAAATGTTCACAGATCATCAAGGGCCGTTAGAATAAATCCAAAATCCAAATCTAGGACCCCCCCCTCCCCCAATAAATAAATAAACAAACAAATAAATAAAATCAGACAGTCCCTAAAATGGATGAGCAAAAGTGAAGATTTAGGTTTCCCAACTTAACTTCTTGCCATTCACAAATTTGGTGCTCTGGTAGCTCACCGGTTGCTAAGGTTACCCCCCCCCCCCTCTCTCTGTCCCCCCGCCCCGGGCCCGAGCGCGCCCCGGCGTACCTCCGACTTTATCTCGAATCAGCTTGGCCGACTCCACCTCGCCGACGCTGCCGAAGAGGTTGCGCAGGTCATCTTGCGACATGCCCTGCGGCAGGTAGTTGACGATCAGGTTGGTCTTGGCGTTCTTTGCGTCCTCGCCCGGCATGTCGTAACCGTTGGACATATCGAATGCCTCCTGCTGCTGGAAAGCGGGTGTACAGAGAGTCGGGGGGGGGGGGGGGGGGGGAGGGCGCAGTGGGGTGTTAGGCAATGAAGAGCACGAGGAGTTGACTTCAGCATCACTTAGTGTTTCCCAACCTTTCTCAAGACAAGGCACGACATTTCGGCATGATAAATATCTCACGGCACACAAATCATGTCAACAAATATACAAACCCAATTCCGATCAAGTTGGGACGTTGTGTGAAACACAAAGAAAAACAGAACGCCGTGATTTATTTCACGGTCAAACTGATGAAGGACAATGTTGCTCAACGTAAAATTGCAAGAAACGTCGGGGTTTCTTCACCGACGGTCCAGAATGTCGCTAAAAGGTTCCGAGAATCTGTCGAAATTGCCGAACTTAAGTAGTATTGAGGAGACAAGAAGCCCGCAAGAAGAATTGGTGGTCACACACACACACACAGCACAACTCCCCCGTCAAGTCCCCACTTCCAAAACAACACAGGCGTTCATCAGGGCTAAGAAGTGGAAGATTTTGGACTAGCAAAGTCATTCTCAGGGCTTGACAGTGCGCCATTTGCGTGCAAAATGCTGACATATTACAAGAAGAATGACAAAATCAAAGGGTGTGACCAAATTTGTGCTGGTGCGCCCAACTAAGTGCCGCCGGTGGAAAAGTTAAGGCGCCGCCGCCAATTTTGTTGATGGTTTCCGCCCTGCGCCAGCGATATGTACTCGAAATCAGGCAACACTCATCGGAGGGCCAGTATCCGAGGACGACAAACGTCGACGGCAAACTCTCTCGGCATCTGCACACTGAGAAGATTTCGGTGAATAGATTTGCTGTTGGCTGACACACAATCAGGCCTGACGAGACAAGCCGTCACCGGGACGGACAGAGACCCATTCAGGAAAGGCAGAAGGCTTGCGATTGTGCATTCTGGTGCGAAGGAAGGCGGAGGCGGAGGCCAGCGACTTGACAAATGCGACAGAACCAAATTGAACTATGGCGCGGCGTGCAGAGTTCAGCAACTACTTGACATATGGCCAATGTTTTTTGCAGCGTTTTTCAACATTGGCATCACAAGTTGCACAATGTGGCAACATCTCAAACTACAGCCAATCAAAGTGCATATATTTCACACATGATTAAAAAAATAAATAAACACTTAGGTTTTACCCCTCCCGGACCCAACCAAGCAACAAACATATAGTAATTTTACCGTATTTAAAATTTCATATGTACCGCTGTATAAAATAGCAAACTTTGTGGTGAAAATGTACGCGAGTGGTTATTACAACGCAGTTATACTCAAGTGAATGGGAGCGAGCGCCGTCAACGTCTTTATTCTCACGCATGACCTTTTTCTGCAGCAACCTCAATCTTTCTTAAATGAAACTAGCTTTTCATGGAATGAAAATAGTGGTACGGCACAACGTATAGTTATGGGGAGCTGATAAACCCGATACGGGGGGGGGGGTTGCTTTGTGATGGGCCGGTCCAGGTCTGGTTCGGACGCATCGCAGAGTCTCTTGCGGCCCTCACACAACGTGACTTATCCAAACTTTTCTCTGGTATCGGTGTGTTAATGGGAAGGCTATTTCAAATCATTTGATCTTAACAGTTGTACTTTGTAGTGAGCAAAGCAACTTACATCCAAGTACTGAATGTGTCCTCTACGAACTGCCATGAAGACACTTCACTGCTCCAGAAGCTGGATAAGGGGGTGGAATGTCATCACTGTTATGTTATTTATTTATTTTTTTCCCCAAGACATTGGAATTCACGAATAAAATTAGTATTTTCAAACCGATTCAAATCAACACTGTACGATGTAGCGGTTCACTTTTTTCCCCTTTTTTAAAAAATAGCATGCACTCTAGAGAGGCTAGCACGATTTCATCCACTTTTGACGGCAAACTGAAGACATGAAAATATACGTGATTTGTCAAAGTCTTTGCTAAGGGGGGGGGAAAAACCGGCCTCGCTCGCCACTGTTATTTCACGGAAAATGAGCACGGCGTGCAAGAGCTACAACCCACAATAGCATTAGCAACGCCGCTTGAGGCCGCTTGGCCAACGTTGCTCAGGCTTAACCGAACGCAAAGAAAACCCACACAAAACCCACACCTTACAACGCCTCAAGAGCGTGACTAAGTCGCTTTGAACGTATCAAAGGACGTTTTTTCCTCGCGCGAGTGACTCGCTGACTCAAAGCACCGGGTCTCCATTTTCGTATGCGACGGTTTGCGCCACTCCCGCCCGTACTTTAAAAATCACAGCGGCCTGCTACAAGGCCTCAAAGCCTGGCGTTAGCCTTAGCCGAGTTAGCCGGAGCACTCCAAGGCCACGACGCGTTACCAAAACAAAAAAAAACCAAACACTGAGCATCAAGCCTCCACGGCGCATTGGTGAACATTTTAGAAACTTACCAGCTTTTGGAACAGGGGCGGCAGGTTGTTCTACTTGATAAAACCGATCCCCCCCCCAAGCTCGTTTTTTTTCGTGTTGACCGATCACACGTCGCCTTCCCTCCGGTCAGGGAGTTTCTCGCTTGCATTGTGGTGAATGAGTGACGTAGAAACCACGCCCACCTATTTCGGTGAAACGTGTTTGTTCGCCAATTTTGCTGGAGATTGTTAGTGAGCACAACAAAGCAAGCCAGTTGTTTGCTCAAAAATAACTTGCCGAGTTGTTATTCCTTGCCCCTTTAAGTCGGGGGACAATACAATCGACAATGAGTTATTTAAGCTCTTTCTTTGCTGACGTTTTTCTCATTAACCGAACTGAAAATATTTTGTTTCACTGCCCAACTGAAAATCTTATCGAAGTTTGCTACCTTCCAATTTTGAGTTATCTCAACTTCTTTCTTTTTTTAGTGTATGGATAAAGTGCGGCATGAATCTGGTTTAGAAGATGTATTTTTTCGACCAGATTATCTTTAAAAAAAACTTCCCAATGCATCACATTAAGATGTTTATTGAAAGGGAAAGGCAAACACACAAATCAAAACGCACATTAAAAAAAAAATCTTATTGCCGATTCACCTGGGGCACTGACAAATGTCAATAACAAGAGTCCACGCGGCATTTACGCATAATTTACCAATTGCTTTATTCCACTCCAGTCACTTGTTGCATGAAAAATATTTTGTTTTAAATTAGAAAATTCCTCTTATCAGTCTGCTTTGGTCCTTGGCCACATCATATGTAACACAGTGCCTGCCGCATTATGCAAACAGAACAGTTTAAAAACACATTTAAATCTGACCAGTGATTGTCTAAACTGTCAAGGGATACATTTTTATCAAAACAACGGAAAATACTGTACCACCTGTTTAATTTTCAATATTTGGGTACAAGGACACTACATATTCTTGAGTTACACATGAAACAAGTCATTTGGAATTTTTGTTGTGCATTCTATAAGATATAAAAGAAGCCTCACACAGAAACACACACAAACGAGGCTTCGAGGACAAATTGTGGGACAAACAAAATTTTGAGCAAAAGAAATAGTGAGGAAAAACATTTTTGTTGGTAGTATGCATGGATGTGTTTGAATCAGCAGAAACAGAGAAGTACAAACCTTTGAAATGTTAAAAAAAAAAAAGAAAAAGTAAAAATCCTTTTTCAGGTGGTTTGACTTAGCACCAGAATAGCACTCTTTGGTTTAAATTCACACAACCATCTCAAAAAATGTATTATCACATGGTCTATAATTCTTTTCATTTGTTTATTCATGTTTTTAGGAAAATCAATTGTTTAATGGCTTGTATACAAATGGGCGTTTCTCTGGAGTAAGAGTTTATTCGCCCATGACATGTTGATGCAGAAACGGCAGATGGCGGGTTCCTTGATTTCTCCATATGCCACATACACACAGTACAGCGTATGAATTAAGATGCTTTGATTGTCTTGATGGGCGCTCACTGCCCCCTCCGCGCCCCACCGGCTAATGATTCATTTTGACACCTGAGTTCTTAGGCTAACCCCCAAAAATGAATGAGGGCTGGCAGGAAAGTCTGATAATATGTATCCCTGCTCTGTGTGTGTGTGTGTGTGCATGTGCGCATGGGCAGGGTAATTAATTTAACCAGTTCAAATTGCACATGGCGTGTCGAGAAACGCCGCGCAAATAAGGCACCGAGATGAAAAACAACAACAACAAAAAACCCAACAAACAAACAAACAAACAAACAAAAAAACACTGACACTGGGTTTTTAAGGGAAGCACCCTCTTGCATACTTAGCGGTTGCTCCTCATGGCCTCCTTGGCAGCCAGGATGAGAGGAGTCAGACTGGACAGGGGCTTAGCCAGCTTCAGGAAAGGATGCTGCGGACAAAAAACAGGCACATGGACACATTGGCTTTTTTAACCTTGTAACGTCACAAACTTTAAACTGAGGAGAGCTAAAGCAGCGACCATGTGGCCTAATGGATAAGGTGTCTGACTTCGGATCAGAAGATTGAGGGTTCGAATCCCTTCATGGTTGTCTTTAACACATTTAAACATATCATCAATTTCTCTCCAAAAAGTCACGGAAAAGTAAAGCAACAATTGAAGATTCGTATGATCGTTGTCTGTCACAATCCTTCCACACTGACAATGCAATGTTAATGCCTCAACATGCTGTACGCCCCAAAATGTGATACTTTTGGAGCTGCAAAGTTTCTGCCTGATGCAAGCAATGCAAAAAAATGAGAATTTTTGGCTTTTATTTTGAAAATGGGAAGATGCTGAAGTTGGAATGGGATGAAGCAATGGAGAAATGTCGAAACTGGAGGTGAACAAAATTAAATAAAATTAAGTTAAAACAACCGCGACCCTAGTGAGGATCAAGCGGTTCGGAAAATGGATGGATGGACGTTAAAACAAATACAATTAAAATTAAAAAAAAATTTAAAGTTCCAAACTGAAAATTTGTAGCTTTAAATTTTAAATGTGGGGAAGGGGAATAGATCACACGATGATTTGAATCAGCGGAACAAGTTTTTGAGACATGGGTGTGCATTAGTGGTACCTGCAACAGTTCTCGGCCCGACCCTCGCTTCTCCACGTCCATCTCCAAACATCGCGACAGGAAGGATCTGAAGACGGGGGACAGCTTCTCTGGACTTTGCAGCTCCGGAGTGCCGTTGGTGGCGATCAAATACAATGCCTAAAAGACAAACACAGCAAGGAGTGAGGAAAAATTTGAAGGATGTCATTTGTCCCTGGACTAATAAAGAACTATCCTGCATATTCTTTGTTAGTCGGGGAGGAACTCAGTTTAGCCTGGGTTGTTAGCGGAAGAAGTTGCTCGCCGCATGTGCACGTACACACACACTTCAGGCGCATTTTTCATAGGCATGAACAGTTTTTCATCAGAAACGTCTGGGTGCGCATCAACCAATTGTCGGAACGTTGACTTTTTGGGGCTGCAAAATGACCAGTTCCAAAAAGACCAGTTCAGGGTCAGTTCCAAAAAACCCTGGGATATCAAAATGCTGCTTTCAGACTATATGACCATGTGGCCTAATGGATAAGGCGTCTGACTTCGGATCAGAAGATTGAGGGTTCAAGTCCCTTCATGGTTAGATGATGTCACCTTTCATTTCATTCTACTTAGATCGAATTGCAAGTTATCTTCAATTGGATAATGGCATAAACGTCTTGTCCTCGGCGACAAGTCTTAAAATCTGCAACGAGTTGACTTTTCGTACATTGAGATCTAGTGCGAGTTTTGCGTTGCTGGTGTCATTATTGACAAAATGGGACTTACTATGCCCGTGTGAGGATCAAACTCACGACCTTTAGATTATGAGACTGAAGCGCTACTTACTGGGCTAACAAGGCTACATGGTCAACGTAAGTCAAGAATGGATGACAGGCATGAACAGGAACAGTTTTGATTCGAAATTCAGTTGCTTGAGCGCAAATCAACAACTTGTTGGAAAGTCGATTTTTTGGGGCTGCAAAATGACCAGAGGAGTCAGTTCCAGAAAACCGTGGCAAATTCAAATGCCGTTTCTCAAGTATCTGACCATGTGGCCTAATGGATAAGGCGTCTGACTTCGGATCAGAAGATTGAGGGTTCGAGTCCCTTCGTGGTTGGATGATCACTACACTGTGTCACTCTTTCTTATACTGCAGATGAATTGGGTTGCAAGTTGTCTAATGGACAATCGGATTATCTTGTCACTTGGCGACAAGTACAGATCCGAACCGCTTTATCCTCAAGGGTCGCGGGGGTTGCCTATCCCAGCCGTCTTCGGGCAGTAGGCGGGGGACACCCAATTGGTTGCCAGCCAATCGCAGGGCACACAGAGACGAACAACCATCCACTCTCACACTCATACCTAGGGGAGTGTTCAATCAGCCTGCCATGCATGTTTTTGGAATTACCCGGAGAAAACCCACGCAGGCCCGGGGAGAACATGCAAACTCCACACAGGGAGGCCGGAGCTGGAATTGAACCCGGTACCTCTGCACTGTGAAGCCGACGTGCTAACCACTGGACTACCGGGCCGCAAGTACAGTATTAAAATCTCCAATGAGTTGACTGATATTTTGATTTGCCGACACCAGACGTAAATTCCAGAAAACCCTGGCATATTTAAATGCTCCTTGGAAGTTGTGTGACCATGTGGCCTAATGGATAAGGCGTCTGACTTCGGATCAGAAGATTGAGGGTTCGAGTCCCTTCATGGTCAGATGTTGTCTACCCTGTGTCATCCTTTCTTTTATTTAGATCGGATTGCAAGTTGTCTTGGATTGGATGATGGGATAAACTTCTTATCCTTGGCGAGAACTCTTAAAATTTGCCATGAGTTGATTTATGCTACATTGAGACCAAGTGCGAGGTTCGAGTTGCTGGTGTCATGAGTGACAAAAAAGGCATTACATAGTGTGTGACCATGTGGCCTAATGGATAAGGTGTCTGACTTCGGATCAGAAGATTGAGGGTTCAAGTCCCTTCATGGTTGGATGATGTCAAACCTGTGTCGCTTTGTTTTTTTTAGATCGGATTGCTAATTATCATGATTGGATGATGGGAAAAACTTCGAATGCTTGCTCACAAGTATTGAAATCTCCAATGAATTGTGGAGTGCGGGATTCGGTTTGCTGGTGTCATGATTGACTCAACGTGACTTCCCTCGAAAAAAAGGTTTGTGAAAACACACATGCCCCATGTGAGGATCGAACTCACGACCTTCAGATTATGAGACTGACGCGCTAACTACTGCGCTAATGAGGCTACATGACTAGTATAAGTCATGATTGGATGACAGGCAGGAACAGTTTTGATCAGAAATTCTGCTGCTTGAGCACGTATCAACACATTTTCGGAAAGTCGACTTTTTTGGGCTCCAAAATGACGTCAGTTACAGAAAACCGTGGCACATGTACATGTGGCTGATAGACTATGTGACCATGTGGCCTAATGGATAAGGCGTCTGACTTCGGATCAGAAGATTGAGGGTTCGAGTCCCTTCGTGGTCGGATGATCACTACCCTGTGTCACTCTTTCTTATACTGCAGATGAATTGGGTTGCAAGTTGTCTTGTATTGGACAATCCGGATTATTTTGTCACCTTGGCGACAAGTACAGTATTAAAATCTCCAATGAGTTGACTGATATTTTGATTTGCCGACACCAGACGTAAATTCCAGAAAACTCTGGCATATTTAAATGATCCTTGGAGATTGTGTGACCATGTGGCCTAATGGATAAGGCGTCTGACTTCGGATCAGAAGATTGAGGGTTCGAGTCCCTTCATGGTCAGATGTTGTCTACCCTGTGTCATCCTTTCTTTTATTTAGATCGGATTGCAAGTTGTCTTGGATTGGATGATGGGATAAACTTCTTATCCTTGGCGAGAACTCTTAAAATTTGCCATGAGTTGATTTATGCTATATTGAGACCAAGTGCGAGGTTCGAGTTGCTGTTGTCATGAGTGACAAAATAGGCCTTACAGAGTGTGTGACCATGTGGCCTAATGGATAAGGCGTCTGACTTCGGATCAGAAGATTGAGGGTTCAAGTCCCTTCATGGTTGGATGATGTCAAACCTGTGTCACGTCAGTTTTTTTAGATCAGATTGCTAATGATCATGATTGGACGATGGGAAAACCTTCGAATGCTTGGTCACTAGTACAGTATTGAAATCTCCAATGAATTGTGGAGTGCGGGATTCGGTTTGCTGGTGTCATGATTGACTCAACGTGACTTCCCTCGAAAAAAAGGTTTGTGAAAACACACATGCCCCATGTGAGGATCGAACTCACGACCTTCAGATTATGAGACTGACGCGCTACCTACTGCGCTAATGAGGCTACATGACTAGTATAAGTCATGATTGGATGACAGGCAGGAACAGTTTTGATCAGAAATTCTGCTGCTTGAGCATGTATCAACACATTTTCGGAAAGTCGACTTTTTTGGGCTCCAAAATGACGTCAGTTACAGAAAACCGTGGCACATGTAAATGTGGCTGATAGACTATGTGACCATGTGGCCTAATGGATAAGGCGTCTGACTTCGGATCAGAAGATTGAGGGTTCGAGTCCCTTCGTGGTCGGATGATCACTACCGTGTATCACTCTTTCTTATACTGCAGATGAATTGGGTTGCAAGTTGTCTTGTATTGGACAATCCGGATTATTTTGTCACCTTGGCGACAAGTACAGTATTAAAATCTCCAATGAGTTGACTGATATTTTGCGTTGCCGACACGACGTAAATTCCAGAAAACCATGGCATATTTAAATGCTCCTTGGATATTGTGTGACCATGTGGCCTAATGGATAAGGCGTCTGACTTCGGATCAGAAGATTGAGGGTTCGAGTCCCTTCATGGTCAGATGTTGTCTACCCTGTGTCATCCTTTCTTTTATTTAGATCGGATTGCAAGTTGTCTTGGATTGGATGATGGGATAAACTTCTTATCCTTGGCGAGAACTCTTAAAATTTGCCATGAGTTGATTTATGCTACATTGAGACCAAGTGCGAGGTTCGAGTTGCTGGTGTCATGAGTGACAAAAAAGGCATTACATAGTGTGTGACCATGTGGCCTAATGGATAAGGTGTCTGACTTCGGATCAGAAGATTGAGGGTTCAAGTCCCTTCATGGTTGGATGATGTCAAACCTATGTCACGTTGTTTTTTTTAGATCAGATTGCTAATTATCATGATTGGATAATGGGAAAAACTTCGAATGCTTGGTCACTAGTACAGTATTGAAATCTCCAATTAATTGTGGAGTGCGGGATTCGGTTTGCTGGTGTCATGATTGACTCAACGTGACTTCCCTCGAAAAAAAGGTTTGTGAAAACACACATGCCCCATGTGAGGATCGAACTCACGACCTTCAGATTATGAGACTGACGCGCTACCTACTGCGCTAATGAGGCTACATGACTAGTATAAGTCATGATTGGATGACAGGCAGGAACAGTTTTGATCAGAAATTCTGCTGCTTGAGCACGTATCAACACATTTTCGGAAAGTCGACTTTTTTGGGCTCCAAAATGACGTCAGTTACAGAAAACCGTGGCACATGTACATGTGGCTGATAGACTATGTGACCATGTGGCCTAATGGATAAGGCGTCTGACTTCGGATCAGAAGATTGAGGGTTCGAGTCCCTTCGTGGTCGGATGATCACTACCCTGTGTCACTCTTTCTTATACTGCAGATGAATTGGGTTGCAAGTTGTCTTTTAATGGACAATCCGGATTATCTTGTCACCTTGGCGACAAGTACAGTATTAAAATCTCCAATGAGTTGACTGATATTTTGATTTGCCGACACCAGACGTAAATTCCAGAAAACTCTGGCATATTTAAATGATCCTTGGAGATTGTGTGACCATGTGGCCTAATGGATAAGGCGTCTGACTTCGGATCAGAAGATTGAGGGTTCGAGTCCCTTCATGGTCAGATGTTGTCTACCCTGTGTCATCCTTTCTTTTATTTAGATCGGATTGCAAGTTGTCTTGGATTGGATGATGGGATAAACTTCTTATCCTTGGCGAGAACTCTTAAAATTTGCCATGAGTTGATTTATGCTATATTGAGACCAAGTGCGAGGTTCGAGTTGCTGTGTCATGAGTGACAAAAAAGGCCTTACAGAGTTTGTGACCATGTGGCCTAATGGATAAGGCGTCTGACTTCGGATCAGAAGATTGAGGGTTCAAGTCCCTTCATGGTTGGATGATGTCAAACCTGTGTCACGTCAGTTTTTTTAGATCAGATTGCTAATGATCATGATTGGACGATGGGAAAACTTCGAATGCTTGGTCACTAGTACAGTATTGAAATCTCCAATGAATTGTGGAGTGCGGGATTCGGTTTGCTGGTGTCATGATTGACTCAACGTGACTTCCCTCGAAAAAAAGGTTTGTGAAAACACACATGCCCCATGTGAGGATCGAACTCACGACCTTCAGATTATGAGACTGACGCGCTACCTACTGCGCTAACGAGGCTACATGACTAGTGCAAGTCATGATTGGATCACAGGCAGTAACAATTTTTGATTCAAAATTCAGATGAATTGGGTTGCACGTTGTCTTGATTGGACAATCCGGATTATCTCGTAACCTTGGCGATAAGTACAGTATTAAAATCTCCAATGAGTTGACTAATATTTTGAGCTGCTGACACCAGACGTGAATTCCAGAAAACCCTGGCATATATAAATGATCCTTAATGATTGTGCGACCATGTGGCCTAATGGATAAGGCGTCTGACTTCGGATCAGAAGATTGAGGGTTCGAGTCCCTTCATGGTCAGATGTTGTCTACCCTGTGTCATCCTTTCTTTTATTTAGATCGGATTGCAAGTTGTCTTGGATTGGATGATGGGTGGCGAGAACTCTTAAATTTGCAAATTCAAATGCGGTTTTGCTTAGTGTGTGACCATGTGGCCTAATGGATAAGGCGTCTGACTTCGGATCAGAAGATTGAGGGTTCGAGTCCCTTCATGGTCGGATGATGTCCACCCTGTGTCACACTTTGTTATGTTGCTAATTATCATGATTGGATAATGAAAAACTTCAAGTTGCTTTTTGTATTGACAATTAATTGTGGAGTGCGGGATGCATGATTGATCATATTGTCACCTTGGCGACGAAGTATTATAGACTGACGCGCTACCTCTCGCTAATGAGGCTTGACTGATATTTTGGGCTCCTAGCCCTAGACGTAAATTCCAGAAAACCCTGGCCTATTTAAATGCTCTTTGCGGACTGTGTGACCATGTGGCCTAATGGATAAGGCGTCTGACTTCGGATCAGAAGATTGAGGGTTCGAGTCCCTTCATGGTCAGATGATGGCTACCCTCTATCACCCTTTCATTTACTTAGATCGGATTGCAAGTTATCTTGGATTGGATAATGGCATAAACGTCTCATCCTTGGCGACAAGTATTAAAATCTGCGATGAGTTAATTTATGCTAAATGGAGACCAAGTGCGAGGTACGCGTTGCTGCTGTCATGACTGACGAAATAGGACTTCCCTCAAAAAAAAGGTTTGTAAAGACTCTGCGAGGATCGAACTCATGACCTTCAGATTCTGAGACTGACGCACTATCTACTGCGCTAACAAGGCTATGTCGAAAATTACAAGTAATGATTGGATCATAGGCAGGAACAATTTTTGATTGGAGTAAGCAAGCGTGCAGCAACAAATTGTCGGAATATGCGTCGATTCACTGTGCTCACCCTGAGAGGGTTCTCGTTGAGATAGGGCGGCTCTCCCTCCACCATCTCAATGGCCATGATGCCCAGAGACCAAATGTCCACTTTGGGCCCGTAGGCCTTCCTGGTGACCACTTCAGGAGCCATCCAGTACGGCGTGCCCACCATGGTGCTGCGCTTGCTCTGCTCCGGCGTGATTTGAGCGCAGAAGCCAAAGTCGGCTGCAAAGACGAACACAAAGACACTTGGAGAAAAAGGCTGAGATGGAGGCTGTCGGGACGTTTGAAACCCCAAAAAAACCCCACAAGCACCGGACCCACCGAATGTCAACGAATACTTTTTTTCCAACATATATATACAACTTGTTCCACCAAAATATTCTCACACTCTTGAAATACTCTCCTTCAGAAAATTATAAAAGTATTCTTGTAACATTTTTCTCCATCTGTCTTCATTTGGAATTTTCTTCATCTTCATGCTTACTGAGTTTAACCGATCCGTCCATTCCCAGCAGTACGTTGTCGCTCTTGATGTCTCGATGGATGACCTGATTGGCGTGAAGAAACTCCAGTGCCTGCAGGACCTGGATGCAAACAAACAGCATTGGCTCCACAAAAGTGTTTTGCTTTTTCTTGTGCTTTTTTTTGTATGTTTTGTGTGATCCCAGTGAAGACAGTCATTTGAAACTCTAAAACAGGCTTGAAACCATAACTTGCAAAGCTAACTTGATTTTAACACCCTAATTTGAAACCATAACCTAATTTCAACACCCTAATTTGAAACCATAACTTCGCCTTGAAGCACTAATTTGAAAACCTTACTACGGTTTTGAACACGGTAATTTGAAATCATAATCTTGGCTTGGAACCCTAAACCAGGCAGGAAACGCCCAATTGGCATTGGTAACCCTGGTTTGAAACCCTAATCTGATTGAAATCCTAATTTGAAACCCTGACACTGTCTTGCAAACCCCATTTGAAACCCTCACACAGGACTTGAAACCGTTAAATGAAACCCTAACCAGGTAGGAAGTCCTAATTTGAAACCCTTACTTTGTCTTGAAACCCTATCCCAGGATTAAAGGCATAATCTAAAACCCTAATCTGAAACCTTAACCTTGGATCAACACCCTAATTTGAAACTGTAACCCTGACTTTGAACCCTATTTTGATTCCCTCACCTGGTTAGAAATGAGAATCTGAAATCCCGACACGGTCTTGAAACCACAACTAAAACTTTAACCCGGTTTTGAAACATCAATTTCAAACCCTAACCCAGGCTTTAAACCCTAATTTGAAACCTTAAACTTGTCTTGAAACCATAATTTGAAACCCCAACCCTGTCTTGAAATGCTCATTTGAATCCTAACCAAGTCTTGGGTCTCTAATTTGAAACCCTAACCCTGTCTTAAAGGCCTAGTTTGAAACCCTAACTCAGGCATGGAGGCCTAATTTCAAACCCTAATCCAGCCTCCACACCTTTCAATTAAAATCCTTAGATAGAAATGTTGAAACATGACTTAAAAGATGGCCACTACACTGAATAAATTTCCCCAAGAGCAAGCATGTGACCACCGTGTCTGAATCAATAAAGCGCCAGCTAGAGCGTTTCCATGACGACAGGCTGCGGTTACAAAGAAAAGAATCCCCGGCATATTTTCCAGATTGCGTCGTCGCTCAAGAGTGGAAGCGGACCCGAAGTGAAATGAGCCTTCGTCGATACAAACCTCTCTGCAGACGGCTGCGATCTGGGCCTCGTCCATGCACGTCTCCGTCACCACGTCGGTCAAGGAGCCACCCGCCAGGTACTCCATCACCACAAACAGCTCCTCGCCAACCAGGAAACTGCAACACAAAATGCACACGCTTGATACGTTTATTAAAAAAAAAACACCCCATTTCAAACCTTAACCCAAACTTGGAACCCAAATTCAAAACCCAGAACCCAGAATTGAAACGATTTTTAACAAAAATTGAAACCGTTATCTTGGATGCCTAAATCCAGGTTGGTTAGTTGGTGCTGATTTTCCTTGTACCTGTCGACAAAGTTGACAATGTTGGGATTCTTCATCTCCTTCATGACCAGGATCTCGTTGATGATCAGCTCTTTCTTGGGCTGCTTCTGCAAGTTGATCTGCTTGATGGCCACCTGCGCGGCAAGTACAAAGTCCCACATACACTTCAATACAGAGAATATATGTAAAAATATAGGGGCGGAAATCCAAACATGTATGTTCAAGTATGGTCAGTCCGAAAAAAATATATATATATATATTTACAGTCAAACCTCGGTTTTCGAACGTCTCGGTTCTCGACCAATTCGGTTTTCGACCAAAAATTTCCAGTTTTTTATGCCTCGGATGACGAACAAATTTCGGTTCTCGAACAAACTGAGCGCACTTGAATGCACCATTTGACTCCTCTCGCCTTCCTTACACCAGGAAGTGACGCTTCCTCGTGTTGCTTTCCATTGTGAGCAGACGTGTTCAGTAAACATTTTTATTTTAAAAAAAGAGCCTGGTTTCGGTTTTCGAACAGCCTTCTGGAACGGATTATGGACGAAAACCGAGGTTTGACTCTATATGTTATTGGTCTGTTCCCACGTCGTCTGTTATCCTTACGCAATATAATCAAAAATTTACAAAAAGCGAGGTGCCGGTCGGTGTACAAGGTGCTGTTAATACCAACTTGAATGATGCGAGGTTTAGCAACTCGAGCAAGATGGCGGTTTTGGAAGTTTTCTGATTTCGTTTTGGCCACACCGACGATCGAGATACAGTATGTCACGATACAGTATTGCAGATGCATACCTCCTGCCCTGTCGCAACATCGATGGCCGTGTAGACGGTTCCAGATGCTCTGCAAGTACAGAAAAAGCAAAGCAACATGTGACGTGATTCGAATGGCCAACAGTGATTAAAAACACGCTGCGGTGAAACCCCACATTTGAAGCCTCGGCTCGAAATCCTGATTCGAAACCCTAACCCAGGGTTCAATCAGTAATTTAATTTTAAAACTGGAACCCACAACCCTGTGCAAGAAACCCCAATCCAGGTGTGAAAGCATCATTTGTAAATCCAAACCCTTGATTAAAATATTAATTTGAAACCTTTATCATTACGTGAACCTCGTGACATGAAATTTGAATCACTAGTTGAAAGCCTCATTTAATTAAAACCAGAACCCTGGCTTAAAACTGTACTTGGTTCTGGATACCCCAACGCAGACATTTGAAGCCGTAACGGTTAGCTTAGTTACAGTTAGGGCCTTTACTTACCCAATCTTGAAACCTTAACTCAGGATAATAACCTGACTGGAAACCCTAATCCAAGCGTGAGAGCCAAATTTAAAACCCTGAAATTTGCTTGAAACCCTAATTTGAAAATCCAACTTGAAGCGCTTTGGCATCTAAACCCTACTCCAGATTTCAAACCCAAACCTTTGCTCGAAACCCTCATCAAGGATGCCCAACTCAAGGTCGGCTCCACATCACCTCCAGAAAGTCATGTCCTCACCCTTGTCCGATCTTCTCGTATCGAGTGTATTTCTTCTTGGGATCTCCGATGCTAACGATCGTTCCTAAAGGGCAACAAACACGAAACCCAATCAGTTTCTTCCACGCTGCATCATTTCACCAGCGAGCGGGCTGTCATACTGAGTTTCTCCATGATTTCCTCGTCCGTCATTTTGCCGCCTTTCTTCTTCTGCCTGTCGGCCGCCTTGGAGACGGCGTCGCCCTCCGGAGGCGGGAGAGGGTCGATCACTGACCGCGTGTAAACCTGAGAGATGACCAAAGGATAACTCGTGAGCATGCAAATGAGCTCAGACCTCCACCAAGACCAAACTGCCACTGCACTCCAATCCACTTGCCACAATATTCAGTGGAAACTCGAATTTTTGTCGGTCGTACTTGGGTGTAAAAGGTCTGAGAACAACCGTTCCACTCCACTGCTCTTTTCGAACCACTCACCGACTTGGTGTGTTCCGGCCTGGGCGCCACGACGGGCGGCGGCGCGTCGTCGTCATCGTCGTCATCAGCGTCTTTGCCGCCCGGCGAGGAGCTGCTGGTGACCTGCTTAACCTGCGCGGCAGGAGGAAGAGTACGAGTTCGTGAAGCAAGTGACAAGCGTTATTTTAACCTGACCGACGGGCGGGCGCTCACCGACGGTGAATCTTTATCTGCGTGGGTGGTGGAACGAGGCAAACAAATGAAGGTTCTTGCTTGCAAACCTGTGATGTTATCGCAGAGAGAGGAAGGTGAGGAGACTGACCTGAGGCTGAGAAGCTGAGGTACTTCTGCTTCCCGCTGGTGGAGTCGTAGAACTTGAGGATATCCAAAACCGCCTGGGGATTCTGCTTCTGTTCAGATTTGCTGATGTTGGAAGTTTGGAGGAGACGGGCCCATTGCTCCGGCATGCCCTGGAGATCAGAAATTAGGGACTTGAGTCATGAAACCTATCCCTGGCTTAAAACCATGACCTCTTGCCCTTGCTTGAAACCTTCACCCCGACTGTGTTCTGATCTAAAATGTTCATGCTGTCCCTTTACCGTGAACTCTCCAGTGACGGCATCAAAGCCCACATGGATGGTGTGTTCAAAGTCGGACGGGGAGGAGATCTCCGGCCTATCCTTGTCCCGGTCCTTCTTCCTACCTCCTGCAAGGCAACATGTCCATGTTAACTGGTTCGCTGCGTGTGTGAGTTTATGGTAGGCGTGTGTCTGTGTGTGTGTGTGTGTGAGTCTCACCTTTCTCCGAGGCAAAAATTGAGATGATCTTGTTTCTGGATTTGCGCTCCTCGGGCACGGACGGAAGCGGCCGAGAGCTATGATTGGTCGACTGGGAGTCCTTGGCTCCTCCTCCTTGGCTACTCATCCTGACAGGGGGAGCGGGGGGCTTGTCCTCGCACAGTCCGCTGTCGCACATCTACACACGCTTGGACCTGGAGAGAAAAACACGCGCAGAGATGAATTGAGCATGCACGACATATTTTTTTTTTGGGCTGATTTTCTGTATTTTAATAACAGCGGTGAGGAGATCTTTCCCCCAACCTGAAAAAAAAAAATTTTTAAATGATCGCAACATATCATCCATTCAGCAATGCAATTTTGGACCTTCTGAATGATCTCCAGGCTGACTTGGAACCAGTCACAAGAAGGAGTCATGGCCATACTATGACAAAAATGGATTTGAAACCACAAAAGACAGAAAATCGATTAGCGTCACTGAGCCTTGTACTGTCATAGCAACATCATGACTATAGGGGGTGGTAAGAATTAGTCAATTTGCCAACGTTAGAGTATCGTTGAGAACGTGACATTGATTAGTCGTCAATTTCTTGTTTTATGGCCTTGTGGTAGCAGACCCGCTCCCAGCACCAGCTGGTGTGCTTTTATTTTGAAGGGCTGACTTTACCGGCCACAGGAGGTTTAATCCGAATGATGGCCAAATATTGCTAGTCAAATGAGGAAGGTCACGATTGCAGACTGCTATACTGAAAAAATATCAGTGACATGTCACCAGCTACTCGTCGCTAGGACTTTTCAGCACATTGGTGTCGACATAAAAAAACGAAAAAACAAAGTCACACAACCCCGAATGACAAGAGCATGAGTTTGATAGAAATGAGAGTCTCCTCATGTGGCTGCATGTTGTCAGCCACAATGAAAAGCACCAAACCACAATCAGAAAAGCAGAAGCGCTTTCATGGCCTCGTAAAAGTGGCCTTATTTTTTTTGCTGTGACATCACAAACAGGAAACAGGAAGTGTTTTGTGAATTGGCTTTAAAAAAAAAAAAAGAAAGAAAAACCCAAACAACAAAGGAAAAAGACTTTGTCATGATTTTCCAAAAAGGTCCTTCATCCCATCCCGACAACCCAGAACGCCAAAACGGACATGCAAGCGACCACTCCGCCGATATCATTCACCTCATCTTTGACGATGGCGACCAGGCACTAACCTTCTGATGCCTCTTCTGCGTCTTACAGAAGACCCGAGAGCCGTGTTAGTTCTACGTCCCTCTTTCTTTGCTGCGTTTACCTACCACTGAGCGCCCTGGCTCATGCCAGCCCCTTACCTTAACACTTTTTGCAAGGCAGGTCTGAGCTGGCCGCCTCATTCCACAGCGACGGTACACTGAGCAAGTGTATACTTGCCTGGGCCCCGATAGGATTCCATAGCTCCGGGGCACACACACATAGAAAGGGAATCATCCCTATTGTCGATCTGATCTAACGATCTGAGTCGGGCCCGAGCGATAAAAACGAGCTAATAGTGCACTCGCCTGACCTGTGAGCGGACAGCATGCGATCAGTTCCCACTCAGTGACGAAGTCGATGTGGATGTGAGTGGTTGTTTGCCTCTATATGTGCCCTGCGACCCACTGGCGGCCAGTTCAGGGTGTCGTCCGCCTTCCTGCCCGAAGTCAGCTGGGATAGGCTCCAGCACCCGCCGTGACCCTGTTCAAGGATAGGCGGTGTTGAAAATAGATGGATGAGTGGATGCTGTAAAGTGTTGTGAAAAAAAAAAAGGCCGATTTTTATGGATTATAAGAGTGAATATCGGCCAGTTAAATCGATTAATTTGAGTCTTTATTTGTCAGGAAGTTTTTTTTTTTAGAAGCTTTCATCGTTAGAAGCATGTCCCTGGATCAGATGATTTTATTTTGTATAACCACTTGATGAATTCAACAGACCATTTTTTTTTCCAGGTGGTGGAACCAGCACTGGTCCTGTAAATTCATGATATAATATGATAAGTTTCAATGATTTCATATTTTGCGTCTTTATGCTGTATCATTTAGGCCTTTATGAACTATTAGTTCTGTGTAGTGACTTTTTTTTAAAAACATTTTTTGGCAGAATATAATCTAACTGAATCGTTAACATGTGAGATTTTCTGGGATTTATATCTTGTTCAAACCATTCCTTCTCAAAAGATTTAATCTAACAAAAAATTTGGTAAATAGATCAATTTAAGTGGATCAAACTCAAAATATTGAATATTACAAAGCTAATACGTGTTGATTCCACTGCTATTGTAAAACCCAGTTACACAAAGAACATGGCAGCGAACAGAGATACTTTGCAAAAGTGGAGTCGGAAGCAATCCAACGAAGCCCCTCATATTCAGAGTTTGGTAAAGAATTGAAATTGAAATGAAGCTACGTCTGATACAAAATATTACCTTGGTGCCTTCTGGTAGCATCTTGGTGCCAAACACCAACATTGAACTGAGGGGAGGAGCTTCACGTCAGGCCATAGCTTTGTTTAGAAGTAAAGAGTGATTTGGCGCCATCTTGTGGCAACTACAGGCAATAAACTTTTTTTTTTTATGTGGGAGTCAATCACTCACAGGTTCTAGCAACTATTTATCAATTGACACGTGGAATTTTTAGACCTGGGCTCTCCTGTATGCGTCCAAGCCAGTATTTTGATGAGGTTTGATTCATTGTTCTGCTCTAATTTTTGACTATTTCCCAGCCCCATACACATTTACACACAACACACCAAGCTGTTTACAGGAAGTGACCAGTGCGGTCTCTTTGTTGGGCTTCTGTAGAAGGAAATGGTGTGGAGGACTTCCTGGAAGGTGCAATGACGCCCGTGCGCTCGCACCCCAACAGACGGAGACACAAACACACCCACACATGACGACTTGACTCCTGCGACCGCTCCAGTCACAATTCAAGTATATAAACACCACCTGGCCGCTCACCTCCACATCCTGTTATTCAACCACACAACACTGCAAAAGCCGGCGTGTTTTCACCTTTTTGCCCGTGTGTTCTGTACAAGTTTCCAGTTTCTAGGGTGAAAATGCTAGTGGCTCTAATGCACACCAGGCCATGAACTCCTGTCAGAAAAGACCCAACCATCTATTCTTGGGCGTCCAGTCCAGAAACAAGTGGTGCTAGTGGAAAGCAAACCTTGACGATCAATAGAGTATTGAAATAGATACGTCAGAGGAATTGAGTGGTGAAATGTTAACTGTCAATTAGTTTATTATTTCCAATAATTTGGTCATTATAGGTCATTGATATTTGGGTGTTGTAGTAACTTGCGAATTTAAGTTTGTAGCCCACTGCTGCTCTATTTGAGGGTATTGACAAAGGTTACGTAATCGGGAGTTCGCCAGTTTGAAGAAGAAAGAGACAAAAGAGGCAGCAGTTAGGTTGAGGGGAAGGACGAGAGCTTGAGCGGTCTGTCGAAAGACAAGGGAGCGTGAGGTGGATACAGCAAGTTCTTCATTTTCTCATGATTACTCCTCCGATTTAGAGGGAGAAACGGTACGTCAGCACGACTAACTCACTCACTCACTTACTCACTCACTGACAAGTACTCGTCAATTGGAATTCAAACATTCAATGCCAGCACGACTGTACTCATCAATTATGTTTTTCGACCCAGTCTACCGAGGTTTGCGAAAGGAAGCTAACACGGAGATGGAGAATTTTCAGATTTTATGTCCTTCACTCCTAGTTGTAGGCGTTGTGGCCGTAAGGAGGGAGGCTGATAGATGTTGAGGCCTCCCGTCAAGTTGGCTTCACCTCTGCACACCCCTGCCACAACTTGTAACTGCACTTTTTCTTTTCAAAATGGTGTTTACTACCGATACATTAGTGGGGAATCCAAGTTGCTACACTTCAATTGTCTTGTCACGTATTTCTGAACTAGAAGAAAACCTTTGCGATTATAATCACAGTGACTTGGCTCTGTCATGACTGCTTCAACAAAAACTGATCCACCTTGCTTGACTGCAGTCCTTTTTTCCCCTGTACAAAAAGCAGCAAATCAGAGAACAGCAATGTTTTGGTCGTTCTGGTCCATATGCATGATAATAGTTTTTTTGTGGCCATTGACTGGTAGGACGTTGACCAGTGTTGAACAGACGTGAAAGCCGTCAATCTAATCAGAAGGAATTCTTCAAAAAGAACATTCATTCACATGGCGCAGGATGACAATTCCTTGTTTCGGTGTCGGTCAGCACAACGCGTGACTTGTTAAACGAGAGAATAACCATTCTAAACTCACCGGTTCACCGTCAACCACAAAAAAAACGGGATGCACTTGAATCAAACTCTTCAGACTCCGCCCCCGTTTTCTTTGCCTCAAAATACGGAAAAGAAAAAAAGCTGCCGAGTTGAAGCTTCTTTAATGCTCTGGATGTGTTAATTCGCCATCGTGTATCGGTTTTTTCGCTTTTCTTTCCCCTGACCTCTCCCTGCCTCGGCGTTTTTGCTCAACCCCGGAGGAGGAAGAATCCGTTGCGTGGAAAGGAAACGGAATGTCGTACATATTTGGACGACGCGCCTTCCGTAGCAAATGCGGAACGGCGCGGAAACCGACAATAGATTGTTGCATTCAATGACATCGGAAAACAGCAGACACCATTCGTAGCAAAGTGGGTGAAGTGTTTACAATTAAATGCCGTTAGACGTGCCTAGTAAGAACGATAGTTTTGGGAACTGCGTTTAATGTTGTTATTAAATCAATTTTTTAACATACAACGTGTTGTCTTTAAAAAAAGTCATATTTTAAACCCGTGTATACTGGGCTGGCGGAATGTTTTGGTCTGACGTCACGAGGTGCAAGTAAACGCAACTGTAAAAGAGCCTCCATCATCACTCACGTCGAGAGCGCTTTGGGAGGGGCAAAAGGGCGACTGTAAGCCAGGGTCGACACTAAAGTCGGGAAGGCGTTCATGACAAACACGCCGTACACTGTTGTCGCCAGCCGAGTCAGACTCGCTGTGAAACGTGCGAAACAAGGCTCTGTATCAAACCGGCGTGCTACGCTAACGCGCCCAACGCGCTAACCACCCATCAGCCGCCGTACGCGAATCACAGAACGCCTTCAGTAATAGCTGCTAGGTTAGTCCGGACTTGAAACAGCTCATCCTTCCCACTCCGAGCTGGAACCCCTCCTTGCCTTTCTCCGTACTTCACTGACTGAATTTATATGTGTAAACATGTGTGCAGGCGGAATGGCTTTCCGTAGGAGCTGGTTCAGTTGGGACAGGTACAGCGAGGTGGACCTCTTCACCGAGCGCTTGGACCAGAACAACAGCCTCTCGCAGGCCATCCGGGCCGCCGCCTCTGACGAGATGGACGCCGACGGCAACGTGCTGTTCGGCCAGATCCAGGGCACCGTAGTGGGCCTCAAATATTACAGCGGGGTGGTGAGCATCCACATGAAACCCTCCCACCATAAAAGTGCTCAATACATGCTCTCTTTTGCTCATTCGTCTCCAATAATTACATCATTCTTATTATGGCCCGCTTTGAAGCTTTGGCAACCCGTTTACCAACTGTAGTTAAGATATGTCCGGACCATATGCCTTCTTAAAGTTGCTTCAGAAAGTACAGTGGACCCTTCAAAGTTGGAACACAACCGGCATGTGATGCTAATACACCACCAAATGTTAAAAATGGGTTAGTAATCAATTGCGATGATCTAAGTGGAAAAAAACAAGCAATAGAGCCCATTCGGATGGTGACATTGAAAATGGTTGTAATTTCAAAGCATATTCCCAATCGTGAGCAAATTTCACTTCAACTGTTTCGTTCTTTAAAAAAAAGCACAAAAATGGTGCACTGTCAACTTCAGAACAGTTTCTTCTGTTCCGAGGAACCGGGAAGTGTAGCTGACCGATTCATCTGCCAGCCAATCGTGGCTCTTTCATGGGCCATTTTGCCACATGCTGTCAACTGGAAATGACATCATCACAGTTGTTGACTCGCGTGATGACCAATCACAGCTCAGCTCGTGATTATCACATGACCAAATTTAGCGAACAGCTGGGCCATAATTGGTCATTACCTGAGACCGCAACTGTGATGTCATTTTCAGTGGACAGCAAGTGGCAAAATGGCCCCCCTTGAGACACAATACACTACATCTTTATTTATATTGTGCTTTCACCTCAGCTGTAACTGTAACAAAGCACTTTACAGAACGGTGAACATAAAATAACAAACGATATATTGCGATTGGCCTACAACCAGTACGGTATATTTACGGTACACCCCAGCTTTTGCCAGCCAATCGCAGACCTTTATGTCCCACAGTGGATTTTTCGGCTGCATACCCACCTGACTGATGTATAACCAACGTTAACGGCATTACTCTTCGAACAGGTGAACCAAGGCGAAATGGTGGGCCTGGAGCGTGAACCCCATAACCTTTACGACCGCAACGCCATCATGGTCGCCAACATCTAC
The DNA here is from genome assembly GCA_018466805.1 of Hippocampus abdominalis. Lineage (NCBI taxonomy): Eukaryota > Metazoa > Chordata > Actinopteri > Syngnathiformes > Syngnathidae > Hippocampus > Hippocampus abdominalis. The sequence continues at coordinate 17,986,390 of CM031705.1, forward strand.
GGCAGCCAAGTTGGCCACATCAGGAAGGACCTGGCTGAAGCCATGGCGTATATCTTGGACCGCAAGTTGGCTAAAGTAGAAGGGTGAGATGAGACGTTGAAGTGAAATGTAGAATGCAAATTGTGAAATTTTAAAATAGTCAATACCTGAAATAAGGATTTTACAATCTGTAGTGGCAATTTGGGGAATGTGGTAAAGAGCCCGTGATGTGTCCTAAATGAGCTGAAGTGTTTGACATTGGAATGGTTTGAATTAGTGGAGGAATGTGGAAGGATGAGCGGCACAGTGGGCGACTGGTTAGTACGTCCGCCTCACAGTGCAGAGGCGCAGGGTTTTGTTTCCGGCTCCGGCATTCCTGCGTGGAGTTTGCATGTTCTCCCCGTGCCTGCGTGGGTTTTCTCCGGGTATACTGAATGAATGGAATTTTTGGAAGTTGGAGATGAGTGAATCAGTTGAGAAATGTATGGAAAGATTAGATTGTGGGGAAAAAAAAGTATTTTTTACATTTTTTGTCAAAGGAAATGCCGGATACCGGAAAAGGTGGGAATTTGGGGAATGTGGAAAATATTTACAATATTAAAGAAGTTGGAATAGTCTCAAGTAAGTTAGTAGCAACATGGAAGAATGAGTTAAATATCAGAAAAAAAAGGATTCAATTGGATTATTTTTATGGCAATTGTGGGAATATAAAAAATAGTTGCCTTGATCCCCTGCACGAGCTGAGACTTTTAACGCTGGTTGAGAAATCTGGAGATTAAAGTATAAAAATGTGTCATAATGATGAATAACGTTTTTTTTGGGGGGGGGGGGGCGGCGGCATGTACTGGTTTGAATGCTCTTCAGCAATTTTTGCATTTTTCTGTCAGCGTGGTGCACTCTTCGACAAAGAACAGATTCTCCATGCCTGTGATTTTGTCCTTCTGGGGAAAAGAGGAGAACAAGAGCGCCGTCATTCAACGTTTGGCATGCTATGGGTACAAACTCATCACAGGTGGCGTTCACTGCACTCACCTCTTGGAATAATAGATAACTTTGTGTGCATTAGATGTCGATTATTCTTGTGTGTGTTTTTTAACTCAGGTGCGAATCAGAAGCTGTCTAGCTCCGGAGCTGGGATGGCCTTGAATAAAAGAGGCATGACGGTCCTTCTCACGGCAGAGGAGGTTAGCTACATGGCGCTAATATGTTGCTGCTATCGCGATTTTTATACACGGTGTCTTTGACTCTTTCAGTTGAAGAACGCCTTTGACAACCTCTTCGAAGGCCTGCTGGAAAGTAAAGATGGTGAAAAGGAAGCAGCTGAGGTATGGGCACGTACAGTTTGTGTTGACAGTATCATGTCATAGCCGATTGCAGGGGTGGGCAACTTTACTGGAGGGGACCACGTTGACAATTTCTGACAAAAATTCCCTTTTAAATATGGACAAAATAGGTACATATGTGCAAAATAGTTGCTCTTAACTCATTCACTCCCAAATACGTTTTTAAATGTCTTTTCAGACTTGGTCCAGAATTGGCTGGTACTGAATGAGTAATAATAGATGTGATTTTTAATAATGCACTTTTCAGTGCATGCATAGAATAGATTCACTATCCTAAGCCAACAACAAACTATTTAAAGCAAACAATTAAACACAAATTGTAATGCTCACTGGTGTTTTTATAGACTATTAAAATAATAAGTAGCCTACCTGAGGCCATGTTTACCCTTCATTCACCATTATAAAATTGTAAAACAGCTTTTATCGTTATTAGAAAATCACTTTTATGGTCAAAGCCACCTTCTATATTGAATGGCCCTCGTGTATCACTTGTCTGTATTAAATACCAAAACACAGTGAAAAGTCCTCGACTCTGTTCAATATCAGCCCGATGTGCCCCGCCATCTTGTTTCCACAGTCTGTGGCCACGCCGCTGCTGCCCCACCAGCGGCAAGCGCTGTCGTGGATGTGCGCCCGCGAGAACGAGTGTGTGCTGCCGCCCTTTTGGGAGAAGCGCGGCGATCTGTACTACAACACTCTGACGTGCTTCTCGGCCAAAGAAATACCCGAGAGGGTCCTCGGCGGGATACTGGCAGATGACATGGGACTGGTGAGTGGACGATATCTTGCCGATAATGGTCGAGTCGATGTCGATTAATTGATGATGTCATTAATATGTGAATGCTGAAAGGCACACATCAACACACAAATCCTACACACTGACATCCGAAGCCGCGCCAACAGGCCCTGCCTCTTGCAGACACATGTAACAGACACTACGATACGCTCAGTACTTTCTATACATTATGTGTTATGTTTTATTTATTTATTAAAAATAATAAGAATATGAAAACCTTTATTTGTCTCACAATGGAGAAATTCCCACTTTACAGCAGCAAAGTTATGAAAGGAAGAAAGTAGAAGAACAAAAAGTATAGAAGCTGCTGTAAAGTCAGCCAGTCTCGCGGCGCCATCTTGAAGTCACAATAACATAATAAAATAAACGCTTATGATTAAAGCATGTGGCGGGGATAGAACTATGTACTGTATTGGCCCGAATATAAGACGGGTGTTTTTTTGCATTGAAATAAGACTGAAAAAGTGGGGGTCGTCTTATATTTGGGGTGTAGACGTTATACCCATTCACGACGCTAGATGGCGCCAGATTACCATTGAAGCGCATGCTGAACTTGACTCCCCCAGGCCAAAGTGAAACCCTGTCACGAAGAATAAAAATAAAAATAGCGGTAGCCCGAAGAAGAAAAATAAAAAAATAGCGGGAAGAAAGAAAAGAGAAGAAATTCATAGAAGAGATCACAGAAAATGGAGAAACGTAGCGACGATCTGGAGAAAAGTGAGTCGAAGATCGGCCAGATTAACCGGCAGCTGAGGAGAAGTTATGATGTAATTTACATTTCAAAAACCAGAAGCCATTCATTTACGAATGTGATTGCACTTTAATGTACATATTTAAATTTTCAGATATTAAGATTTGAATGAGGCAAAAATAACATGCTTTTTCTCTGTACTGTAATTATTTTCTGTATAAAAATTAATTTGGTATTCAAAAAGTCTTTTTTCAAACTTGAGTCTTGAAAAAGAGCCGGTCGTCTTATATTCGGGCCAATACGGTAATCAATGTCTTTATATTGTGGCTTTTCACCGATTGTGGGCGGGTCCGCAACAACCCTTCCGATCCACTCCCCATTTCTTTCCCAGGGTAAAACGCTGACGACCATCGCGCTCATCCTCACCAACTTCCACGACGGAAAGCCCCTGCCCGTATACAACCGCGTAAGCGGCACGCTAAGCATTCCAGCTCAGGATGAGCAGAGCAGTGCACCGTTTCTAATGTTGTGTTTGTTGTGTGTTTACAGCAGGAGCAGTCTTCACCTCGGAAAAGTATGACTCGCACACTTCAAAGCAATCTCCCGAGTTTTTGCGGAACCTAACCGTGTTTTCACTTTTGTAGCTGATGGAGCCGGACCGAGTGGCGCGGTGGCTCACGGTCTACGCTCCGGCCTGTATGTGTCACACACTATTCCCACATCGTTGTCAGAGCTCATATTGGATTTCTTAGTGCAGGTCTATACTGTTCCTGATAAAGCTGAAGTGAAGAGCGAAAATACTGTTTTCTGCAGGATGGTTTAAAAAAAAAAAAAGTTCTTCAACTCTCGCCCAAACATGCCGTTTGTAAAGCTGAATTTCAACGCGAAAATGCTCCCGTACGCATTGTGCATTCGATACCGCCACGTGTCACGGTTCGAAAGTCTTATTTGATATCCGGAAAGCTGAATTCTAGATTGAGAGAACTTTCAACCTTCGTCCATTGTTGTCACTAACCGAACATTTATGTTCTTGCGCCAGGGTCCACATGGAGCAACCTATTTTTTCCTCACCAAATGTCAAGGACGCAGCAAAGCTGTCAGAGAAAGGTGGGACTGTGAATCTTAACCAACCTTTTGTCGCGGCTACCGCATAGATTTCAATACTTTGCTCCGCCGTTTGCAGGCAGAAGAACGACAAAACCCACCAAGCGGAAATATGGTAAGTGCGGAGAGTTGAATAGTCACCAGCTGTCGTTTTGAAGTTTTCCGTGTTAACGCGATGTCGCGTAGAGGCGTCGCTGTTGCTGGAGGATGCCGACTTTGCCTCTGCGCTGTGCGAAGGGCCGCCGTCGACGACTAATTCCTTCAAGAAGAAAAAGAAGAAGAAGAAGGCCAGCTGCATGCTGGGTGAGATGCTAAGGATCGAGAGTGCTTAAATCTAGGGGTGTTAAAAAAAAAAAATTATAAGAAAAAAAGATTTGCAATTGGAAAATTGATTTAAAAGATGAGGGCGCATCGAATCACATCGTTCCAATTTAAAATATATCAAAATAAATATGAACTCGTCTTCTAATGGAGAGAGATATCTTCCAGTTTTATTTTGAAAGTGCTTATACTTCAGTGACTTTTCCGACCCCTCCAGCAGTTATTTTTCCAAGAAAAGTGAAATGACAATGGCGGCCCTCATGTTAACATTTTTAATTTCCTCCATGGTGGACGGAAGAGCGCAAAGAGGATTTAAATCGGAATTTTGTTCGTAAAATAAAAAAGATTGATGCGAGTATTTTAATGGTCTTAATTTGAGCCTGGCGTGTTTTGTCTTTGACCAGCTCACGATTACCACGCCGCAGAGAACCCTAGCGAAGCTGTATCAGCAGGGGCGACTCTCATCGTATGCCCGCTGTCAGTGCTCAGCAATTGGCTGGTAGGCACGGCCGTCACCGTCTAAACTCAAAACCATGACGGAAGGATTAATTAAAAGGTACGCATACGCCTGCGTGCGTGTGTGTCCGCAGGACCAGTTTGAGGAGCACGTGCGAGCCGACGTCAAGCTGAGAGTGTACATGTACCACGGCCCCGACCGCAACAGGAGCACCAAGTTCCTCTCCTCTCAGGATGTGGTGCTCACCACCTACAACGTGCTCGCTGCCGACTTCACGGTAAGGATTTTTTTTATCCACCTGCCATGTTTTTTTTTGTTTTGTTTTTTTTCCTGGCTCGCTCTTCTGTATAGACGGCATTGAGGGTGGAATGGAGGAGCTAGCCACCGGGCCTAATGTTAAGATGTGTTTGAAAATAAGTAAAATAGTCTTGCAGTCATAGTTTGTGTCAAATTCCCAGTTTATACTAAGGCTCAATGATTTTAGGAAAAGATGTAATTGGGATTTTTCTAACATTTGGCGCTATTTCGATTTGAGTCACGATTTTCTTCAAATCAAGCTTCAGTGCAATATTCATGACGTCGAGCATGTCTGATGGGGAGCACCTTTGTGTTCAGAGTAAGAACCGGAGTCTGCATGATGTCAGCAGTCCCCTGCATGACATCAGCTGGTTGCGGGTGGTGCTGGACGAGGGCCACGTGGTCCGGAACCCCAACACGCAGATGAGCAAGGCCGTTCTGGACCTCAAAGCAAAGCGACGCTGGATTCTGTCCGGTACACAAGCACACACGCACACCTAACAGAACTTTTAGGCAGAATCATGAGAAATGTAGTCCTACGACTCGCCGAATTCTGCGACCAGCCGAACGGTTCCAGACGCGCATTTCCAATGTCGCGATGTGGGATTATATCATTGCGGTCTATGTGAATAAAGTTATATTCATTCCCATTTCGTGTAACAATCACATGCGTGGGGTTCTCATTCTCATCTGCATGTAATATGTAGTATTTTGTCGTACCAAAACCCAAACTGCCTCCTGCTTCCGTGTCTAAGAATCATGGGAAATGTAGTCCTATGAGCCGAAATCTGAACTCGCCATCACAAGATGAGCTTTTCTGGCGGCATGTTTCGATTGTTACAATGTGGGACCAGACCCGGCGGGAGGTAAACCACACAGCCGGCTTTTCCAGGAGCTTGCCGGAATAGTTTAGATAGTGGTGAGTGCATTGACTTCGTCTACAGCTGTTGAACTGTCAAACAAGATAGCATTTAGCATTAGCCACAGTAATCACACAACCACCTGTCACCCGATAAAAGAGACATGTTCAAACATTTTTTTTCCCCAACGTCTGTAGAAGGGTGCTCTCCGCTCGAAGCAACCCCCGTGTAGTTGCACCGCCAACAATACCAAGCGAGACACGACATGCAGTATTTCACGTCCGGTCTGAACCTAGCATAATAGAGCTAAATCTATCAAATAAACGTACGGTGCAATTAGAATAGACTATTTAACATACAATGCTTTGCAAAAATAATGCTCCCGGTGCATCTTTATTTTATTTTATTTTATTTTTTAAATAAACCTATTTATTGAATTTGGGCCTAATAGTTCGGTGTGCCCAAATCAATGGCCTGTAAAAATACAGCCATTCAAAGTTAAATACAACTGAACTGGATGATAAAAACAGTTGAAGACACTCTAACATGGACCGTTTTTTTTTAGCTGACCACTTGAGGGAGCCCTCATTTTGAGATCAATGGCATCGAAGAAATTTGGAGCATTCTGAATTCAAATGCTTTTAACGGGATAAGAGAATCCCAGAATGCTCAGAACTCCTGCGATGCAGTTCCTTCAAAGATATTTGAATGGGGATAAAAGAATCTGAATGTTCTGAACATCTGTTCCAATGCCTGCAAATCTGTCTTTTTTCAGCTGTTCTTTGCCAAGTATTCTTTGACTTGATAGACAGACCGCTGCAATCTGGAATATTCCACCGTGGCGGAGGTCTGCGCTCGACTGAGTGCCATTGTCAGCCGTCACGGCGGCGCGCGTGCGTTAACTGACGTCTGCTGTTTCCGCTGTCCCCATCCAGGGACGCCCATTCAGAACAGCGTGAAAGACCTTTGGATGCTGCTGGCCTTCCTGCGCCTCAAGCCGTTCGACGTGAGGGAATGGTGGAATCGAGTCATCCAGAGGCCCGTGACGCAAGGAGACAGAGCCGGCCTGCAGTAAGGCCACTTTTATTTCTCAGCTGTGTTCACCGCAGAAGCCTTATTCTCACTGTCGCCGGTGTTTTTGTTTTTTAAGGGGAAATCATCTCCCACTTTTTGTAGAAAATGCCAAATGTTACGGAATTTCCATACGATTCACACATTTTTGGTTGAAATTGAGTTTTGGTAGCTTTTTTTTTGTTTGTTATAACTTGCTGTTGGTTAAGTGAACTGTGTCGCTGCTTTATTAAACAACTTTTACTGACGTCTGATCGTTCTGTTGGTGTTTCCTTGGTCGTAGCTCCATCGAGTGGATGCATTGTAGATTACGTCCTATAATGCCATGCGCCCAATGTATGAAAATAATTACAAAATAGACCGCTCATTGAAGGTGCGCCTCATAATCCAGTGCGCCTTTTAGTGTGGAAAATACGGTATTATTTTGTGAAGGATTATTTACTGTCGTCATTAATAATTAAATTGATGATGAAAATGCAATATAAAATATATTTTAAAAACAGGAAATATAATGGTAATAAACCATTTATTACAATGGTAATTAAATTGTAATAAACTACTATTAAAAAAATATATATATATGAATGATAAACTGACACAAAAACACAAAATAATAAACTATCAATTTAAATGCAATCTGAATTTGTTTGTCAGGAACCTGCAGACACTGGTGAAGTGCATCACGTTGCGGCGCACCAAGACCAGCGAGGTGAACGGTCGCCCGCTGGTCTGGCTGCCCGAGAAGAGCGTGTGCGTGGAACAGGTGGAGCTCAGCGCCTCAGAGCGCGAGGAGTACGAGCTGGCACACAATGAAGGGAGACACACCATCGGCAGGTATGTTGATTTTTTTTTTTTTTTAAACCAAAAACAACAAAGAAAAAAATTTTGCTTTTTTTGTCCCTCCTCTGTTGGGGAAGTCGTTGAATAGAGCGACTTCTTTCTTCACAGTCATGTTGTTAGTATTAGCAGTGCGTGTCAGCGTGGATGTGTTTTAAACTTTGGACGCTGCAAAAAATGTGAAATTATACACAACAAAACTGCACTCCCTCAATAAAATAGCGGAGTCACTCAGCCCTTCTTGATGGTATTTTGTGTGTTGTTTTTTTTGACTAGATATGTTGCTGAAGGGACAGTTTTGAGGAATTATGCGGATGTGCTGGCCATCCTGATGAGGCTGCGACAGCACTGCTGCCACCCTGACCTGCTGTCTAAGATCGCCTCCGACGCAGGTACGCAGCACCTCCTGCAGCTGTCAGTTGGCACGGGCAAAAAAAAAGATTAAAATGCTTCTTTGCGAGTATGAAATCGCAGTGTTATAAGAAGCGAAATTATTTTTAGGAGATCAATTTGCAATCTTGCGAGAAAGAAGTTGTCAACTTGTATTTTTCCAGACAACGTGCGATCTTAGAGGAAAAATTCTGAAACGTAAAACCCAAATTTACTTAGTCTTCGATTTATGAGAATTCAATTGTATTTTTTTTCTCTTGAAATGATTGCAATTTTTGAAACCTTGCGATTTTTGGAAAACATACCTTTAAAAGAATTAAGTTGTATTTTTAAAAATTTGAAATAGCCAAACTTTTTTTTTTTCCATGAAAATGACGTTGATTTTTTTTTGTCGTTTTAAGAAAATAATTACTAGTAGATTGCTAGAATGCAAGACAAATACAAAGTAAAACCAACCGTGGCCTCAGTTGTAACGCTTTCCCCGTTATGGCTCCCTTGCAGGCTTGGCAGCCACGCCGGCCGAGCTTCGCGAGCACCTGATCGAGAAGCTCCGCGTGGTGCTGGCAAGCGGCTCGGACGAGGAGTGTTCCGTGTGCCTGGACTCGGTGCGCCTGCCCGTCATTACGCACTGCGCCCACGTTTACTGCCGCCCCTGCATCGCGCAGGTCATCGGCACGGAGCAGGTATGCCGGAGGTCTCGCCTACTTGACTTAAAAAGACTCGCGACTTACTTGTGACCCGTGCGCATACAGGAGAGCGCCCGCTGCCCTCTTTGTCGGAGTGACATCAAGATCAACGAGCTGGTGGAGTTCCCGCAGGAGGAGATGGCGGAAGGAAATGGAGGAAGAAGTCCTGGCAAGTGGAGGACCAGCTCGAAGGTAATGCGCCGCTCCAGACAAAATACACGAGAGAAATCCGCGTCGACAAATATGAGCGTCAAAGTGTCAACCACAAATTAAACTCCAAAATGAAAGTACTAAGGTTGAAACCATTTCAATATTTTGATAATTAACATTATATTGAGAATACAGAGAAAATTAGATTTGGGTGGGTTAATATCATGACATTTTTTGTTGTAAAATTACAAAAAATAAATTTTTCTGATAATGTTGTTTTGAAAGTGTAGTTTTATTTTTTATTTTTCTTGAAAAGTCAGATTATGAGCACTAAGATTTGAAGAATTTTCCAAGAGTAAAATAGTCTTGTCAACTCATAGTATTATGAGAATTTGTCTGGCAAAAAAGTCGCACAAAATTTTTTTTGCAAGAATGAAATTGTATTTTCGAAAAAAATCACTACATCACGAGATTTAAATTTTACGAAACAGTTGGAACTTTACAAGAGAAGTTGGGGTTTTTTGGAGGAAAAAAAAACTTATAAGAATGAAGATTTTTAGAGAATTTTGTTAGGTTTTTTTTTTGTGGTAAATTAAAGGAAATATTTTTGGGAGCAAAAAAGTTGGAAATTTCCTAGTATAATGTTTTTATACATTTTGTTTCACCCTTTCATGCACCCTGCAACCTGATAACATGCTAAGCTGTCCACTGTAGCAACCGCTGAAAGGGTTACGTTTTTATTTTTAAGTGTAATAATTACAATTATTTATTATTATAAAAGTCATAATATCGCAAGAATAAAGGAGTTGCTTATTGTCTCCCATGTTTTACACTTCAGCAACCAGACTATTTAACTGTGTAACAGTAAGCATGCCCGTTTGGTTGCTAACGGTGTCGCTACGTGTGTGCGCGCGCAGATCCAAGCGCTGATTGGCAACCTGCTACGTCTGCGACGTGAAGACAGCACCATCAAATCTTTGGTGGTCTCACAATTCACTCGCTTCCTCACCATCCTGGAGACGCCGTTCAGGTACCACTCGCTCTCACACAAACACGCGCGCGCGGGTCCGCCTGTCAATCATGTCCGAAAGGCCATCCATCATGATGTGGTGTTGTGCGGGTTAGGGAGCACGGCTTCAGGTTTGTGCGATTGGACGGCACCATGAGTCAAAAGAAGCGCGCCCAGGTGATCCAAGACTTCCAGAGCGTGACCCCAAGCAGTCCCACCATCATGTTGCTGTCGCTCAAAGCCGGGGGGGTGGGACTCAACTTCACCGCCGCCTCCCATGTCTTCCTCATGGACCCTGTGAGTAGAACGTGTGTGTGTGTGTTCCTAGTCATATTTTTAGGAATCTAAAGTATTTTTATCAGGAGAAAAAAAAAGACAATCCAAAAAGTAGGATGGGGAAGCAAAGTATTTTTTTTCCTCAAATTTTTAGGAATCTAAAGTATTTTTGTCAGAACAAAAAAAAAAAAAAGAATATCCAAAAAGTAGGGTGGGGAAGCAAAGTATTTTTTTTTCCGGTGTCATTTGCTTTCTCTTTAAACGGGAGGAAAAATTTGATTGAAACCAGATGAAACGTGAAGGCTAAATCCTGCCCAGCTCTTACTTGTGGTCTCTTTAGGCATGGAACCCAGCCACAGAGGAGCAATGCATCGACCGTTGCCACCGTCTGGGTCAGAAGAGAAAAGTATTTGTAACTAAGGTGGGAAAATCGGAGAAAAGCTGTATTTTCTAAATCCAAAATAAAATATAGACTGAAAGATATTCTATATATGTATCTATGCTGCAGTTCATCGTGAAAGACTCTGTGGAGGAGAACATGGTGAAGATCCAGAGGCAGAAGCAGGAGCTGGTGGAGGTGGCGTTCGGCTCCGTGGACAACGACCGCAAGACGTCGCGCATTAACGACATCAAGGCGCTTATGAAGTTGTAAAAAGTGGACAAGTGTGCACCCCTCTCTCTCTTCTCTTTTATCGTTTCCGACGTTGGCCATTCCAAACGGAAGTCCAATCGTTGCCATTTTAGAATCAAGGACCCAGTCACACACATTCAATTCAGAGGGGCGGGGAAATCCAATTGTCAAAAACAAAAGGAAAGCCATAAATGCTCCAAATATCATGTTCATAAAGCTTTCTTTGGCTGTATTTGAATAAAAATGCTCCTGGGCAGCACGTCTGCCTCAGTTTTGGGATTCTGGCTTCCTATCTCAGGTACTCAAGTACATGTTTGTGTGAGAGACATTGTCCAAAGTGAAGACTTGTGTGTCTACGTATGCCCTGTAATGGACCTGCAGCCAGTCCAAGGTGTACCCCGCCTCAAAGTCAGCCCGGGATAAACTCCAGCTCACCCGAAAAATTTTCCCCTCCCTTAATTTATGAGGCGAAGACCTCCACCATGGATAAAAAGGTATGTACACTACTGCTTAATGTGACAAATTGTTGATATAGTCCACCCCAAATTATGTTAGAAAACCTTGGTGGAGTCAATTAAAAAGGTTTATAAAAAACTTGTGAGATTGATTTAAAAATGTTTATAATACCTTTAAAACTATGGAATTTTTTTTTTTAAAGCTTGAACATAAAAGCATTTTACTTATGCTGCATGTAAATGGGAGCTGCCGACCTAACAGTTAAAGGCCGCCTCACCATGTTTGTACTCTGCTTCACTATTAGACCTGAGCTTGGAGGAGGATTTTTTTTTTTTCATCTTTATTCAGAAGAAAAAAAAAGTTGAACAAGTCATTTTCAAGTTGCTCGTCTTTTAATAGCCACAAGGGAATTGTGCAATGACAATGCTTGTACATTTTTTTTTTTTTTAGGCTGTAGGGCACCCCCACTGGAGCGAGATGGGCAATTTCCCGCAATGGAGTGAGGTGAAACAGTGAACACGGTAATAAGGCAGTCAGGAAGGCAGGGAAGTGCGACGCGAGGACCACAAACAGCAGGGACAACTTGCATGCAAGAGGCTGGGAGGTAGGTGGCGCTGTACTGTAGTGTTTCAACATTACAAATTAAGAGAACCAAAAAAAAGACAAATGCCCAAATAAAAAAATGTATATGCCCATTAATCAGTCACAAGTTTTCACCAAAACTGACTCTAGGCAAGGGATACCAAACAACCAGAACCAGTTGCCAGCCGGTGGCAGGACACAAAAACACAACCATAGTCTCATATGGACAATTTTCCAATTGTAGGGCACATTGACAAACTAGCCTTCAAACTCACATTTACGCCTAAGGATACTTTAAGGTCTTAAAAAAACAAAACAAGAGTTGCTGCAGAACGTCCAAACCCAAACATGGGGGGGAAACAAACAAACTACTCGTTGGGAATGCCTGAAATTGAAAACGCAGAAACCCAGGACTGAGGCAGACATAAGCACGCTCGCACCCTTGCTGCCCTCTCATCCTGAAAATTTTTTCCGCACTTGAACAGTTGCTGGGCAACCCGAACAAAAAAAAAAATGTAGTCCTGCTCCAGAGGCCAAGAACAAGCTCGCTACATGACCCTCTTCCTCCCTCCCCCAATCCCACTGTATAAAAGACCAATTCATTCTTTGAAACCAGGTTGTTTGTGCGCACCACTATCGTGCGGGGCTCATATTTTGTTTTCCTTAACTGTCCTAGCCCAAGTACAGTGGTGCCTTGGTATACAAGTTGAATATTTTGAATTTTATTTCTTAAAAATCGGGTGGAAAAAAGTGTGTGTGTGTGGGGGGGGGGGTATTAATGACGCACCGTGAATACATCATACTGCATCCATAAAGTATATCCAACACTTGACCCTTTCCACAACCTTACTCCAAAATTAAATTCCTCATTCAAAAATGTTTTAAAAATGAAAAAAAAGCTGAAAAAATTCAAAAATTTAATGACATTTATACTCAGTTATCCACAACACCCCATTATGACAATTGGAAGGAAAAAACGTTTGAGAATTTATAAAAAATAAACTAAATGTGGGGGAGAGTGAGCATGTTTCTCAAAAAAAATTTTTTTTTTAACAGCCAATTTTTGCCCTCAAAATTCGACACAATTCCCATCACAACATGGAAATTTTTATTTTTGCTAATGATGCACTGTTAAACGTGGGAGCTTATATAGACAGGTGTTTCTTTCCAAATCATGTCTAATCAACTTGATTTACCACACGTGGAATCCATTGAAGTTGTACAGAGGATGACCAGCTTGAGCTCAAACTAAAAAAAAAAAAAGGCTTTCAGATCTTTTTGAGGAACTCAATTTCGTCCATTTTGGGAAAACCCTGTAACAAAATGTGGAAAAAGTGAACTACTGTGAATATTTTATAGATCTACCGCATCTGTCAAATATCCACATTTTGACAGCATAAGATTATCCATGCAAGCAGTAATTCGACCTTCAATTTTTTTTTTCTCTCCCCTTGCCCAACTGCATTGTTGTAGCATTTTATCCTATGATAGACTTGTATCACATACATTGACAAAATACTTTATTTCATGCCCTGTGCATGTGCTCTTTGCGTGCAAGACAATTTGTTATTTTGTACGACCTTCGCACATCCATCAAGCTGTCCAATGCACAAGTGTTAGTGTGTTTTTAAGTGTGTCAAACTGTACTTTATAGATGGCACACAGTATCCACCATTTTATACATAGCATAGAAGGGGGAAAGAAAAATGTCATTACCAATATCTCCCCTCCCCCTGATAGTCAGTGTTGATGCTAAGTAGCTAATGCTAAACTCCTCAAGTGCTAATGGTGTTCTTCAGTGACAGATTTAGTCTAAAATGACAGCGGCCTTAAAGTCGGAAAGACAGTGTGACATTCAGGCAAGTTAGTCTGCCATTTTTGGGTTAACTCAAACGTGATCTTGTTACACTGCCATTTCCCCACACCCTTTTCTCCAGTGTTGATGCCAAGTTGCTAATGCTAATTTCAATAAAGAAGTGAACAGTGTTCGGCTACATGATCCCCCCCGCCCCGATCAGTTTTCTTTTAAAATAAAATGGACAAACGCCGTATCGTGCGAACAGAAGATTGTTGATACCATGTTGCTATTGCTAATAAGTGATTCTGCCCTCCCATGTTGACATTATGTCGCTAATGCTAATTTATCAAGGGTTAACCATGCTCTTCAGTTACCGAGTGAGTTGTTTTGTCCTGAATAAATCACACAATTGCCATATTGTTAGAACGATAGCGAAATTATCGGGTTATCCCACACGGGGTATGAATTGCAAATGCTAATTTAACAGCGTTAATCAGCTATAATAAAGCTCGCCGGGGATGAAGTTACATCGCACAATGCATTTCTCCTTTTTAAGAAATGCCCTCTCTCACTCACACAAACTGCAAAGGTGCATTTAGTGAGGCTGGAAGACATTAATAATTCTAATGGAACCTTCTGTGATTGGCTCGGAGGACGTAGGGCAGGGGTGGTTGGGGGTTAAATTCCTTACAGGCCCTTCCGTTGTCCTCTGTCCATCGCAGCCTTACTCGCTACTTGAGGAAGGAGTCCAGCTTGCGTTCAATGTTGGCAAAGGAGTCGTCGCCCAAGTAGTCCATCTGGCCCGCCTCCCAGCGCTCCTTCCTCTCCTCGGAGGAGATGGGCCGCAGGGAAGTCACATCAGCGGCGGTGGCGGCAGATGTGGTAGAGGAGGACAACGCAGTGCTACTGACGCACTCGTCCTGCCGGAGATTATCCTGCATTACCAGGTGGGAGCACAAAAAAAAAATGTTTTATGTAGTTTTCCCCCCAACACACACTAAAATAATTTGTGCCAGTTCTTAGTCTCTCCCATAAAACAAAAAAAAAAAAAATTTAAAAAACGGGATGACTGAGCAAAGTTTTGCTAAGAAGCACTGCGTGCGTGCTTGCTTCAAAACTGCTCCTTTTGTTTTGCATTCTGGATCCATTTTTCACATCAAGTGTTTCAAGCAAATGGGAGCGGTATTAAAACTGCCCCCCCACGACTCTACGTGCAGGCATTTCATCAACACAGTCAAAGTACAACTTTGCATCTTGCAACAGATAAGAGATGGTGATGTAACCGGGTTTTATGGTAAAATGATGAAAGACTTAAAAAAAGGACGTGGCGATGCCCAACCATGCACAATTTGGCAGGCTCGACTGGTTATGCACTTGTGGCTTAGCAGAATTCGCAGGGCTCAATCACATTTGTCCACTGGGCCAATTTTAAACACCAGTTTCACTTGCCAACATGAAATTTGGAAGTTAAGTCTATCCCAGGGACGCCCACCAAAAATTCAAGTCCCCGTCCGTGTCTGAAAAACCCATAAAACCATTTTGGCTTTTAGCAAATAATTTAGGCTCACTTGGCCGTGAGGTGGTTTTTCAAAGTCAAATTCAGGCCCCAGAGCCTGTTTTACTTTGCAATGTGAAATCTGGTCAGCTCATCTATCATGAGCAGACCCACCTAAAATCTGAAGGACTCATGTCTGAAAGGCAGCCATCTTGGCATGAAGCAGCTTTTAACTCATTCACTCCCAAAGACGTTTTTAAACGTCTTTTCAGACTTGGTCCAGAATTGGCTGGTACTGAATGAGTTAAACCCCCCCCCCCCAAAAAACCTCAACAAGCCACGCCCAAAAAAGAAAGATTGAAGCCGTCTTTTAGGGTTTACTTGGGCCGATGAGGAAACCACTTCTACAGATTCCTTTTGCTCCGATTGCTAATTTCACGCGCATATTCTAATCAGCTCCGAGACGGACCAAACCTCATCTCGCTCAATAACTCACGTCACTGGCCTCGTCCTTGACACCACTGGTGAATGGCGCATCGCCGTAAGCCCGCTGCAGCAGCGGCATCACTGACGTGGCGTACAGCCGCCACCAGGACTGCAAATAGTCCGGGTGAAGCCGGCCGGAGTCGGGCCCATCCGAGCGGCCCGTCACCTCACCGCTCTGAGCGTCGTAAGTGTAGCACCACGGTTTGGTCTTGCCCAGGAAGTGGACCACCTTGGCGTCGTGGCCAAAACTGTGTGGCCAGAAGACATTTATGTTAAAAATTGAAAGGAATTTAAAAGGGAGGTGGCGGCAACGACAAGGGCAGGTTACATTCCTCTTTTTTTTGTAATTGGACCCTCAAACACATAAAAAGACCACCTTTGAACTGACCTTAGATATGCCTCCGAATACACAAACACACTTAATGGTTCACTACGCAATCGCAGTTGGTTGTGTGTGTGTGTGTGTGTGTGTGCGCATACTGTTTGAAAGCAGGCAGATAAGAGTAGATGGCAATGCTGCTGAGGTTGTAGACAAAAGGGAGGTGCTTGGCTATGTCGGCTGTTGCCCACGTGTCGAAGAAACTGTTGAGGACGCCCTGATCGCCCCCTGTGGACACACACCGAATGGCATCAGCTTCACTTGGCTACGAATGAGATTTGTTTTGATGTTCAAGTGCAACAAAATTAAAAATAACTATTTGTATTCCATATAAACATCACCGTCAAAACTTCCATTTTCAGCGCAGAACGCCACCAGCTTCTCGTGCGTCTCGATAGATGGCCGGAAAACAAAGACCCCCGAGTTGAAGCAGTCTGGCCAACCGGGGTCTGGCGCGGCCGAGAGTTCCTCCCGTTCAAAGAGCTCGTCGATGTTGGAGAGTGCCTAACATTTTGTGGTGGGAGACAAGATTGTGTTATAAATAAATAAAATAGACATCCGCCCCCAAAAAATAAAATAAAATTCGATACTCACCATGGTGTCTGCGTCCATGAAAACACACTTGTCGTAGTGCGTCAGCGTCCAACAGTGCAGCTTGGTGAAGGTCACGCCCAAGTCGGGCCGCTGCATCAGGGCTAGGTGGGCTGTGTCGCCCGAGTCTGTGATGTTCACCAGGCGCACCTCATCAAAGATGGAGCGCAGCACCTCCCTGAAAAAAAAAAAAAGAAAAGAGTATGTGGACAAAGTAATAGCGATGAATCCACACTAAACCCTCGTACCCATTTGTGGACCTCCGAAATGTAATTTTGGCACCGCCTTTAAAAAAGCAAGCTCTGGTGGGGTGGCGTGTCCACTTATAAAAAAAAAAAAAAAAAAGAATCATCTATTCTTTGTCCTCTGCATAGAAAGACTAATATCAGTGCCGTACCGACGAGATGCGACATCTATTATTCACACTATTTGCCTTGAATCTTAGTCTCGAATCCTTGAGAGTGGCAAGGCTCGACTGTAGTCACCTGCACGGTTCTGCTACGTGAGGTCCGATGAGGGCGACAAGCTTCCTGGTGGTGTGGTGGTCTCGCAACGAGCGGCCCAGGACCATGGCCCCTTTGGCGTAGCTGTCGTTGGTGGCCAGCGTCACAAAGGCTTCGCCTGATTACAACACCAAAGCATTCACATTCAATCACGAGCACTTCTTTTAATTTCTACATTTCATTCCGCACACGAGTCAAATGAGTCGCCACAAATCGCTACCGCCAGCTGTTTATTTAGACAAGCAATGCTCAATAAGTCCTTTCCTCAAAAGGAATTTGGAGATCTCAACATTTTCTCACAGGAGACCACAATTAGATGACATGACTGGAGGTTGCGGCCACTTCTTTGACACAGTTTCTGTTCAACTGTTTGTCATGGCCTGACAAGAATTGGGGGGCCTCCAGCCACAATCTAGTAAGTATGTATTTATTTTTGTAATCTTTATTGCTTGTGCTCATGTCTATATCAGTTGTGCCATAAGGGTCTTTGAGTCTTCGAGGGGTGGGAAATGAACTTCACAACCTCACGGTGAGACTGCACGTCCGCCACATCAAGTTAGACACAATCACAGGAAGTAGTGAGAAGCCATTGAAAAAATATATTTTAGTTTTGTTTTTTGTTTTTTTTTTTAATAAACGTGTTCCATTTGAGCAGTGTTCATATTAGAGCAGTCCCCCCCGGCCCCCTCCCCTTTTTAAATGAAGCAATGAGTAAATTTTTGGTTACCTTCAAAGGACGCAACTAAATAGAGAAACGTGAGGTAGTGGTGATGCAACCAGAGCCATTTCCACTTGTGACATTTAACGGTTTCAGTTAAGAAACAATTCGGACAAAAGATTGAGTCTCAACCTGACCCTGCATTTAATATGAGATAAAAATAAATACCCCTTCGTTAGATCCTGGATGTGTTTAAAGTAGACATTATGGCAAGATTCGTTTTTTCCTCATTGTTTGTATAAGCAAATATGTACCAGTCTGCTTATCAAGTGTGAAAATAAACAGAACAGAATATGGGGAAGCCGAAGGGCTGCCATATCCCTACAACGAACCAATTTCACAAACGCCAGAAAGATGCCTAAAAAAAATTTAAAAATCTTGACCTTTAGGACATTTTGACATAGATGTGGCAATAAGGGAACTCTGAGCAATCGAAGTAAGTCTAGTTTAGGATCAGTTTAACCTCTAAAGAATTAAAACAAACCAATACAAAAGCACGCGCACACTAAACCACGACTTTGAAAATCCTCACCGGAAGTGTAATCCCGAGCGGAACGCTACCTTGACTCTCTGAACTGCTGCCGCAACTCGTAAAAAAAAATAAAAAATGAAATACAAAAACGCAGCCTTGCGAATACTATACTACACGTATTAGTTTGATATTCATGTTAAACGACACTACTCCCACAAATTATACAACTACTATCCCTACTGCTACTACAAAAAAAAACACAGTTACTCGTGTCGATTTTTAAAACAAATATTAGCGACGTTTGAAATGGCACGACAGAACAGCAGCAGCACTGCAGAGGAATCAGGCGGCCAAGCGTGTAGTCGCAGTCTTACCGGACATCGTGAGGCTCAGCCGGGGTGTCTCGACGGGGAAGCACGGAGAGTAAAGCCCCGCGATGGCGTTGCAGAAGGTGACCAAGAGGGTGGTGGTGCTAGTGGCAACTTGGGTCTCGAGCAGCTGCGCTCAATTCCAGACCAGGAATTAAAGAGCACGTTTTCCGGGTCACCTGACAGCTGACATACGCTGACCACGCCCCCTCCGTGTCGGCTGCTGTATTTGCGCCTCTAATTAATAAAATGGCGCCGACAGGTGTTATGAAAGTCTTAAAACCCGTCGAAGGGATGTGTCTGATAATTCAACACAGGTGGGCCAGAAGTAGGTGTGTATTTTAAAACATTTAAAGGTTTTTTTTTTCCTGGCATCTTTTTTCTTCATTCTTCGTTCTGTCCGTCTTCTTTCTTCCTATCTTCTTCCCCTTACATCCGCTTTATTCCGAGCATCTGTTAATTCCCGACTGTCTTCCCTTTTTTTCTTTTTCTTCGATCCCTCTTCCCTTCGTTCCTTCCTTCTTTCCTTCATAACCTTTCCTTCATAACGTTCCTTCCTAACCGCGTTGCAATATTTTCAGTTTGAGGTGAGAGCCGGAAGTTGTTTATTACTATTCCATCACTGCCTCTTGGTGGTCAAGACTGCACACTACAGAAATCATTTCTGTTCACCAATTGAGTGCATGAAATATATTTACGATTTTTTTTAATCACAATTGAAATCGCTTACTGTTATTTGAATAACGTTTTTGCAACGTGCTTTTGTGCAAATACAACAAGGATTTTTTAAAAAAAATAAATGTTTTTTTGTTTGTTTTTTATTAAATAAACAAGTAAGATACACGTTGTGAATAAGGCTCAAGGTGAGGTATGTCGGCTCACTCTGAAGAGTGATCTTCCTTCAAATGTTTAGCAAGCCCCCCCTCGCTGTCCATTTTAAAAACTTAAAAGACTTTTGACTCAGCACGAGACTCGGCATTGTTTTGGTGTTCAATGGTGTCTGCCGAATTTGTATTTGCTGATATAATTCTTCAACATGTGCTTTGTGCCCCAGACTAACCTTGAATAATGCAGCAGGCTTCTTGTACCGGGCCGGCATCTTCTTTGGCCTGCGTTTCTACCTCCACACTGCTGTTCTAGGATCAGCTGTTGTTGGCGGGCCAGAGTAACCAGAGAGCACCTCGAACAAAAAGAGCTGATCATGTGTCTACCGGAGGCTGGATAGAAAACATGGAAGGCTTGGTGTGTTGGGAGAGAAAATGCAGGTATGGAAACAGATCTTTGTAGATATAAACGAATGTATGATGTAGCTTGATTTTATTATATATTTTTTAAACACAAGGACAGAGGTGCTTTGTAACGCTAAACCTTGCAGCCATTTTGAATGTAAGCTCCTTATTTCAATTTTTATCCCTAATGGAACGTCATTGATCCAAGCAGGTGGGCGCTGATGTCATTAATATAGAAGGAAGCTTTCGGTTTGCGTGTGCGTCAAAGCGATGACATTGATGATATTTCCTTTGTTTTCCCAACCTAGAAACACTGACTTCAATGGCTGAATTTTCCCATCCCTTTAGTAAGTAAGCCCTCCCTGGAAACATCACAAATTAGCCTAAAATGGTTGCTTTGAGCCAAGACGGCAGACTTGCCGTGTCTTTTTGGCCATGGCTTCGTCTTCCTGAGACATTTCATGCAATAAGTGTTAAATGTTAACCGTGTCGACTACGCCCATCCCAGGGTCCAAACAGGCCAAAGGTCCTCTCCTCCAGAGTGATAAGCTGCTGTCCGTCTTCCACCGTCATCTGCGGAGGACAAGACGCCGCCGATCGGGTCTGCTCTGGTGCTGGTCTGGGAGGCCTTTTGATTTCCAGCTGAATTGTCAAGGTAACCACTTGACTTAGTTTTTTGATTTATGTGTAAGTGTGTGTGTGTGTGTGTGGGGGGGGGGGGTCTCATACGGTATAGAGAAGTACAGGGGTCGGCAACAACTGGTCCGCAAGCCACATCCTTCCTGTCTTTAATTCGGCCCACCTAGCATTACAATGCCTGTAACGTGTTTAAAGGTCAACCCATTTTCCCCCTCAATTGTTTCATTAAAATTATTTTTATTTTTCATGTATTTATTCATTTTTCTCATTGAATAACTTTTTAATTCATTTGTTGTAAATGATTTTAGAAAGTACTCTTTTTAAATGCATATACATTTCACAATGATTCCATTATAATTAAATTTGTTATAAATAATGACACTTAAAAATGAATTTGTTTATTCCAAGAACCTTTTACCATATTTTTCGCCTTCGTTTTAATGTGAATTGATTTATTGTAAAGTAAACAACGTGAAATAAAAATCCACCACATATGCATTTAACATTTGACCTAATCCTTGGGTAATTAATCATAATGACATCAAAAATGAGAATGCCTTATTATTTAAATAAACATTTACATATTTTGCACATATATTTATGTGTGTGTGTGTGTGTGTGTGTGTGTTTCAGGCCACCATGCACAAACAGGTTACCCACATTTCCAGGGAGGACCTGGAAGACCTTCGAGAGGCGTTCAATAAAATCGGTCAGTTCATACACATGCACACACGACTTTTACAGCCCGCTGTAAAGTCAAAACAGTTTTTGTTTTTGTTTTCAATTGCCCACTTGGCGTGTGTCATATTTGTACTTCCACTGCAAATCATTGCCGATCAGTTAATCATCAATTTTATATGATTATATCAGGGCCATATATGCTGACAGTGGCCTGCAACCACTGTCAGCTCGACAGTGCCTCCGATTCAATTTGCTGGAAGCATTTTATTCCGAAACTCTTCTGAGTTTGGCGGGTGCTACAAAGTTTTAGCATTTGCATCTGTTTGTTTGGTTGTTGAGACATCGACAACAGCGGCTACGTGAGCGACTTTGAGCTCCAGGAGCTGTTCCGCGAGGCCAGCTTCTCCCTGCCCGGGTATCAAGTGCGGGATATAGTGGAGACCTTCGTGGCCGGCGACACCAACAAGGATGAGAAGATCAGTTTTGAGGAGTTTGTCTCGGTGAGCTCATGCCTCATAATTTGAAACGCTGCAAGATGCTTTACTCCACAGGTGTCTTTGTTTTATTTTTATTTTTTTTTTTTAGATTTATCAGGAGCTGAAGAGCAAAAAGTTGAGCGAGACCTTCCGCAAATCCATCACAAGGAAGGATGGCATCCGGTCCTTCGGAGGGATGTCGGGAATCTCAAGCGTGGGGACACAACACTCCTATTCGGGTGCGAGAATTAGTACCCACCAACCAATATGGATTTTTTTTTTTTCTTTAGGCCGATTCCAACATTTGGCAGAAAATCTTTTTAGATAATCGGACGATTATTTAAAAAAAATAAAATAAAAATTAAAGAGAGAGAGAATAAACTAACTTTTCTTTTGGGTCTCTTAATGCTTAAAACAACAACCAAGCAATGAATTACAGACATAACATCTGATTGTTTTACAATACTTTGTCCTTTTAGAACTTTTGGGAAATTTATGACAAAGAGGAATTTTCAAGTTCGAAATCATGCAAAAAAAAAAAAAAAAACCTCCTAAATTTGTCTTGAGTTAGGCCAGAAATGTATGCGGTACAGATTTTTAAAAGAAACAGGAACCCTCTTGAGGCCCTTGAAGTCGTTGAAATTTGAAGTGCGCCCTGCGTTATTTGTGCGTAGATGAGGAGAAGGTGGCGTTTGTCAACTGGATCAACAAAGCGTTGGCCAAAGATCCCGACTGCCGCCACCTGCTGCCCATGAACCCCACAGATGAAAGCCTCTTCACCTCTGTCCGCGATGGCATCCTGCTCTGGTGAGCTGGGAAGAAGGCTTCCGTTTTTTCATGACTTTGGAGCTGCAAAAAATACATTTGCTGATTTTTTTTTTTCTTTTTCTTTTTTTTTTTAATTCACTCAGTGGTGTGTCATACTGAAAAGACACTCACACACACACTATGTACATACTGCGAGTTTACTTTCTGTTCTTCCCCGCAGCAAAATGATCAACCTGTCCCAGCCCGACACCATCGACGAGCGAGTCATCAACACCCGGAAGCTGACTACCTTCACAATGACCGTGAGTGTCTCCAAACACATGTTGTCGTGACAGTCTATTGCCGCCAGAGTGCAAAGTCATCTTTTTATCAATGCCACCAAAGACAATAACCGATTATGGCTGGACTGGACGGAAAGCCGCCGTTGATTATATCTGGACTTTGCAAAAACAGCAGGCTTAACCTCTATGTGGTGGAACTCTAAAATGTAATTATTAATGTGGCAAAAAAATAACCCCCACAAATTTGATATGGTTGGTGATGTTCTCCCATTTTTAGGAAAATCTTGTCCTGGCGCTAAACTCGGCCTCGGCCATCGGCTGCACGGTGGTGAACATCGACGCGCTGGATCTGATGGTTGGGAAACCTCATCTGGTGCTGGGATTATTCTGGCAGATTATCAAAGTGGGCCTCTTTGCTGATATAGAAATCAGCCGCAATGAAGGTTAGTGCACACTCACACTGGACATGGACACTCATGCAAACCACTATTCCTGCCTGTGCGTGTGTGTGTGTGTGTGTGTGTGTGTCAGTCAAACTTCTGGTCCAATGAGCCATGCTCGCGTGTGCTTTGCAGGCATGATTTGCCTCCTCAACGAGGGAGAGAGTTTGGACCACCTGATGTCGCTTTCTCCTGAAGAGTTGCTGCTCCGCTGGGTCAACTACCATTTGTGCAATGCCGGCACCGAGACGATCCGCAACTTCAGCGAGGATATCAAGGTCACTCTTGACTACATCCGCCCACCTGAATATTTAACGTTCGACATTTCCGGGGCTTTATAGCTTATGGAAGGATCTGGGTCGGTTCAATGTCAGTGAACTTGAGGTGGCCCCACCACAGTCACGAAGCCCTGTCATGCCCATATCACGTAACCCTTTCCGTGAGTCATGTCAACGGACGTGTTATCACCGAACCTTCTTGTTCCGCAGGACTCTCGGGCTTACTTCCACCTGCTGGACCAGATCTCTCCCCGTGGAGAGCACGACTACATGGGTGTCAAAATCGATATGAGCGGCCTGAGTGTGAGTCACTTTCAACTTTTTTTTTTTTTTCCAAGTTAGGGGTCATTGCTTCAAGTTTTCCTTTTCAGTGTTGCAAAATTTGAATCAAGAGCGAGCTTCAGATATGTCGCTGAGCAGTTGAGGTTTGGCAACGCCCCCGGCCTGTGGGCAAGGAGAGCCATCGTCACCGACGAATTTTCAGACATTTATTGAACTGCCGTAGGCCACGGCTCGCGCCCAGACTTTCACACGCAGACGAAGCAGCCAACCATACATATCACTCACTAGGCCACACCCCTTAAAGGCACAAATCCAACACACGGATAATAGGAACCGTGGCAGATGAGTGGAACTTGAATTCATTTCGGTCGGTCACATCGCAATAGTTACCTTTTTTTCGCCTCATTTGTCTTTTGAGGAGTGGGACCTGAACCAGCGGGCCGAGCTGATGCTGCAGCAGGCGTCCCGTCTGGACTGCCGGCAGTTTGTGACGGCGCACGACGTTACCGCCGGGAACAGCAAGCTCAACTTGGCCTTCGTGGCCAACCTGTTCAACACGCACCCGGCCCTACAGAGAGGGCCCGTCAACGGCTTGGAGGACACCCGACTGGAGCGTGAGACTCTTTGACTTTTTTTTTTTTTTTACCATTCATAAAGCAAAAGGGCGGGTGACAGCGGCAATGTCTCGTCTTTCCAGCCGAGAGCAGAGAAGAGAAGACCTTCCGCAACTGGATCAACTCTCTGGGCGTGAATCCCTACGTGAACCACATGTACCAGTAAGTCAAGCGGCAAAAGAGTTTCTCCAATTATATCCTGACATTGCTTACATGTACTTCAATTTTCAATACGTTCTTGTTTTTTTTTAACTTAATTTTGTCCAAAAATGCCTTCAAACTAAATCTGTAAATGTTGTATACGCATGTACAGTATATGTTGAAATAAATCCAAAGGCACGTATTTTTGTATGATCATTTCAGCGATCTGTGCGACGGTTTGGTGATTCTGCAGCTCTACGAGAAGGTGAAAGTTCCCGTCAACTGGAAGAAAGTCAACCAGCCTCCGTACCCCGCCCTGGGGACTAATATGAAAAAGGTTGAGGCACCAATTAGGATTGGACCGATTTCAAATTAGAACCAAAAACTCACCGTTGATTTTATTTTATTTTTATTTATTTTTTTGCGCGCAGCTAGAGAACTGCAACCACGCCGTGAGCCTGGGCAGGAACGTGGCCCACTTCTCCCTTGTCGGCATTGGCGGAGAGAATCTGAATGAGGGGAGCCCCATGCACACCTTGGCGCTGGTGTGGCAGCTCATGAGAGGTGTGCTCTGACTTGTCGGAATGGTGGCTAGCGTATTGACTTGTCGGGAACGGTTGGCCTGAAGGTGCCTTCTACATGACACTTGGCATAGCATGTATTAGTGAGCTATTTTCCCATAGCAACCACAAAGATGGCAGCTGCTTCAATAATGAACATCGATGCCAAACGCCACAACAGCAAAATCAAAGGAAAAAAAACAAGAAGGAACGTGGAATCGGTACTAATGGCGTTCGCCGCTCTCCCGCCCGCAGGTACACAATGCTGGTGTTATCGGACCTGGGCGACGGCGAGAAGGTGGGAGAGCAGATCATTCTCAACTGGGTCAACACCACCCTCGGTCAAAACCACAAAGATTCACAGATCAGCAGCTTCAAGGTGAGGGAAATGTGGCTTGACTTTCAGGACAAGGATCAATAATGCTATCACCCTTTATGCAACATATTGCTTTTAGCAATTTGCTTTGCAGATCTATATTATGCAAATGAGCCAGCCCTAGCCCCGCCCCATATTGCAAATGGGGAGCCCGGCTTTTGTTAGAATAACGCCCAGTCTGGGGAAAATACATTTTCAATCTATTTTTTAATACATTTACATAACATAGGATAATAATGCATGTTCCAAATTGACATGTCCCGTTCAAATTGATGTCAACGTTTGTGTTTCCGCAGGATCTCCACATCAGCACCAGCTTGCCGGTGATCGACCTGATTGACGCCATTGCTCCCGGCACCGTCAAGTGGGACATGGTGACCAGACCGCAGAAGGGAGTGATGAAGACCACCGACAAACTCAACAATGCCAAGTAAACCTTCAGCACTCAAATTCAGCTCCCGCAATGGATTTACCAGACTGAAATCGTCAATTTTAGGACTTAGGACTTATTAGGGTACCTTCATGAGACTCGACTTTGACTGTAACTACAAGACAAGTCTTCATAATACTGTAATAATAATAATAACATATTTAATTTGTAGAGCGCTTTTTCAAGAGAACTCCAACACACTGTACAGTTTTCGAATAAGTATGCAAAAAACAAATACAGATTAAGCGGTATTGCAGTTAAAAAAAAAAGGACAATAGTTTTCAAACCATTCTTCATTTATTTGTCAAACTGTATTATACTGACCCCCTGTGGCCAAAGCCGGCACACCAGAAGGAGCAGCCCAATGAATTGAATTGCATCACCTCCACCGCTGGTATTCCCCGCCAAGTCATTGTATCCTCTCCCCTTTTGCAGATACGCAGTCTCATTGGCCCGAAAGATTGGCGCTCGCGTCTACGCTCTGCCCGACGACTTGGTGGAGGTGAATCCCAAGATGGTGCTGACGATCTTCGCCTGCCTCATGGGCCATGGTTTGAAAAAGGCCCATCGCTACACTGCCCCCAAGCCCTCCTCCCGACCGAAATAACATCCGTTCATTTATGCATTATCTGTTTGAATCCCCATACAGTCTTTAAAAATGAAGAATAGATTGACATGCAAAAATAGATGGAATCATGCCTCATTCATACAATTACTGCATTTTTCATTTCTCTGATTGCCCGCCCCCGTTGTATTTAATTTCATTGGACATTGGAGTGGATGAGAAAAGCAAACTGATTTGTCTTTTTGACAGTGAAGCTTTATGTCCTGTATTTCTGTACACTGAACATGGCTTTGAATAAATAAAAACAAAGTATGCTGAAGTGCTACATGAGTTGTATCTCATCACGTCACTGAAATTCAATTGATCAATCTGTTTCATCTCGTAAAAAAAACATATGTAGTACATGTGTTCGGTTGCATATGTATATTTATATGGAATTATAATTATTTCTTGCACAAAGGATTGTTCTTTGTTGAATACATGAATAAATTATGAAACAATTGCAAGTGGAACTACAGCACTAAAATCACCATTGTCATTGCTGCTACTAGCTACATTAAATTGGGTTTTGATACACAGTTGAACAAACCATTTACATGTATTGAGTTCTAATTTCAAAACTAGTTTTAAATCAATTTGTTGTGTATACGTGATAACATCAGGCGATCATACATTTACAAGCGTCAAAGTCATATTGTTCCTCCAGGGCAACCATAACTTCAAATGAGTGTGACACCCTTATTTAGAACAATCAAATTACAAATTCATGCCACAATATAAATAATTAATTTAGTTCATACAATGTTGGCGGCAAGCAAATTCAAATTAAATGTGCTACATCAAAATGAATACATGAAAAGATTTATCAAAGTGTCTCGTTTACACGTGTTATCAAACTTCGCGTTTTTTGCGAACTTTTTGACTCTCGGCAGTTGCCGTAACCCCACATCAACTACGTCAAAATGGAGCGAAAGTTTTGACTGCTGTGCGGTTTCGAACTCTTGCTCATTCTTCAATAAAAACGCTTTAGACATGAATTTAAAAAAACACGAGTAGACAGTGTTGACCATGGAGGGGCTGGAGATGTCAGCAATGATCCCCGCTCTTCGTGAGCTTGCCAGGTAACTCCGGCTGGCTAATGGCTAACGGACTGAGCTCACCTGAGCACGTTCGCTGCATGTACATTTGCCAAAGTAAAAATCATCTACACAGGCTTTATAAACAGTGTACACAATGTTTGTTAATGTTTGTCAGCGCCAGTCCGGGGGAATACGACGAAGCTGCAAAGAAACCTCGACAGATCCTGTGTCAGTTCATTGACAGGATACTGACTGACGTAGATGCGGGTAGGTTGGGGGGGGGGGGGGCAATTATTTGCAAACACTATCAATTAATCGTGTCTAGAAAGTGCTACAAAGCAAACTTTGCAATTCTTTTGTTGTTTTGACTTGGCGCCTTGTTATGACGTAATTAAAGGCTGACTTCCTCAGGGGAAGAATACAGTTACTGGTAATGAACGAGTGCTCGGTTTTAAATACAGGTATTGTCAATGTTTTTGGAGTAAGTGCTGATTTTTGAATAATACAGGATAAAAAGAATCCAGAGATATATAAAAGAACAGCACAGGACAAATAATTTAATGGAAAGATAGTGATAAGTTGAAGACTAGCAGTAAAAATGGCACGGTGTATTTGGGTCACTCTCAACTTGTTCTGGTGCTTAAGGAGGTCGTGTCATTCCTTTCAGTGTCTCTCGGGCTGAATAAAAAGTCCACCTCGGAGCCCGCCTGCGTCATGCTGCTGGACTTCGTGCAACACATCATCAAGTCGTCGTCACTCATGTTTTCCAACCCTGCCTGCCAGCCCGCAGACTACCCCGATTCCACACAACACTGCACTGGTGAGACAGGTCCCAAGATTTTCGGGCAGCCCTAATATCATCATGAGAAGCATTTTACGGTTTCCGTTCGTCTACAGACTTCGGCAAGTGGGTGTTACTGCGTCTGCTGCGCGTGGCTGCAGCCCCCGACTGCGGCGCTATCCACGGGCAGGTGCGCGCCGCCCTTTGCTCCTTGCTGCACTCCTTCCTCGTCCGGACGCCCTTCATTTTCGCCCGCTGGCCCACGGCCTCATCCTCCTGGCGGCCGACCTGAGCGGTATCCTACACGCCCACGTCACCTCCCGCTCGCCCAGCCTTTGGCCCGCCGCCCTCCAATCCTTCACCGTCCCCCCGCCGTGCCCCAACCTCACCCCTTCGTCCCTCGCTCTCGCCTCCCCGGCTGCGTTGGAGTCCCTCGCCGCGGTGACGCTGTACGTCATTAGCGACGTTGTCAGGGGTGTAATCTCCCCGCGGGACCAAAGAATGGCCTGGGAGACCGCCTGCGTCATCCTGGCCAACGGTAACACCCGGCTGAGGACTGTTACCGTGGCGATGCTGAGGCGGTTTGTGGAGCTGCACGGCTTCCCGGAGGAGCTGGGACACCAGTTCTTCGCCGCCTTCCTCCACGTGCTGAAGACGCACGCTGGCGGGTACGAGGGGGAGCTGCTCAGCCTCGCACACTGCGTGTTTCGCCAAGGTTGCACCCGCCTGGAGGACACGTACCTGGCACAAGTGTTTGAATGCGTCTGCACCCATGCGGAGACTCAGGTGTCCAACACAAGTATGAAATTATTATTATTATTATTATTATTATAGAATTGTTATAGAAATCTAGCCGAAAATATGAAAAAGTCATTTTTTTTGGGAGCCTGTGCTTCATTATCCACTCAAAAACGTCCGATTTTTCAGGACTTTTTTTTTTTTGGTGCTCTTTCTGTAACACCCCAAAATGCCACAAGAGGGCGGCAATGCCCAGTTAACAGGCATCCACGTGACTTGAGCATCCTCATACTGTGTGTGCATTCTTTTTGTCACGACATTAGTGAATTTGTAAGGCATTTATATTTTGCGAGTAATTTGGGAATTTAGTGCCATCTAGTGGCAAACTAATAGAATGCAACGACCTAAACTCAAAACGCGTGCATTTTGAAGCACAGAGAGAAGACTGCACATCTCAAGCCTCCAACCAATTACTTCAGCTGAAATGCAAGCAATTTGTCATCCCGACCAACTTCTGGGGGCTTTAATGGAAAATGTGCTGCTCCTTCTGGTGTGTATGTCCTGGCACCTGGGAGCAGTATTATACAGACATATAAAAATATACATTTTGTTTTTGAACCTGGTCAACGAGAGAAATGTTCTTCAATCTTCACAGAGGATTAAGAATATATGCTTGCGAGTACAGTGGACCCCTACATACACACAGTTCGGCGAATGTGGATTCACTTATTTGCAGTTTTTTTTTTCTGGTTAAAAACAAACAAAAAAAAAACGTATGAAATTTATGTGTAGGAACCCTGGAGTCTGGCACTCCCCAGGGGACGGAGGTAACCCAGTCTGTGTGTCATGCTTTGGACTGGGCGCTGTCGGTCGCCGTCAGTTATGAGAACGTCGCCCTGCTGCAGATGAGGAGAGTGGTGCAGGTCTGCGGGACGCTGGCGCGCACCGTGGGAACTGAAACGCAAGCTGAAGTACAGTATTGGTCGTCTTTTGACCCTGCGCTATTCTGGCCAATGATAAAACCTGACTGAGGACTGTTAATTTAAAAAAAATTTTTTTTCCTCCATGCATCAGTGTGCGGAGGGTTTCCTGAAAGCTGCGCTCAAAGCGGAGATCGCCATGCTGATGCGCCAATCCGAGGACGAGCCCACGCCGACCAAGAAAGTCCGCAAAGGGGCCCACGGCACACCGAAACTCGGTGCCGTACGCGTGAGTGTGCGAAAATTACTGCAAATAAACAAAGCCTTCAGAAATTGACTGACGTTTGTTTGGCTGTTACAGCGAAGTGGCCGTACGTGATGACAGTGAGGTCTGGGCCGTGCTCAGCAGCCGCTTGGAGGAGCTCTTGGCGCTGTTCAACTCTGACGGTTGTGAACTCAAGAGCGCCCACAGGCTTGCCACCCTCGGGGGCGTCGGGCTCATTCTCCGACTGGCTGCAGTTTGTTCCTCGCCCACCAGGTGACGCGCTACCCCACACATGTTAACGACTCTAATTGCAAAAATAACCGTGTATCAAATCTCAATCACAAGATTGAGAAGGAAAAAAAAAAAAAGTTTGTTGTATTTTCATTGACGGCAGCAGCACTTCATCATTTTTCCACCGTAAGCGTGACTTGTATTCTTCCAATTTCTCAGGCAGCCGCCACTTCTCTGGTTGTCCTCTGAGACTCTGGATAGGACATTGAGGAGCTGTCAATCAGTGCTAGAGGGCGGGGCTGAACCCGTCTCCAACCAGAACTACTACGAGTCCGCTGTCCAGATCACTCTGAGAGTCCTTGACTGCGTGCTCTACCTGACCGGTAGGCCTTCCCATGATAGCGTTATTGTCTAATGCAGTGGTGCGCAAAATCACTTAATGAAATGTTGATTTATTGATTTAGTTGGCGCACCCTCTCTCCCCCCCAAAAAAATGTGAAAAATTACACTGCCTAAGTCACCCTCATTAAGTCTGCCTTTACTTTTGCTTTTGTTTTGCTACGCAGCGTGCAGCCAAGGTCAAGATGTGCTCCATCGGCGTGCGTGTGCGCTCCTGACGCTCCCCTGGGTGTCGGATCACAAGTCGACCTCGGCCTACAAAAATACGGGTTTCCACTCCTGGGTGCTCACCTTGGCTCAGAGGCTTCACTTTTGCTTCTGTGAGTACGCTGCCAAAATAAATAATATGTAACAGAGAGCACATGTTTTTTTTTTTTTTTTCTATTTCCATCCCTTTATTCCAAAACAAATGACTTTGCATTTTGTCGTTCTTATTGTTTGATGTTTGTCAGCGAGCAAGGTTCGGGCGCAGTGTATCTCTCTGGTGGCGCGCTCGCACGGCGGGGCGTGCGTGGCCTGGCGTGCGTTTGTGTTCTCCGCGGCCCTGCGAGGTCGGGACGAGGCGGTGAAAGAGGCGGCGGTCCGGGCCTTCCCGCTTCTTCTTCACCATCTGGAAAACTCCCACCACGACCTCATCACCACCACCGCCCTATAGTACGTGTTTAGGAGGCGGGATTTGTAATTGTATTGATCACACGCGCAGGGGGGGGGTGCGCCAACTCTCTCAGTATGTTGAAGGTGATGCATAGTTTGCAAGGAGCTGTTGATATAGTATTTAACGTATTTGTCAGTGAAATTATGTAATAACCACATTTTCATTTCACTTAATCTTTGGGAGGGGGTGTGCACAGGAAAATGGGTGCGCCAACTCTAAGAAACTGTTGAGAAACGATTGTTGTCAAGCTTAAATCAGCTTTTAGCTTTTTAAGTTCCAATTTTGGAGGGACACCACCCCTTTGTCAGGATGTTGTCGGGGGTGCGTGGCTTAAAATGTATTCCACATCCGTAGATAAAAGTATATTATTGTGTGTGTGTGTGCGCAGTCCATTGCTGGATGACTCTTCGGAGAACGTGCGAAGGGAGCTGGCGAGGATCGTGGGCCATCTGAGCTGCGTCCAGTCGGGGCTGTCCCTGCTTAGCCACGACGCCGGTCATGCGGAAGAGCTCGTGTGCCACGGCCTCTGCCTGGCGACGGAACACCTCGGCGGCGCACCCCCGTCCCTGACGGCAGCCTTTGTCAAACCTTTCCTGCCTCTGCTCGGACCACTGGCGCCAAGTAGCGTTAAACAAGGTCTTGTGGGGTAAAATGGGGAGAGGGGTTTTGGTCAAATGGGTTTCCTTTTCGAATAAGGCCCCGATGCACTCTAGTGTACTGTTCGAAACCCACGGAATGGGTTTGTTTCCCTACCATAGGGTTTCTACAAGCGCTACCTCACCTCTGCCAACATGTCCGCCTGGGTGATGCCGGCGACGACTCCCAGCAGCTTCTGTCCGCTCTCATCGGCCTTCTCAAGGATTCGGATCCGGGCGTCAGAATGAGTTTCAGCCAATCGGTGCGTTTCCTGTTGATGGACCCCTCCCTTGACGACAGCCCCGCGAGTGAGGTGAGTGCTTCAGATGTGTATGTGTGTGTTTGTGTATATATGCGTGTTTGGTGTGTGTGTGTGTTTGTGGCCGTGTGTGGGTGTTGTCTCTTTGGGTGCGTGTTCATCTCCATGTGTCTCGTCTGTTAAAGTGCATCATTTGTGTGTGTGTGTGTGTGTGTGTGTGTGTGTGTGTGTGTGTGTGTGTGTTTTCCCAGCTGCTGACTGTTGCGCTCAAAGAGGCCTTCAACAACGCCAAAGCCAACAATGACGATAACTTGCGCCACACTCTCATCCTCACCACCGGAGAGATCGGCAGGTAAGGAAACAAACGACGAGTTTTGCGCCACACTGCTCTCGAGTGTGTCTGCGCAGTTTAAAAGATTTGTGACAGACTCAAAAACGAAACATATCGAAACACTCCATGCCTCCCTAATGGCACCGTCAAGGGGGAGCATATAAATGGAATAATTAAAGGACCTAAAATTGAGCCTTGAGGCACACCGCGTGTTACTTCACAGTCCTTTTAGGAGCATTTAGCCTATCTCCGTACATAAAATGGCCCATTCTTTTTTAGAGGTGGGGCAGAGGGGTAGTGCCACTTCAAGGGGCCCGGGTGACTTCAAAACATTTGGATACTACCTTTGAAATTTGTTTTTGATCAAAACATTGAACCGAATAAGCCCCCCCCCAAACTCTGGTGATGTCTGTTAGCGTCTCTGTCAATTTACCTTCTGATCCCCCTGTTCCAGAGCATCTCAGGGCAGCTTGGTGTCCTTCTCCCTGCTGCATCTGCTCCACTGTTTGCTGTCCAAGTCGTCGGCCGTGTCTGTGGGCGCCTACACACAGATCAGATCGCTGGCGGCCTCCAAAGGAATCGAGTTGCAAACACTCTTCAATCAGCACAAGAACCCCATTTGTCAGGTAAGCAAGCACCGGAGGAAGGTCATGCATGCACAGGTGGGCCCAAAAGGAGATGACAGAAACAAGGGGAAATGTCGATGGGTGTATAGCAATCTAATTTACTCTTCTTTTAGTTAACACAAGTCAAGGTATGTTTTCAAAATACGTTTTCTTCCTTCCTTGCCTCCTTCCTTGATCCGTTCCACCTTATTTCATCACTCTCTTTCACACCATCCTTGTTTCCCACCTCCCGTCCCACTTTTCTGCCTATGTTCCTTCCCTTTCTCCTTCCTTTTGTACCTTGTCCTGTGTATCCACCACTAGAGTGGCTTCAATTCAAGGGACGTGCGTCCGTCCGTTTGTTTTTAGTTCCTGGTGGAGTCGCTGCACTCGCGTTACTCTTCGGCCATGCGCGGCACGCCGCAACAGGGCAAAGATTCCGCCCATCAGAAGGAGCTGGCGCTTGACATCCTTGCTCAGATTGCGCACGCCTTCAACTTCCCGGACCTGCACCTCTTCCTTTCTGTACGTACACGGAGGTCACGCGCCGTCAGAAAAACGGCATAAACGTCAGCTTTACAGATCTCATGATGTCGGCACAATTGACTCTGAGGGTATTTATTGCATCAACTGCAGGGAGTAAGCAGGGGGGAAGCACCTGCAGAGCAGAGGTGGCATCTGAAAGGCTGACATATTCAGCGTTGCTGGAAAAGAACTTGTTGCTGTATGAGACGTGGATCAATATATAATATTCTGAAATGCGTTGTATTCAGCGTACGCTGCAGGTGCTCTTGCCCTACTTGGCCGCCAAGTCCAGCGCCATTGGTTCCGCCCTCATCCGCACGCTGGCCAATGAGCTGAAGGCCAACCGGCGGGAGATCCTGATCAATAACTTCAAGTACATCTTCAGCCACCTGGTCTGCTCCTGCACGAAGGAAGAGCTGGAGAGGGCTTTCCACTACCTGCAGGTAGGGAACCGCACCATCCCGTACGTCCTAGTTAGTCAGTTTTAAATTGAATCCACGAATGCTCACAATATAGAATAACAAAAGCATATATAATCGCACTAACTTATATTGGGAAAATATACAGATATAAGAGGCGGAAAATATAAAGAGCAAAGAAAATCAACTAAAGAAATAAAATATGAGGGGGGGAAAAAAATGTCATATGGTGTTCCACAGAGTTCAGTTCTGGGGCCCCTGCTTTTTTCATTGTATTGCATTTGATTTGTCCCCGTGACCATATTGTTCAGAGCGAGACCGAGATCGAACTGGGCTCACTTCTGCGCCAAGACTTCCAAGGCCTTCACAACGAGCTGCTGCTGCGCTTGGGTGAGCACTATCAGCAGGTCTTCAACGGCCTGGCCATCCTGGCTTCCTTCGCGTCCAACGACGACCCCTACCAGGGTCCCCGCAACATCACCACCTCGGAGCAAATGGTACCAGAATGTGGGGGGTTTTTTTGTTACGCTTTTATTATTGTATTATATCTGTTATTCTTTCCACGCAGGTGGACTACCTGCAGCCGAAGCTTCTGGGAATTCTTGCTTTCTTTAACATGCAGTTGCTCAGCTCTCGAGCGGGAGAGAAGGACAGAAAGAAACTGGTGAGCTAAATATTGAAAAAGTAGTATTGAAAAATACTGGAAGGAAAATGCATTTATATCAGAAGAAAAAAAAAATATTCATTGCCCAAAATTTGCAAAAATGACAGTTTGAACTCTCGAGATGTCACACTTGAAGCTCCCACTATGTCGTTCCATTTTCAATTGAGGCACTTAGAGTAAAAGGTGTGTTTCCTATGTTTGAGGCGCTGACCAGCGTGATGGCGCTGATGCGACTGATGGGTTCCAAACACATCAGCTCGGTGCGGGTGAAGATGATGACCACCCTGCGCGCCGGCCTCCGCTACCGAGAAGACTTTCCTCTGCTCTGCTGCCAGTCAGTACCCGATCTTACTCACAATATGTATTCCTAGCTAAATAGCCACTTAACTGTGCTACATTCTCTTTTAATTTGGTAAAATGGCATGACTGTGTTTGGAATGCTTTTGGCCTTTGCCGACAGAACGTGGGAGTGTTTCGTGAGAAGCGTGGAGACGGCACATCTTGGCCCCCTGCTGAGCCACGTGATTGTGGCGCTCCTGCCTCTCATCCCCCTGCAGCCCAAAGAAACCGCCGCCATCATCCGCTTCCTCATACTGGAGAACAGGTTAGCCATTCGTTACCGTGAATTCACATATATGGTATCAACAAGTGTTATTCAATGCCGTGTCTCGCACAGGGAAGAGGTCAACGACTACCTCCATGAGATTTACTTCCTGCCGGACCATCCTGAGCTCAAAGACATTCACACTGTGCTGCAGAACTTCAAAAAGGTCCGTTTGACGGTGCTAGTCGGGATCATACAACACAAATACGATTCCAATACTTGGCGGCTTCTAGTTTCGTATCTTCATCGTTTCTTTTTTTTTGGTCCCTTAACGCGTACAATAATACAGTTGTGAATTACATGAATATTGCACCCCAGCTTGTAGCTCAAAACACACACACAGGCTAACGAGTTAGCCAGTTAGCAGCAAGCCAATTCTACACTCTTATTTGATGACCCCCATATCACTCACCAGGCCAGGTCCAACCTTTAAAAGTGATGCACACTTCCGCTAAAGTCACAGATACTACAGTGGAACATGAGGATAGTGACCTCTAGTGGACAAAATAATACAAAATCATTTTTTATGTTTACTCATAGAATCGATCGGATAAGCAATTCTAAAAATATTCACGAGCCGCAGCCCTACTTTGGAATAACCTGGTTTTATTACTAAAAAGGATATTTAATAATAATATTCTAAACTACTGAAACCTTCAGGATAGTTTAAACATTAACGCCGCGCTTAAACATAGAAAAATCAAAACAAACAGTTGTAAAAGATATGAATGCAAATGTGTTTATATATCAGCCCAGGACTCTCCAAAGGCTTCACATACCAGCAGAGCCAAGCGTATTCACAGCGTACTGTATTTTTGTTCATCTGCTTAGTTGACAGCAAGCAACAGTGACCTGGCATCCGCACTACAGCTCTCCATGAGAGCCGTCCAGCACGAGAACGTCGACGTCCGCATCCATGCGCTCACCAGCCTCATAGACATGATGCACAGCAACCAGGTGATCGCAAAAACATCAATTTTTGACATATTGGCAAGCTGAGTTGATCCTCTTTTTGCTGATTCCAAAATGTTGGTGTTTGGGGCGACCGCAGGAGTGCCTGTCGAGGCAAGTGTGCGCCAGTGAGTCTGTGGAACCGGTCATCTCCAGCCTGGTGTCGGTGCTGCTCAAGGGCTGCCAGGACTCGTCTCCCGAAGCCCGACTCCTGTGTGGCGAGTGTCTCGGTGAGCTGGGCGCTGTGGATCCGGGTCGCCTGGACCTGTCGCCGTCGCACATCCACGGTGACCGCAACACCTTTGTGGTAGGTCTCGGGAAAAAAAAATTAAAAATTCAAACAGCCTTTGACACCAGTTTTCCCCGATAGTCATGAATTTTGGGTAGACATGCCTATCGTGACGATATGCCCCGAAAAGGATGCATGCATGCCTGAAATTGCACACAGGAAGTTGATCATTTGGATTTGAGGGGCTTGTACTTGTTGATTATTTTGGCGAGTTGGCTCCATTCAATAAATTAACAAATCTGGGCCTCGTGCAAGGCCCCGTTCATTTCCACCCGCATTTTAATGTTGCTTTTGTGTTTCAATCAGAGCGGCGTGGCCGACCCCAATTTTGCTTACGAACTGCTGATCGAACTTACCCGAGCTTTCCTGGCTTACGCCGACAACGTCCGAGCGCAGGACTCTGCTGCGTACGCCATCCAGGTACACCCATCGCCATCATACCTTTAGAAAACTAAAAC
This sequence comes from Hippocampus abdominalis, assembly GCA_018466805.1. NCBI lineage: Eukaryota > Metazoa > Chordata > Actinopteri > Syngnathiformes > Syngnathidae > Hippocampus > Hippocampus abdominalis. The sequence continues at coordinate 18,023,705 of CM031705.1, forward strand.
TAACTCTAAATGTAACAAAAATGTTGGAATGTGGGTGCTGAGCCAACATTTGTGTGAATGTGTGTGATCTGTCATTTTAACTGAATTCCCGTGAGTCCCTTTCCGTAGGAGCTGCTGGCCATCTTCGAGTGCCGCGAGGGTCGCCTGGATTCACCGGGCCGCCGACTGTGGAGGAGATTCCCGGAGCACGTCAAAGAAATACTGGAGCCTCACCTTAACAGCAGGTACTGGAGGTCAGGGGGCATCCTCAGACACCGTAACCCAAATTTGCACACATGCAACTGAGCCGCACTATCACAAGTTGGATCGTGTTCATATTAGGATAACAGAAACTATTTGTTTGAAAACCACAACTGGGCCAACAAAAAGTACAATGGCGGTATGATGATGAAGCTCCTTTCTCATCTTGGGTGTGCGTCCCCGTCGCAGGTACAAGAGTAGCCAGAAGGAGGCTACCTGGTCCAACCTGAAGAAGCCCGTCTACCTCAGCAACCGGGGCGGCAAGTTCTCCGACTGGGCCGCCACGTGGGCCGCCTATCTCATCAGCAAAGTGAGCCCTCTTGTTCGGACTCGTAATAAACAATAATAACAGTAAAAGCCATATTCAAATATGATGTCGTGAGCTGATGAAATATAATAATGTGAGAAATATATTTTTGAAAAGTCACTGCTTTGAATACTTTCCGCCAGATTTTACAATGATGAAATAATTAGCTGCTTTTCTTGGCCGGGGGGGTCGTCAGGTGCGAGACAATTTGGCCAGCCGGGTGTTCACCTGCTGCAGTTTCATCATCAACTACGACTACAAGGTGACCATCTACCTGCTGCCTCATGTGCTGCTCTACATGCTGCTGGGCTGCACGCCGGCCGAACGAGAGGAGGTGAGTGGTCCATAGCTGATAAGAAAGAAAAAAAAAATCTAAATAAATACAAAAACGTTAGCCATAAAATATATATAGATATACAATATAATATAGACGACTAATATTACTGCTGAAGAGTTGCAACATCTGACGCCATCTATATATCCATGGCTGTATTATACTGCCCCCGGGTGGCCATATTGCGCATTACCAGGATGAGCAGCATAATGCCCCGCCGAATTGAATTGTGACCCCCCAAAAAAACCTTTTTGACCTCGTGTTTAAGTCATCACTGTTTGCGTCTTTCGCTCCAGGTGACACAGGAGATGCTGGCCGTGCTGACGGAGAGCGAGGAGCGTGTCCAGGAGACGGCGTCGAGCCGCTGGCAGCTCACCACACAGACGGTGTTCAGCATGCTGTCTCACCTCACCCAGTGGAGTCGCCACATCATTCACGTCCAGCCCAGCGACAACGGTAGGTCGCGATATCAAAGGGAACAATCAGCGTGCGATTATAAGTATGGAATCTCAGCTTCTGCTTCATGTGTGCCGTTTTTCATACTACAGTGAAAGTCCTCTACAATGAAATCATGTTTGCAGCAAGAAATTTTTCACAACAGGGGGTTTTCACTGTAGCAAATTTGATCTCAGATGTAAACACACACTCACGCACACAAATGTATGTGTACTCTTTATTTTTATTCCAATAGGGCAAGTATGAGCATACACTTATTTGACACTTCATATAGTCAGTGTAGAAAGAAAAAAAGGGAAAGAAATTGCGAAATTTACAATCAGCATTCACCTAAACTGACATTAATGTCTTTTATTTTGCTTCCTCCGTCTTTCATTGTGATCACTTTTACCTTCTCTTCTAGTGTCAGAGCACTTCTTGTCTTAGCTGCTTGACATCCAAAGGTCCGTTTTGTAGCCATTTTAGCAATGCAACGTTCATGCTGCGTCTGAATCTAACAATAACAAATACTTCCTGGACTACTGCGCATGTGTTAAACCAGTGTGGTGGTTGCTGTTGCCGTTTCCGAACGAAGCAGTAGAGGTCGCTGTTGGATTAGACTTCGTTGTAGTGAATCTCGTTGCAAGGCAAGAGCAGAGAAAAAGATTTCGTATAACGCAACAGAGTTTTTTTTTTCGTTGTATGGGGGGCAGGAGAGTGGGAATGGTGTTAATGCATGAAGATTTTTTCACACTAGGGGGTATTTTCGCCCATGTAGGTTTCGATGTAGAGGAGTTTCACTGTAATGCAATAATCAAACAAATTCCAGAGTTGCCGTTGTGCCTGAAAATCTGTTCATCTTTACCACCTTTGGCTAGCTAATACCTTAAAAACACGTCAAATGAATTTTGCGACATTAAAAACAAATTACAAAATACTAACCATCTCCCATAAACTGCGACCTTGAACAATCATCGCAGAGAGTGGCAAGTACAAGTGCGTGGCGGCCTTCCTCAAGGACATCCCGCAGGATGTGATGGCCAAGGCGGCGTTGCGCTCCAAGGCTTACACGCGCGCCCTCATGCACTTTGAAGCCTACATGCTGGAGGGCAATGAGGACATCAAGGACCACCTCACCTTCCTGCAGGTGAGACCATCAAGTATCACCTGCCCCCTAGCTCCCAAAAAAACCCCCCAAAAAAACCTAACCCTCCAAGTATTATCAGAAAGACCAACTTTAAATCTGGTAGCGTATTAAGCACTCACAAGTCAAAGCGAAAAAAATCGGCCAAATGAAGGCTCGTATCGGGCTTCTGGCCAGCGATGAAAGTGATTTGACGCCCCTGCCTCTGAAGTTAGCATTTTAGCTGAACGAGTGGTCTACTTTCTCGCCCCAGACGTTGTACGCCGCCATGCACGAGCCCGACGGCTTGAAGGGGGTGGACGCCCTGAGGCAGGAGGAGCCGTCGCTCCGCGAACAGATCCTGGAGCACGAGAGCATCGGCCTGCTGCAGGATGCCACCGCGTGCTACGATCACGCCATACAGCTCCAGTCCGACCAGGTACCCACCCGCTCCCGCATATCCTGGAATTCAGGTTCTTCAACGGTCACACGCAGTTCCCACAGCAATTGGGGTCTCTAGTTTGTTGTCACGTTCTTCTCTGGGTGCCGCCGTTCTAGATCGGCCACTATCACGGCGTCATGAGGTCTCGGTTGGGCCTGGGCCAGCTGTCCACAGTCATCACGCAGGTTAATGGAGTCCTGACCGACAAGTACGTACTTGACCTTAGTAGAGAATGCGACATCCGGTGAGGGTTTTTCCACACCAACTCAGGCTAGTCTGTCATAACTAAGCCTTGTTTGCATGAGCCTTGTCCGGTTGCAATCGATTCAATGCCCCAAGAAAGAAATGAATAAAAATATCAACGATTCCTATTAGTAGAAGACGATTAAGTTTTAGGGATGTGATGCCGCTAAAAATGTGGTTATGAGGCCGTGATTTGATTCAGAGCGTTTTTATGTACATTTTTTATTTGTTTTTTGTACGATGAAAGTTTTTATGGTATATATTTATTCTGGCAGGACCATGTTTGTTCAGTACTGATATTCACCTCGCTATTCGATCGACTTTGACATACTGCCAAAAGTATGTCGTTCGCCGCGACGTCTTGCTAGCCAGAGGTTGAGCACCGCTGCGTCTGTTTACGGCGTTTAGGCAGCAGTGGACCTCGGAGCTCAACGCTTACAGAGTGGAGGCTGCCTGGAAGCTGGGCAAATGGGACCTGCTGGAGGACTATTTGAGTTCGGGTAATGAAATAAATTGTTGTTCATGACTTTACTCATTAGCCACCTTCTTCCTTAGCCCAAAAAAAGAAAATGACTCGAGCTGCCAAATGTGCCTTCAGACCTCCAGTCCAGCACGTGGGGAGTACGACTGGGTCAGCTGCTACTGGCAGCCAAGAAACAAGATGGCGCCGCCTTCTCCGAGAAGCTGAAGCTGGTCCGGAATGAGCAGGTGGTACCGCTGTCGGCCGCCAGCTACGAGTGCGGGTCTTACCAGAGAGGATACGAGTACATCGTCAGGTCTGTTGGCCTCGTTTGTGGTCCTTTGTTGTTGGGTGCGTCCGGAAAGTATTCACCTCTTGCTCTGTGACAGGCTTATTTCAACATTGATTCGATTCATATACACAGACGGCCATCAGGACCACATGAAAAAGTGTTTTATTTTTTATTTTTCATGAATTCATGAAAAATAAAAAAAGAAACAGAACTAACATTTACGTATATTGCCATTAAAAAGTATTCACAAAACTTTTTTTCATTTTGGGTTATAACAAAAAATTATTTTTGCATTTTTTATAATAACCCTATTCAGAAATGGATTTAAATATTTTTTTTTCCTCAAAATTGGACACAAAAACACCTGACATAATTACAAGACAAAAAATCTGATGTGCATATAGTGCATCGGAAAAGTGTTCACAATTCTTCACTTTTTCCGCATTGTTTATTTGACAGCCTAATTCCAAATTGGAATAAAAATTTTTTTTTCTCATTTGACACACAATAAACATCATGAGAACGTGGGGGAAAAAAAGTTTTTTCTTTAATTATTGCAAAGTTATTAAAACTATTTTTTTATCTGAAAAACACTGTATTCACTTTGTCCAATTTGTTGATGTTGTCACGATGGCATTTTGTATATTTGCATTGTGTGTTTGAAATGCACAATATTTTCCTCTCCTTTCCGTGGTGTCAGGCTCCACATGCTGAGCGAGTTGGAGCACACGTTCACCGAGCTACAGAGGCAGGAGGGAGGCTCGTCCCCCGGCCTCAAGCAGCTCCCCTCCCATTGGTCGGATCGGCTGGAGATGACCTCAGAAATCATTTCGGGCCAAAGAGCCCATCCTGGCCCTCCGCCGCGCCCTGCTGAGCCTGCAGTCAAAGTAACCTACGCACAAACTAAATCAACGACTCTCGAGATGCCGTGTCTATCATGTTTACGGTCTTTGACTTTTCCAGGCCTTCGAGTCAGAAGCTGGTTGGCGAGTGCTGGCTCCAGAGCGCCCGGGTGGCCAGGAAGGCCGGACATCACCAGACCGCCTTCAACGCGCTCCTGAACGCAGAGAACACGCACCTGGCCGAGCTGCTCACCGAGAAGGCCAAGTGGCTTTGGTCCAAGGTGAGATGTTACCAAAATAAGTTAGAGTGAACCCAGCGTAGCAAAATGAGTCACAGCGACCCACCAGAAAAAAAACAAAAATCCAAGAATGCTGGTACATTGAGCTATGTATGGTTGCGTACAAGCACGTACAATCACCACAAGTGTAACTTTTTAAATGTACAAACTTTGAGGGGGCTTTTTTTTTTCTTTAAATAATATGTCTTGATAGCACACGCTTTGGCGTTGACAAAAAAAGTAAACCTCCTGAAAACCAGTTTTGAGTTCATTTCGATGTCCGTGCATTGCCTTTGGTGGGGAAAGTCGCCCCTACCAACATGGCCGCCACACAAACGCGGCGGTTCGCTGTCTGTGATTATTATGTGTTACGCTACTTGAGCGAATGGCATTAAAGCAATCAGAGGCCAGTATTTGGGGTCATGTACGCGAGCATATCTTTATTTCTTTAATCTTTTTTCCAATGATAAATGTCATATAAATCAATACATAATAAAAAAATACAACGACAAAAATTTGAAAAAGCACTTTTTTTTCCCCTCATATTTTCGCTGGGCGGGTCAGGGCGACGTCCACCAGGCGCTGATCGTGCTGCAGAAGGGCGTGGCCCAGTGCTTCCCTAAAGAGGAGCCCCCGTCGGACCCTCACAACCTGCAGACCAAAGGCCGAGCCATGCTGCTGGTGGGCCGCTTCATGGAGGAGACGGCCAACTTTGAGTCCAACGCCGTCATGAAGACGTACAAGGTTGCCATTTACGCAAGAGTCCGCCCATCTTTAGCGCTGCTTTTTTGTTGATTTGTTTTTTTTTCTTTTTGCAAAGGATGTGACCAACCTTCTGCCCGAGTGGGAGGACGGCAACTTCTACCTGGCCAAGTACTACGATAAAGTCATGCCCATGGTGACCGACAACAAGATGGAGAAGCAAGGGAACCTCATCAGATACATTGTCACCTATTTCGGAAAGTAAGACCGACAAAAAACTAAACTGAGGTCACTGAATTACACGAGGACTCGTTTAACAACTCAACAGCTGAAATCACAACAACAGTTTTGCCTCTTCAAACATAAAAATTCATGACAGTTTTAGTGATGAAGAAAAGCAAAAGCCAACAATGATAATGGCAACTTTTTTATGGGCTACATCATGCAGCAGAGGCTTGGTGCATGAAGTTCGTAACCACATGACAGTAACCAGACCAATGTTGGAGTATTCGAAGCATTTTTTTATCCGTCTAGTTTTGTTGATAACAAACCGATGAATTTGATGTCTTTTGTGTTTTCCCCCAATATCAGTCCGATAGTTATCTGTCGACATGTAATCCATAAATGGCATTCTTTAATCCTTGGCGGGCATCTTGTTTGTTTCCGTCCAGAGCGCTGCAGTTTGGAAACCAGTACATCTACCAAGCTATGCCCCGGATGCTCTCCCTCTGGCTGGACTTTGGCGCCAAAGTGTGTGAATGTGAGAAAGGTGCGTAGCCAATAGAGTCGTGATGACATGTTTGTGCTGTTTTGTATAATTCTCCGGCTCGGCGATGAATCCATTTTTAGCACTTAATTTGCCTAGAGATAGTTTTCAAAAAGCACATCCAAGTGTTGCCAACTTCAGCATCACTCTTGTGCCATTAAAAAAAAAGAAGAAAAAAAAAGGAACTTGCATTGAATTCTTGCAAACAGACCACATTTATGCAAGTTGGAAACTTTTGACCCGAGGTATGTGCGTCCAAGCCGTTTTCCTCCAAGCAAAGCGCATTGAAAATAATTTGAAATCAAATTTCTGTGAAAAAAATATCATCCGGCCCAAGTGCTTTTCCATATTTTCCCAGTAAATCAAGGCTATCTTCTTCTTTAGCCAATCGGGCCGACAGGCAGATGCGCCAGGAGCTTCCAAGATCAATGCGATGATGGGCGAGCATTGCGCCAACCTGGCTCCCTACCAGTTCCTCACCGCCTTCTCGCAGCTCATCTCCCGCGTGTGCCACTCCAACGACGACGTCTTCGCCGTCCTCATGACCATCGTGGCCAAAGTCTTCCTGGCGTACCCGCAGCAGGCCATGTGGCTCATGACGGCCGTGTCCAAGGTAGGCGCATTTTTTTTGCTGGAAAAACGCCAGTCAAAACCCACTTCGGAGAGAGAACGTCAACTAAAGATAGCAAAAAATAAAACGATGAGGACGCAGTTAAAAGTTAAATCACCATCATTTTTATTCGTTGTTTTTTACATGATGCACAACTCTCATTGATTGTGCAACAATCTAATCGTAACATGTATTTGTTAGATATTTTGATGCATTTTTATGCTTCAGAAAACATTTATGTCTGAATTTTGGGGGGGGCTCGGAACGGATTAGGGCATTTACATGGAAAACGCGTCTCGACTTACAAAATTTTCTTGCTCAGAAATTTCTTCCAGAATACAGTCAAACCTCGGTTTTCAAACGTCTCGGTTCTCGACCAATTCGATTTTAGACCAAAAATTAAAAAAAAAAAAATGCCTCGGATGACGAACAAATTTCGGTTCTCGAACAAACTGAACGCACTTGAATGCACCATTTGACTCCTCTCGCCTTCCTTACACGAGGAAGTGACGCTTCCTCATGTTGCTTTCCACATGTTCAATAAACATTTTTATTTTAAAAGGGCGTGGTTTCGGTTTTCGAACAATTTCGGTTTTCGAACAGCCTTCTGGAACGGATTATGGACGAAAACCGAGGTTTGACTCTACATTAATTTCGTAAGTAGCTGTACCACTGTACTTTACTACACGCTGATGAGGATGATGATGTTCTCGCCCCGTGTCCCTCAGTCGTCCTACCCCACCCGCATGAACCGCTGCAATCAGATCCTGAAGAAAGCCATCAGCCTCAAGCACTCCCTGGACAAGTTTGTCAGCGACGCCAACAGGCTCACCGACAAGCTGGTGGAGCTCTGCAACAAGCTGGTGAGTCGTCAATTCTCACAGGAAATTACGGTGGTAGCTTGATTTACTCTTCAGATGCCACTGAAGAAGAAAAAAAACGTGTCCTGCCCTTTGACTTTTTGTTTGATTTGTTTTCTCCGAGGTAAACAACGACACCGGCAAACTGAGCATGAGTGTCCACTTCAAGCATCTGAAGCGTTTGGTGGAGGAGCCCACCTTCAGCCAGATCCTCATCCCGCTGCAGTCCGTGCTCATCCCCACGCTGCCCTACACCGGCGGGGCCAACACCACCCACGACGCCTTCCCGGGACATTGGGTCTACCTGGACCATTTTGAAGACCACGTAAGGCATACAAAAAGATACCTGGGGGGGGGGAAGAAAAAAAAAATCATCATACGTTACAGTTTTTTTTTTCCCACTTCTATTTTCATCAATTGCTGAACAACACCACTTCGAACTTGCTCAAAACTACCGAGCGATCATTCAAATCGTCTGTAGGGTTTTTAAATCAGACTGTTATTTGTGACCGGCGCGTATTTTCCCAGGTGGAGATCTTGCCCTCCTTGCAGAAGCCCAAGAAGATCAGCCTGAAGGGGTCGGATGGGCGCAGCTACACCATGATGTGCAAGCCCAAAGATGACCTGAGGAAGGACTGCAGGCTGATGGAGTTCAACTGTCTCATTAACAAGGTCCCCCCCCCCCCCCCCATATCCATCTCACCCTTTAGAAAAATGCTTTTCCTCTTATTGCGGCAAGCGCAGTTTAATACCAGAAATTATATTCTGTTTTTTTCCTTGACATAGAACTTTAGCTACAGTGCCAGGCATCTATTAGGGGTATGGCGTTAATAGGGGGAGGCCTTTAAAAAAAATTTTTTTTTTTCTCTAATAAGTGCATTTTCAAACAATTTTAAATGCTATTATATATACAGTCAAACCTCGGTTTTCGAAGGTCTCGGTTCTCGACCAATTTGGTTTTCGACCAAGAATTTCGAGTTTTTTATGCCTCGGATGACAAAACAAATTTCGGTTCTCGAACAAACTGAGCGCACTTGAATGCACCATTTGACTCCTCCCGCCATCCTTACACGAGGAAGTGACGCTTCCTCGTGTTGCTTTCCATTGTGAGCAGACGTGTTGGGTAAACATTTTTATTTTAAAAAGAGCGCGGTTTCGGTTTTGGAACAATTTCGGTTTTCGAACAGCCTTCTGGAACGGATTATGGACGAAAACCGAGGTTTGACTGTAGTTCTTCCTCATTTAGTGTCCACGAGGCGTTAAATCACTTAACTCCAGAGGGCACCGGGTGTCTCTTAGTGGAAAGGAGTTTATTGAGGAGAGGACTTTTTTTCCCAGACAAATCCACTTTTATAACAATGTAAATATGATTCACTTTTTAGAAAAAAAACTTTTTCAAACGGTGACTTTTTTTTTTTTCTGCCTCATATAGCAGCCAGGGTTGATTATTTGAGAGGATCAGGAATTTATTATGGGTGAGAGACAAATTGGGGGAGGCTTTTAAAAAAAGATTTTTTATGGAAATGCATTTTCAGTATTGTTGCTATCATATAATTTTTTTCCTATAAAGTTTAGAAACCACCATGAGTCCATTAGGGCTAAATTGTTTATCAGGAGAGAGGTCTTTAGTGTTTAGTACCTCAGCTGCAAAGTACCTCCAGACAAACCTTATCAGAGGGGAGGCCTTTAAAAAAAAAAAAAAAAAAATCTTAATATGTATATTAAAGAGGAAGTGTGTCTGTCTGTGCGTGCGTGTAGTGCTTGCGCAAAGACGCCGAGTCACGGCGTCGGGAGCTGCACATCCGCACCTACGCCGTCATCCCTCTGAACGAGGAGTGCGGCATCATCGAGTGGGTCAACAACACGTCGGGGCTCCGCCACATCCTCACCAGGCTGTACAAGGAGAGAGGTACATCACGCCGCCGCGTCAGGCTTCACGGACGCCAGCGCTGAGCCGTGGCGTGGCCCCTTTCAGGCGTGTACTTGTCGGGCAAGGATTTGAAGAAGATGATCCTCCCCAAGACCACCCCCTTCGAAGAGAAGCTCCGCATGCACAAGGACGTGCTGTGTGCGCGACACCCGCCCGTCTTCTACGAGTGGTTCCTGCGCACCTTCCCTGACCCCACGTCGTGGTATGACGCTAACGCTCGAGTATATTATGATGAATCAATCCAAAAAAAAAAAAAACATTCACAGATTACGTGAAATCCTCTTGGGGAAATGTTCCTTTTGTCAAGACCTGATCCAAAAATGTTGTTGTTGTTGTTGTTGTTGTTTTCCTATCTGCAGGTACAGCAGCCGCTCCGTATACTGCCGCTCCACAGCCGTCATGTCCATGGTGGGCTACGTCCTCGGCCTGGGGGACCGCCACGGCGAGAATATCCTCTTTGACTCCTTCACGGGGGAGTGTGTGCACGTGGACTTCAACTGCCTCTTTAATAAGGTTCGCTCGTTTATGACACCTGCGGAACAAGCTTGGAACTCCATTTGCCGAACTTTACACTCAGGTTTCCCCATTGAAATTGACTAAAATGCCACTTATACATTCCAGCCTCAACAAAAAAGACATTTTTTGATGCTTTTATTTGTAAAGGAAAGACAATCCATCCATTTCCCGATCCGCTTTATCCTCACAACAAATAATAATTATAATACCTTGGCCGGCTGATTGATTCGTCGGCCCCTCGTTCCAACGTAACGACGACATTCCAAACCGTTGCCTTGATGGTGACATACGATGTTTCTCCCGTCCAGGGGGAGACGTTTGACGTCCCCGAGGTGGTCCCGTTCCGTCTGACCCAGAACATGGTGCACGCCATGGGGCCCATGGGCATCGAGGGTCTCTTCAGGCAGGCCTGCGAAGTCACACTGAGGCTGATGAGGGACCAGAGGGAGTCACTCATGAGGTACGTCAAATGAGGAATATTTTTTAAGAGAAAATCTAATTTAAAAAATCAAATGTTAAATTAAATTTACCTCTTGGAGAATTTTTTTTAGTCGAAAATATTTTTAAATCGTAACAAATCATGCTAAATACTAAAAAATAAATCATAAATTTAGCATCGCATCTGGAGGACACAAAGAGGAAAAAGATTCTCCACAATGATGATGTAGTAATTTAGACCACGTACATATCATACAATATGCACTATTCACCAAAAATATAATTTTTCATCCTTGAATGCATTACAAGGGCAGCCATGAAAAATTAATGGCTTTTTAAAAACATTTATTTATTTATTTATTTATTGTTTAATCGTCTCTCCTTGCCAGTGTCCTAAAGACCTTCCTTCATGACCCCCTGGTGGAGTGGAGCAAACAAGGCAAAGGACTCTGCAAAATTCAGGCCAACGAAACTGGAGAGATCCTCAACGAAAAGGTGTGCGGACCAAACTTTTTCCTTTTTTTTCGTTTTTCCTTCTTTATTTTCACACATTAAAACGTCGGACAAAGACAATGGTTTTCAAACAATTCCTGTACCACCCCAAAAAAAAAAAAACCCCCAAAACATGTACTCCTAGCTTGGCCCCAACCAACTTACATTGGCCTTAAAAAAGGGAAAAATAAATAAAAATTCTATCTTGGTCGAGCCCTACTTTTAACAGCGTTCCACTGGTCTCCCCTTGTTCCTGCAGGCCAAAACGCACGTGTGCGACATCGAGCAGCGTCTCCAGGGTGTGATCAAGAGCCGCAATAAAGTTCTGGGACTGCCTCTGTCCATCGAGGGCCACGTGCACTACCTGATTCAGGAGGCCACGGACGACAAGCTGCTCTGTCTGATGTATGTGGGCTGGGGGCCCTACCTGTAAAGTGCACCTTCTACTCGACTTGCGTTCACGTTCACAAGCCTCAGTTCACGAGTTCGTGGCTTCCGGTTTTCTAGAAACTGACATTTATGTACATGTTCTTGTTAATAAATTGATTATCTTTTGTTCCGTTCAGATGTGCACGGCACAACTGCAAGTGGGCTCAGTTTAATGTTTATATTTATATTACCACATTGATTAATCAAGTGTATTTTTTTTAATGTATTTTTAAAACTCTTCAAAATAAAATTCTTGAATGAGATCAATGAATAAGAAATCAATTAAAATACATATTCATTCATTATTAAATGTCTTAATTAGTTGGGGAGGCCGCAACAAAGAACGGCGCCTCCTGTATGTGGCCCACGAGCCAGGCTGGTCTAATCCCTTAACCCTTCTTAAGAGTCGCCCTTTCACCTGCTTTCTTTCATCCCACTACAAGATCAAGCAGGAGTATTTTCCACAGATAACAGAATTGTTTTGTTTTCTTTTTTATTTGAAGCCAGTGAGATTTTTGGACCCAGTCATGACTTTCAAACTGAGTGTTTTTCATTGGTACATTTTTACTTCTTGTCAACACGTGACTCCTGCTGCAGCTCTGTTTTTGACATAAAGCCATAATCTTTTTTTGGGGCGGGGTTTGTTTGGTTTTTTTGGTGGGCAGTCACTCCAGGAACACAACTATTATACATTATTAATGTTTTGTGTCATAAACATTAAGTTCATTATACATAATGAGGCAGTTCTGGACAAACTTCCGTTTGTGCTTTTACTTTGGCGGGCCATACCGGAACTCTACGGACAGATTTTAAACTTCTTACCTTTTAGCTCTCAGGAACGTCCATCAAGCAGGTCAAAAGCTTCAGATTTAAAAATTTAACATTTTCGCTCGTAAAAAATTTAAGTTTTAGCCCTTCCTGTAACAACTCAACCGAAGGGATCGAGCGAAACCGATGGCTAAAAGGACAAAAACAACACAGCAAAGTCATCTGTCATATGGTCACTAGCTAATGTAATCTTGACCCAAGGAAAATGGAGGGGTCAGCGGGTGGCCGGCGGTCGCTCACCTAGCTCGGTTCCCGAGGACGGACGACGGTTCGTCTCCGGTCGACACTTCGGGTACCGCGCTCCCCTCGACCTTGACGACGTCATGGATTTGACGCGGTTGGCCGTGGACGCCAACCAGTTCATCAACCGTGCGGTCCAGGTAAATATAATCAAATTAAAATTAATAAATACATTAAAAAAAAAAAGAAAAACCTGAAAATGGTGCTAGCTAATGGTGCTGTTCGACCAAAACAAGCACACGCTTACCCCATTTAAACTTTCGGGAGTCCCACCATCAGGCCCAATGTGTTTTTTTCCGATGATTTATAGCTTTGTCGGTCTTCTACAAAATACTGACCTTTTAAAATATTCGACTTTTTGCGGACTGTTAGTCACTTTAGGAAAAGTCACTAAATTCCAAGTTGAAACAACCTGTAGGATATTTTTTTATTGCGATCAAAAAATATCAAATTTGACCTGAACTGTGTACTTTTCAGTACACGGGGGAGAGTCTTGGCCAGGCCGACAAGACCGACTTAGATCCCGACCTGGAGGACCTCCTGATCCGGGTGGATGCCACCAAGACTTGGACGGACCTCATCGTCTCACAGACAGAGGCCGTGTTGCAGCCCAGCACAGGTCAGTGATACAATGGTGACTTGTAAGATATTTGAAGTTGACGAGCCATTTTATCAGCAGATTTGCCGGTTGGAAGCATATACTTTGAGCCAAATGTCCAGCATACGGATGAAAAGGAACAAAATGACACTTCAGTTCTACTACCTTGCGATGTTGATGTGAATTCATTTAATTGTTCAACGCTAGTCTGACAAACCGCAAAAATATTTCTCTAACCAATTTCCTCTACTCACGAGCTTTTTATTTGTATTGAGCAGCGGCGCGACTGGAGGAGAGACTGTACGAGCATCTGGACTGGCCCGCCCCGTCTCGACCTCGCGCTCAAGAGCTCCTGGGTGACCAGATGATTCAGGCCGGGCTGGAGATGGGAACCAGCAGCCCTTACGGTAAGTGCATGACAGTAATCGCAACTTTGTCATCAACATGGCGCCGACAGATTTCATTTTTGTGTTCAGGAACGTCGCTACTGCGATGCGGCGAGGCTCAGAAGCAGCTCGGCGAGGCCCAGAGGAAGTTTGCCCAGAGCGCCACCATCCATTTTCTCAGCCCTCTGCGACGCTTCGGCGTGTGTGAATACAAAACCATGCAGGTACCTAGGGGGGGACATTTATGTAAAGCATACACGTGTCAATTTTGACATGTTTAACTCATATTTACAATTACACATTACAAAGGGGAGAAAAAAAAATCAACGCAGTTTCTTCTTTGAATCACATCTGTCACAGTACCAAGACTGACCTGTGAGAGGCAGCAAAGGACATCCGGATTGATGGACGATACAAAGAAGAAAAATGAGGAGTTTGAAGAAAACATTCAAACTTTTCTGACTTTCATTTTTATGGCATTTTCCATGTGAAGCGAGCCAAAAGGCTCAAATTAGACCCAATAAATATCAAACGGGTGGAACATTAATGACTGTTGGCCCCGAGTAGATCGTTTGTGCGATTCTGGGGAAAAAATAATTTGCATGATTCTTTTTTTGGGATTGATTTCCGAAATCACGATGAAGAAACACCATTATTCATTCGGCTCAAAACTCGTGTTCAGGAAGAGCGCAGGATGTTGCTGAGCAAGCGTCTGGACTTGGACGTTGCCAAGAGCCGACTGAGGAGCGCTCATGAGGCCGAACAAGAGTCCAGGGTGAGAAGGACTACGAACGGTTGAAGCCATCACGCCGCGCGTTTTTTTTGCTTGCTTGATTGTTGTCATCTGATTGACGAGCTCAGAACCTGGACGCAAACCCTGCGGGGGACGACTACTTCTCGTCTCACGTGTCCTACATGTTCCGATTCATGCGCGTTCGTTGGATGAAGGTGAGTCGGCACGATGCCGCTCGGTGTTCAGCGTCGCCGAGTCCTCTTGACGCTCAGCCTCTCTCGTCCATCAGATGTGGGCGCAGGAGATCTCGCAAGTGAGTGAGTGGAATCGACACACACACACACACACACACACACTTGGAACGCGGTTGTCACTTTCAGGGTGGATGGGGAAGGTCTCTGCCGAAACCGTTTGCAGATCCCCCCCCAAGAGATGCTCAACGAGATTCAAGTTGCCGTGTTTTATTTTTTGTCAATTGACATCTCAGATTTTTTTTTTTTTACGTCCATTGACATTAAAAAAAAAAACAATATGAGGTGGACTGAGACATGTTTTGAGTTGTCTCTGTCATGGTTTCATAAAATTCGAATGCTTATTTTATTTCTTTTTCATAATGCATTGCCGAGATATCGGATTAGGATTGGGCAGATACTTGAAATCAAAGATTTGGACTGATTGTTCAAAAACTTCAAACACTATAAATTCGACTGCCTGCCAAATTGATTGTGGGCTGCCGCCCCCCCCAAAAATATATAAAATAAATAAAGAAAAATTGCCCATAAATTGAAATTTGCATATATTTTCCTCTCTATTTTAAGGTAAACAGGACAGAGGATTATAAAATAGTCAAATGTTCTGCCCGTAAATCATATCTTTATTTTTTTAAGTATAAAGGAACCAAAAATGGAAAAAAAAGAATTTTTAATATATATATATATATATATATATATATATAATTTTTTTATTGATCAGCCAGATAATCAGTTATCGTAATTTTATTTAAATCGACTTGAAGAAAAAAAAAATCCACCCTAGAGGCCCTAGAGATCCCTTCATGTCGATGTTATGGGATGTCGTGTTTGGAATTTTGAGGACAGAAAACAAATGATTTCCATTTTGGAATAAGGCTGTCAACCTCAACAAAATGTGGAAAAAGTGACAAATCCTCTCCAAATGCGCTTGTCATTTACTGTTGTTGTTTTTTTTTATTTTTTAGGCCGAGACGGAGCTGAGGATCTGCGAGTCTTTGTTCCATCGGCAATCGGAAGCCACGCGACAGCTTCTGGGAGAAATTAGCAACACCCACGTACGTACACACACACACACACGCGAACGCGCAACCGCTTTGTAAGTCATTTTTCCGAGCTAGCGGATTGTCTTGCGTGAGTGTTTGGAACACCCAACATATGTGTTACCCAGAGACAACACTTTGTGGTGTTTTTGTGACGTGCATGTTGTTTGTGTGGTGTTGTGTTTTTTGTTGTTGTTTTTTTTTTTGTCAGCACAACCACATGCAGAGGCTGAGTGACTTTGTGGACGCGCAGATGTGTTACTACGCCCAGTGTAAGCAACACGCCCTGGAGCTCCACAAACAGCTGGCCAGGTTGGAAAAGTCATACCCGTTTCTGATCCAATTAGGGCAATTTTTTTTTTTTTTATCACATTAGTTTTAAAGTGTTTTGTAGCCTTTTATTTTGAAATTCTCATGGATTTTTTTTTTTTTTTAAATTTTACATTGTTTGAATGACATTTTATTTAAATGAATGTTTTTGTGATTATTTTGTAAATATACAGTAGAAATAACTGAAATATTTTAGTATCGATTTTTTTCTATTTTTTAAAATGATTTTTTTTTACATTTTTGCAATGTATTGTTGAAAAATAAATGTTTGTATATGGTCATAACAGTAAAGCATACATTTTTGGATTTTTTTCTACTTATTGTTAAAAATAGATTTTAAAAATATATACAGTCAAACCTCGGTTTTCGTCCATAATCCGTTCCAGAAGGCTTTTCGAAAACCAAAATTGTTGGAAAACCGAAACCACACTCTTTTTAAAATAAAAATGTTTACTGAACACGTCTGCTCACAATGGAAAGCAACACGAGGAAGCGTCACTTCCTCGTGTAAGGAAGGCGAGAGGAGTCAAATGGTGCATTCAAGTGCGCTCAGTTTGTTCGAGAACTGAAATTTGTTTGTCATCCGAGGCATAAAAAACTTGAAAATTTTGGTCGAAAACCGAATTGGTCGAGAACCAAGACGTTCGAAAACCGAGGTTTGACTGTATTACATTTTACTTTATTTTTAGATTTCCATTTTATTAATTTCTTTTTTTTTTTGCAATTTAATTCATTAATCTACTTCCCCGCCCCCCACTTTTTTTTACCTGAATGTTCCTGTCACACAGGATTCACACCCGTTCCAATGTACCTTTTTAGAAAAGCTTGATGAACATTTACTATTCATTTCTATATTCACACTTCAACATAAATAATTGGGAATAAACACATGATCAACATTTTGACTTTCCAATGTCCTTGCAGCGTCCCGGCCGTGTTGTGCTCCAACAAGTGGCAGTCGTCAATCCCCAACTGTCGGCATCCTTCTGCTGAGCAAAATCAAGTCTCTCCCGCCTCCGCCGTCGTCCACCACCTTCCGGAATTCGACCAGGACTCTTGGACGATGGGAGTGAGCGCTAACAATAACAACGATGCTTGTCCATCAGAACATGAACATCCTCCATCTTGTGATCCCGCGTCTCCCGACTAATTCACGAGTCTCCCCCGCATCATGGCCAAACAAGTGCAGGTGAAGACCCACAAAGTTAGTTACATTTAAAATGAAGTCATCAGTGACATCGCCAGTTCGTTTTCAAGTGTCGTCATCGAGTAACTGAGTTACTCTTGCAAGGTAACTGTGGCAAGACTGCAGTACTGTGCGCGCACAGGTTAAGAGTACTTTCGATCCTCCTTTTGGCTTGTGCAAGTGTACCTAATGAACTGTCTGAATTCTACCCCAAAACGAGGCCCAGTTCACGGTCATTTTCTCCTGTGTGTGTGTGTGTGTGTGTGTGTGTGTGTGTGTCTTTGCGTTTGCATTTCGAAGCCAAGTAAGGTGAAATAAGATCATTCCACGCACACGCACACGGTGTCACCCCCTCAGTGGTCCCAATAGGTCAATTGTAGTTCTCGTGTTCACATCCAGATGTTGTTCATTTTCGCCTCATAGAAGCCATGATGTGTGTGTGTGTGTGTGGGGGGGGGGGGGGTGTATATATATATATATATATGTATAATGGAAATACATACATGATGTAGATGATGTCATTATCATGCTAGAGGTGTGGGTGTGTGAGATGTCGCTGATGTCAGCGCTGAGTTGGCATGTGTTTAATGTGGAAATAAATATGCAAACAGTGACATGGGGCTCCCAAAACAGATTTTTTTTGGGGGGGGGGGGGTATTTTTTTTAGGGGTGTAACAAACTTTCCTACAGTTTACTGCTGAAACAAAGTGTTGTACGTTTAATCAAATAATAATGGTGACTGTAAAAAAATTGTTTTTCCAGGTATAGCATTTTTTTTTGCAACTTGGTTTTAATTTGTACAATAATGACAGGAGTGTAGTCAAATGCACGAGCTCACTAATATGACTTCAATTCAAATATGTATTCATTTTTAAAAGCAGTCATTAATTGAAGAGTGCAGGCCACTATTCAGAACATTGCTTTCCATTTCCCAGCTGTGTGATATTTAATAACACTGTTTCCTACGACTCAACAGAAAAAAAAAATGTACACGTCTCAACGACAATTGTCCCTAGCGATCGCTCGACTACTTTTCCTGCTGTTTTTATGGTTGTTGTTTCAAAATCTTTCCATTCGCCCGCTACAGGAAATAAGATCCAAGCGACTTGTGATGAGTGAATTACGGCAGAATAAATTGTAGGATGAATTACTTTTTCCACCAGCCCACGCTGTAAAAGTAGGAAACTGGTGCATCCTCGTCAGTTTTGGGGTACTGCGTGCAAAAAAAAAAGTGTCACAAAGTTCATCCTCTTCATCCTAACTGCTGTCATTGATATGGCGTCAGCAAAGTTAAAGGTGTACATTTGTCGGATTACAGCAATTGAACAGGAAAAAAAAAACATTCCCAGTGTTTATCTGTTGTGAAAATCATCCCTCTCTGGCCCCATTTTATCCCTGTAATTATTGTTTAAATTATTACTTGTGAATTTGTCATGGTGTGACCAAAGCTAGCCAACGGCAGACTGTAGAGAAAGAAGGCCAGACTGAAGATGATATTTCAATCATTTCTACCATGGCTAACAGAGGCTGATGTGGAGCCCCACGCAGCCTCGAGCAAAAGAGCCCATTCCAATTACTTGGCCGCTGATTTAACTCCGGGTTGTTCAGAAAAGTTAAAAAGAAGCAATTGGAACGATTTCTGCTTCATGTCGAGGGATCGAAAGCTCAAGTTTGAGGTTTGGACGGCGGCATATGGACGGCTGCAACCACCGGCGCCCACGTGACCGTTCCCATCAGGTCATTAGGTAAGTTGATCGCCTCTTTTATGTTTAAAATGATGGTGCGAGATTTATTTATTTGGGGGTGGGGGGGGTCCAAATAAATAAATAAACAAACAAATAACAACTTCTACCCAGTAACATTTCGTTTTGGCAATCTTCCATCATGAACAGCTAGGCTACATTCAGAGCTAGGCTACATTCAGATCTTGCTAGCAGCTACTCCGGAGTTGTTTTAAATACGTCCATCAAATCAGATTCTCTTTGTGTCACACTCGCTCTGACCATAAACTTAAAAAAAAGAAATAGGGTTAAAGAAACTGAAGCCACGTTATTTGCCAAAATGGTGCTGATTAGGAAGCAAATTAACCTTGTGTTGGCCACTTCCATACAGCACCCAAATGTCAAAGCAGCAAAATCGGGAGGAATAATGGCTTGCATCTCCAAAAACTCATATCTCAAGACACCACTGTCTTAAGTACCGCTACAGTAAATGTTATTGCTCATCTTTCATGAAATATTGACAAATCTGATGGTTGTTTAGATTGTAACCACGATTGTACTAACTAGACCGTGGCCGCCATTAACCTGTGGCTATAAAATCATGACAAAAATGGACTTGGCCCACTCTAGTTGTCAGGGGCTCATACTGAAAAGATTAAAATTTTCAAACATGCTTGCTCCACTCTTAGATTGTGTTTGACACTTCTGTGATTTTTTTTTTGGGTGGGGGGGGGGGCTGGGGCCCACCCAATCTTATTACACAATGCTGCGGCCCGTGTGTCGGGCTGCGTCACAAGCCGACCAAGGGAATGCTTTGGAAACTTTATTTGAGGAACGGCGCTTTCATCACATCGCCCCCGTCGAGTTCCCCCTCACGCTGTGACCTCCTCGTTTTCCCGGCAACCTATATTTCTTTCAGATGCGTGAAAATGTTTAATTGGTGTAGTCGTTTTAAAAATAAACAAGTGACATTTGTCTTTTTTTTCCCCCCTCAAAATAGTATTGATGGGAATTTGGATGAAATTGTAATTTTTCAAAACAATTTCTTCAAGTCATTCATGGTTTGTTCAACTCAATTTAGTTGCTATGATCCAACAAATGAAACAGTATTTTTTGGGGGGGGGGGTGGCTGACGTGATGTGATCGTGAAAAACCCCCAAACATTTTGCTGGTGTGCTGCAATTTGGGTATTTTTTTTCTTCATGTTGATGTCTTGTTTCTCTTCCCGTGCAGAAACCCCCTATGGATTACTGCGACGTCCGCACAGGATGCTGACCGTCACTTTTTTTTTTTTCCTGGGGACCTCCGACAACCGGTGACCTCAAATCAGGTCTGCGACCCCCCCCCAAAAAAACATCTCTTTGTGTCACACAGGGCCTCCACATTCTCATCCTGCATTTTGCAATGGGGAATCATCAAGAATGTCCGAAAGGAAGTCCAATTGTTCACGACAAAACAGTCTCACCTCATACAACATTGTCTGTTCGCTCCCCCCCCCCAAAAAAAATCATATCATTTTGTACAAAATTGAACACAGCTTAATGAAAAAATTTTTAGGGAGAGAGTACTGATGTTAGTGTAAATATAATACAAAGGCATTACAGTTTGAAATCCGACAAATAATTCAAAACCAATGTTACAAAACCTATTTTGGCAGTTTGGTGGGGCAAAATTAAAGCAAAAAAATGACTGTCATCAGAGCTTGAAAAAAAAAAAAGCAAGGTCGGATTTATTTATTTAATTTTTGCATTGACAAGACCATCGCAGGGCGGCCCGGTAGTCCAGTGGTTAGCACGTCGGCTTCACAGTGCAGAGGTACCGGGTTCGATCCCAGCTCCGGCCTCCCTGTGTGGAGTTTGCATCCCACATTTGCATGGCAGGCTGATTGGACACTCTAAATTGTCCCTAGGTGTGAGTGTGAGTGTGGGCGTGGATGGTTGTTCGTCTCTGTGTGCCCTGCGATTGGCTGGCAACCAATTCAGGGTGTCCCCCGCCTACTGCCCGAAGACTGCTGGGATAGGCTCCAGCACCCCCCGCGACCCTAGTGAGGATCCGGTTCCCATCGCAAATTCTCTTGACCCCCCCCCCACACACACACACACTCTTACAATGCTCCAACTCTGTTCTCCTAGTTGGATTTTTGACACATTACCAACATTCCACCCCCCACGCTCGCCCCCAGTCGAAGACACACACCCCTCACACGCCCCCCCCCCCCCCCCCCCCCACACTGGACCTCCTACTCCCTCCAACTGAGTTTATAAGGCGACATCAGTGGGCTCACAGCAAACACTTTTTACAGGGCCTACGAGAAGCCAGGTGCTTCTTGTGCTACATTTTGGACCCCCCCCACCCCCACCCCTAAAAAATGGGCACTGTAAGAGTATGGGGGGTGCTGAGGCTATGGGCAGTGCTTTGCACAATGGCATGCGTGGGCTCGTCGCCACACCACAATCAGGTGGACTACGCCGACGTCTACGACAACGAGGTGGCCAGTGAGCAAGGTACCTTTTCCGTCTTTTCCGTTGGCTTTCGTTTACCGCGAAAGCAGGACGATTGTCATCAATTAGATATTGATTGAATTGAAAATACAATTTCTCATTTTTCTGCTATTTTTCATGTATTTCTTTTCTTTTTATTTACTTCATTGTTATGGGTTTTTTTTTTCTTAACGTGTATCCTCCTTAGAGGATTCCCTGCAGCCGCATACATCGTGTCAGTCTGCGGAGCTGACTCGATGGGACAAGCTCTTCATCGCCCTGGAGAACTCTCACATGAGGCAGAACATGCTGCTGGAGTCCTCGGAATCTTGCTGTGCGGCCACGGCGTCCCTCAGGGCGCAGGTTCGATCGCCTGGACCCGGACGGCGTCCCGCCAATGCCCGCCCTGGCAGTCCGCCCTCAAGTTGCTTCATCGGGACCTCCTGGAGCTCCGTGAGGAAGGTGAGGCGAGGGTCAGAGGAGGTTCAACGCCGCCCTGCAGATGTCTAATCATTCCAAGCCCTCGGCGTTGGGTCTTAAAGAACAAGAAGTGACGCAGGAAGTGACGGCGCCACCTGCCGACAGTGTGGAAAAGGCGCTGGTTACCATAGCGACCGAGCTGCAGAGGCTCTATGTGCAGCTCGGCCGAGTTATACAGCAGGCGGGCACACTGAAGAAAGACAGAGGAGACTCGTGAAAAGGCCCTCAACAGATGGACTGCTATATTACAGTGGATATAAAAAGTCTACACACCCCTGTTGAAATCTTGTTATTTTTTTTTATTTTGAGACAAAGATTTGTCAACTTTTTCCACCATTAGTGTGAACTGTAACATGTTGAACACACACACATAAAAAATAATTAAATTAAAACTAAAATTAAAAAATTATATATAATCCGTAATTTCCGGACTTTTGTCACACGCTTTCAACTCTGCGGCTTAATTAATGAAGCGGCCTATATATAAACCGTCTTTCTTTGTAAATATATAACAATATATATATATATATATAATCAGGTGCGGTCTATATATTATATATATATATGTGTGTGTGTGTGTGTATACACACACACACATCTAGGTTTATCTTGGCCTAATTTTTTACATCACAAAAACTAGCATTTAAACAGGGGTGTGCAGACTTTTACATCCATCCTATATTTGCACATTTGGATTATTATTGAGGATTTTTTTTCCCCCCTATTTGAACTTTTTTTTTTTTTTTTTTTTTTTTTAATCTAGATGCATTTGAAGCAATAAAAGAGTCATGAAAAGAAGACCATTAGCCTTGTGGAAATGTGTCCTCCCTCCGCCCACGCGGTGCTTTTTAAATCGCAGCCAATTGTGCACACAGCTCGCACGCTCCCGGTCGGATTTTTTTTTTAAAACTGGCAGATGGTAAAAGTGTTGCAATGTGTCAAATATGCCACTGTTTTGGCTTTGTTTTTTCCCGTAAAAATGGTTTGCAGGGTGACCCGCCACATCAAAAAGTAAAATTAGAAGTGGCAATGCACATGACACAACACTACATGTCATACATAACATGTTTTACGTTTTTTGTTTGTTTTTTGATGTGTTCTATTTTTTCCTTTTGTTCGCTTTTAAAATGGGTCAGTTTAACCCACAACGTAACATAACAACATCACATCACCAAATTCTTGAATAACTCGATGTTTGTCCCCTGTGTTCTTTTCATCCTGGCAACTAATGAGGACGCTTTGGTGAACGTCGGCTTCCGTGGTGTGCTTTCAGCTGCGACTACGGCGCGAGAGAGGCGTGCTGATAATGAGAGCAAACACAAAAGCAGGTGGCTAATGATGAGGAAATGGCTGGGACAACAACTCGAATGACGCTGGAGTAAAAAAAAAAAAAAAAAAACGGAATCAATGCAGGATACAGTGATTCCGTCGAAAGAATCACTGCATCCTGCACGGGTGTCTTGTCTGGATTCACTTCCCACTTCTTTGGCGGCCATTACTCTTCTTTCACCTCATTGTGGTTGCCGAATACCATTCGAGTCCCGAAATGGTTGGCTTGCTAGGCAAGTGTGTGAAGCCAGTAAAAAAATAAATAAATAATATAAATAAATACCTTCCCTTCAAGCGTCGTGATTGATACCAACTTAAAGAATCGAGCTGTTTGATCACCAGCGAGATTTTATTGTCACATGAACAGACGACACCATGTTGGCACTTTTTTTTTTTTTTTTGTCCTCAACCCCCCACCAAAAAGTTTTAAAAATTCAAAAACAAAAGACAGCACAAATGAGACAATAATGGCACTCAAAGACCCCCCACCGAGGCCAAAAAGTGAAGACTCATTGCCAGGCTACTTCCTGCCGTAGTCCGTGAAATGACAGAAAGTATAAATAAAAGGGTTGGGATTGGGGCAGGTGTAAAATTTGGAATGTGTTGTTAGGGGACAGGTTTTAGGTTTAGGGTTAATAGATCATTTTTTGGGATTCGGTATTTGGGGGTGGGCAGTGGTTAGCGCATCGACCTCACAGTACAGAGGTTCGATTCCAGCTCCGGCCTTCCTATGTGGTGTTTGCATGTTCGCCTGTGTGGGTTTTCTCCGGGTATTACGGTTTTCTCCCACATTCCAAAACATGCGTGACAGGCTGATTGAACACTCTAAAACTGTCCCCAGGTGTGAGTGTGATTGTTCGTCTCTGCGTGCCCTGCGATTGGCTGGCGAGCGGTTCGGGGTGTCCGCCGCCTACTGCCCGAAGACAGCTGGGATAGGCTCCAGCACCCCCGCGCAACCATTTGTGAGGGTAAAGCAGATCGGAGAATCAAATGGTATGAGGGGGTTAGCGGTAGGGCTAAGAGGAAGGTTTAGGCTTCAAGGTTAAAGTTTGGTTTTTTGGGATTTGGGTCGGATTCGGAGTTGGTGTTTGGCTTTAGGGTGGATTTAGGGGTGAGGAGGATTGGCGGTTTGGGTGAAAGGTTTTAGTGTAAGGGTATTGGGATGGAATTTAAAGTTTGGGTTAGAATTAGCGGGTTTAGGTTTCTGGATTTAGAGTTCGGAATAAGTGGGTCAGGTCCTGGAGTTGAATTTAAGGTTTGTGATTACATTTTGGGTTTGGAGGAGGATAAGATTTTAGGGGGGTTAGATTTAGGGTGAAGATTTGGGGGTTCGGTTTAAGGATAAAGGGTTAGGAGTCGTGGTTTAGGGCTTAGTTTTTTTTTTCTTTCCTTGGCCTGTACACAAACTGTACAAAAGTGCTTGGAAAACCACAGTCATTTTTTTTTCTTTCGAGATCTAACAAGTGGCAATCAAAACATAACCTCCCAAATCTAACTTTGTGCTTGGTGGAGGTAATAAAACTACCGGCGAGCGTGTACAACCGACTTGGTCGAGAGCGTCTTATTTGATGGGTGAGTCTAGAATCTCCTCATATTCCTCTCTGTGACGCCGGTTGCCCCCGCGGGACGGCACCAGCTTCGTGGTCACCAACCAGCCGACGCTCAGGACCACCATGGCGTTCCCGACCACCTCGGGTGCGCTGGGGGCCAGCTGCGCCATGACCAGATGGGCTGTCGTGGCCAGGGGCGCCTCGAGGCTCTGGCTAGCAGACACCAGCGCCGGGTGGACCCGCGTGAGGCCGTGCGTCATCCCCAGGAAGGCCACGCTGGAGCA
Organism: Hippocampus abdominalis; assembly: GCA_018466805.1. Classification (NCBI taxonomy): domain Eukaryota; kingdom Metazoa; phylum Chordata; class Actinopteri; order Syngnathiformes; family Syngnathidae; genus Hippocampus; species Hippocampus abdominalis. Next base: position 18,048,880 of record CM031705.1, read on the forward strand.
AGCCACCAAAACCAGGACCAGGCCCCAGCCGGGAACGCTTGCCGGCCAGGACAAGCCCTCCTGGAGCAGGGCCAGCGAGGCCGGGGTGACCACGCAGCCCGTCCAGCTCACGGTGAACAGAGCGGTAGCCACGCCGACTCTCTCCTTCAGGGAGCGGTAGCCCACCAGGGCCAGGGCCAACCATAGCCCCGCGAGCGCCGACAGGGACCACCCAAACGTGCCCCTCCAGAATACCACGGGGTCTGTCGGCGAATCGGCATTGCTCTCATCGGCCGCGGGGAGCAGCAGAACCCCCAAACCGCACAGCCCCACCGCCAGCGTGATGCCATCGGACAAACCCAGACGCTCCTCCAGCAACAGGAAGGCCAGGGCGGCGGACAGCGCCGTGGTGGCCAGGCGCCAGGCGGGGGCGGCGTCCTCTTGGGAGGTGAAGGTCAGCGAGGAGTAAGCGCAGCACAGGGACAGCGAATAGGCGAACCCGTAACAAAGCAGACGCAGGCGGTAGCCCTCGGGTCCGAACGGGTTCTCCCCCTTGTACAACGGCACCGCCACGGACAGAAGCTGGACCACGGACCGAACCAACAGGAGAAAGAGGGGACCCAGCCCAAAGCGTTCCGAGGCCACTCGGGTCAGAACGACCACGCAGCCGTTAGCCAGCGCCGCCCCCAGCAGCCCCACCCAGGTGAGCCGCGACGCCGACACCGAGGCCTCGCCGAAACTGGCCAGCTGCTCCCCGACCCCTTTCCCCGGGCCCTTGCCCGCCTTCGGCTCCCGCTTCGCCGCTATCGCCGCCCCTGCCGGCCGGAGGTCTCGGGGCAGCGCCCTTGTCCTTGTCTTTGGAGCCAAACAGAGCGAGCGGCCACCTCTTGGTCTCCGTCAGCTGCTTCCTGTCCGAGGTCTCCTCCAGGAAGGAGCCGAAGTCCTCAAAGGACGGCGCGTCGTCGTAGCCCTCGTCGCCGGGCTGCGGGAAGTGCGCGTGGATGCCGGGTTGCGGGGAATAAGGGGCCTGCGTGGCGTACTTGGCCGTGACGGTGTGAGGGTGGATCTTGACCCGCTTCTTAGCTCCGCCCAGCAGGTGGGTGGACTCCATCGCGCACGTTGGCAGAGGACAAACCTGCTGGACAAAGAGGAGACATTCGTTATTGGAAAAGAACCCGATCTCAACACGATGCAAAATCCGAGTCAGGCTCGATGGAAAAAATAAGTCGCGTTGCTTCCTAGAACATCAACATGAACACGCAGGCACAACATCGTGGCGCGACCCCCCCGTTCCAGGCTCATGAGGCCCTTCCATGATCCAGACATACTTCATCCATCCCCGTCTCAATCCTCTCAGTGTGTGGCGCGGGCTTGACATTTCTATTTTGAAATGGCTCACACGGTAATAATAGCGGAACGGTGTGGCGTCTCGGCGTCCAAGGTTTTCTGGAAGGGAGTCAAAGCTTCATCCGTGACCAGATAAGAGTCTGCTTAGAAGAGGCGTTTTTCATCAGCACTATCTTCAAGCTATTTATTATAATTTAATGTTTTTGTTTTTTTACTTCACCTTGTGGTGGGATGGCTGCCAATGACACTTATGCAAGCGCTCATCTCGCGAGCGGGAAAGACATGATTGGGTGACGGGGGGGGGTGTTACGTCTCCAAAGTAGTCTTGGTATTTTAGGTCAAGGAGAACCATATGAACTCTCCCGGCCATTTTTGAAATTCAAATCAATCAATCTTAATAAATCTAATATATAAATAGAAATAGATACACACACACACACATACTGTATATATATATATGCACATACATATATATATATACATATTTTTATTTTTTTTACACATACACACACACACATATATATATATATATATAACACACACACACACACATATATATATATATATATACAGTATATATATATATATATATATATATATATATATATGTGTATGTGTGTGTATGTGTAAAAAAAAAATATATATATGTATGTGGGTGACTTAACTACATTGTTAAGTATATATACAGTATATATATATATATATATATATATGTGTGTGTGTGTGTGTGTGTATGTGTAAAAAACAACAACATTTTACCGTAGTGGGTTTACTGTTTGAAAATGATCTGAAATTACGTTTAGAAATCTACATTTCTGATAACACGTCTTGTAATTTACTGCAATAATTACAAGAACTGGGCCAAAATGAATACTTTTAAATAGTAAATGTAATATACTACAATGACTGAAATAAATTTAATTAACAAAGTAAAATAAAAAAATGTTGTTACGTAGTTTTCTATGTACTACACAAATTTTTAATTTCATCTTTGCTTTTTATTTTTTTAGCCACGGTATAATAATAATAATACATTGAATTTATAAGCGCCTTTCAAAACACCCAAGGACACTTATGAGACCAAAGCATGGCCACATTTCTCCCGATGACATTTAAGAAGCGCCTCAGCAGTCACCACACCGCCCGGGACGGATCGCAATGTACCTCTTGTCTTTTATTACTGTGCTGCACCACCGCAATCTCCTGTTTTGCACCTGGCGACGCACCTTCAAGTCTAGAACCGTCTTTGCCTCACATTTCATGCACAATTTAAGATGTGAGGCAAGGCGCTTATCACTGGGACGACATTTTCCTACTGCATTTAAATCTGAGTGTGAGTGTGTGTGTGTGTGTGTGAGTGTGTGTGGGTGTGTTTGTGTTGCCCGGGGCATGTGTGTCATTATGTAAACGCTCGTCTGTCTGAGTGTCTTGCTCATCATGAGGTCATGTGATTTTCAAGGTTATTCGGGACCCCCTTGGCGATCATGCATATATATATATATATATATATATATATATATATATATATATATATATATATTTAAATTAATTCTTTGTTAAATGATCATGAAAAACACTCACCTGCAAAGAAGCAGCTGGTCATTCAGTCACTGAGCATCCTCCCATCCGTTGCCTCTTTTCCTGGCCATTTGCTCCCCACCACATCCCCCACTTTGCCTTTGCCTGCATGCGGCAGTCTAGAATCGCCCCAAAAGGAGGACCACCCGGACCAGGATGAGACTGCAGAGAAGCCACCTCAGGACCTTGGAGGAGGAGGAGGAGGATGAGGAGGATGGGCGTTATATGGCGACCCACTGCTGGTCGTCCATCACTGTCTGATGCAGAGGATGCTCCGCCTTACACACAGAGGTAAAAAGAGGGAGAGAGAGAGACAGAGAGAGAGAGAGACAGAGAGAGAGAGGAGGGGGTGAAGCTAATCATAGAGTCTGAGCATGCGTCAACATGAGCACTGTAAGCGTTGCCCATTTTGGATTTGAAGATTAGGGTTTTAAGTCTTTTTCGTCTTTTTAAAGATTAAAGGTCGTAATATTTCAAGATAAAAGGCGTAATGTTACATGGAATACAAAAGAAATGTGTGAGTGGAGGGGGGGGGGGTGTCACACATCACGTCACACCCCAAACCAGGACGTCCACCAGTCAACAAAAATTTGGAGTCCACTGGCGCTAACAACTTTGTTCACCCCTCCCCAAGGATCGAGCAAGCGTTGCAGCCTATCAGACAGCAGATGGAAATCAGTCATTTTCAATGTCATCCTTCCCTGGAAGGAAAAAGTCTGAATATTCCAACATTCCATCTAATCAGTTCACATATTACAAATAAAAGTTATCATTTTTAAGTTGAATTCTCCACTCAAACCCCTTCAAGAAAAAGTATGAATAAAAAAAAAGACTTATAAGAATAGAGTCGTCAGAAGAAAATACATCCATGAAATAATGTCAAAACAATACTAGAACAAAAACGTATGAACTCCAACCAGCACTGAATTGGTGCTTAGCCTTTCTGTAAGTTTGTTTCCTCCTTAGCCTCATCAGTCAGGGACAAAGCTGTCACATCTTCCCTCTGCCAATGACTGACAAACCACAGATGGCTAACAGACGCCCCACACAGGAAACACGGATATTAAAAGCAGCGGAAGTTGAATCACGAACAGGAGGCCGCTCAGATGGCCACAAGAGAGAAAATGCTGCTGGTGGCGTCATGGGCTGACAGGATGGCACAACTACACTAGAGTCTTAACATTTGGCACACTTACTTAGCTAGTTAGCTAGTTAGCAGCTAGCTAGGTAGTTATATAGTTAGGTAGCTAGGTAGCCGCTAGCTAGCTAAGTAATTATCTAGCTAGGTGGGTAGCTCTCTAGTTAGCGAGCTAGCTATCGAGTTAGCAAAACTACAACACCCAATTTCAGTGAAAGTTGGAATATAATTTCTCGAGTGCCGTCCACCTTTATGTCGGGCATTGCAAAAAAAAAAGTAGCTCGACAACCAGCAGGCCACCACCCAAATGAAAAAATTCTTTGAACGACCTGATTTTTCCCTTATTTATTTTTCCCTTATTGATGTCTTTGTTTTTCTTTCTAAAGTCAGACTTTTACATCAGAATGTCTGAATGATATTTGGAAGATTTGTAATACCAGCAATGTTCATCCTTTTATGAGAAAGTAGAAACATGACGAGAAATCGGAAGATATTCCAAATGAAAACATCTTTTTTTTTGTTTGTTTGTTTTATTTTTGCCATCAATTCATACAGGGAAAAAAGTCGGAATAAAAAAAATAAAACATTACATTTCACGCAACAATGTAGTTAAGTCACCCGCTGCCGCGTTCACATCAGCGTTCACACTCCCGATTGCAGAAACAGCTGCCAACACAAATGCGGCACACCAGGATTTTTCTTCCCGATTTTAAGTGATTTTGGCGAAGGTGTGCGCTCCCTAGCCGCGTTGCCGTTCCACTTCAGCTGTTAAACACAATGGCGGGCGCTGATAAGAAAAGGCCTTTTTACAAAAAAGATCTCACTTGAGCCACTGGCTTCCATGCACTCACTTCAGGCAGGAAAGGGGAGGAAGATCCATCTGCCGTTGCCATGGCGACCACCGAGTGAGAGCGCAATCGCTATTTAGGCCGCGCGAGTAAAAAAGAAAAACGCACACAATGACAACTCCGCGGCCTTGTGTGTGTGTGTGTGTGTGTGTGTGCGTGTGTGTATTTGCTGAGGAGGGTCGCTACCAAGAACCGAGAAGAACAGTGCTATCGAGCAGATGAATGACTAATTATTTCATTTTCGACTCTGTTCTCATAAAGTTTAACCCTCGGGCCTTGTTCGATTTTTCTTGCCTCTCACCTTGTTGTTCACGGCCATTTTTGTCCACGTATCGACCGTGTCATTTTGAGGATATCTTTCTTCGTTTACGTTTTCCGCTTCTGTTACTGGGTGGTGTTGAACAAACATTGATTGTTGTCATCCGTACGTAATAGGGGTGTGATGAAAAACAGATTTCAATCGCAACATCAGTTCGGATTTGAAAGATGAATCGAATCGTTCCACCTTGAATCAGAGATAGCTAGCTAGATAGCTAGCTAGATAGCTAGCTAGCTAGACAGCCCAGAGGGTTAAGATTTCCCCCCCATCCAAATTCATTCGTCAGAGGTTTAGGAGGCAGAACCAAGTCTGAACAAACATTTCAACCAAGCAGATTAACGCTACAGCCTCACGTCACCGTTCCGAAATGGAGAGAGAGGACACGGTAGCCTGGAACTAGCATGTCATGTAAAAATACGGAGGGTGACATCACGCAAAAGAAAACAATGCGAGACTTTTAGTCAATGTGTGATCATATGAGGGCAATTACAAGTTCAGTTTTTATATTTGGAATATTTGACATTCCGTCAGAGTTTCTCACTCAGTCTACATTGATCAGATGTATTCACAAAGTTCTTCAAGTAAATTTAAGACGGTGATTATTATGCCGGCTTGCAAAACCTTGTCGTGCCCACTAATCTTTTTTTTTTTTTTTTTTTAATTGACATTATTTTGCCAAGTGTTTCTATTCGTAGGTGTGTGGACGGTTGTCTGCTGGAACCAAACGTACACACACCCCGCGCCGCTGAAAGAGATCCAATGCAAAAGCCGTGCGGAACGTTTTGCCTTTAGGTTAGATTTGGATCCGATACAGTCCGAAACGTACGCAACAATCACATAAAATGTGATCTTGATACGTGATGCGATACGGGACAAAGTGATGAAGATATAAAATCGAACAATATGTTCAGAAACAGTACAATATGACACGATACGACACGATACACTGTTAAGGTACGATACGGTACAATATAATCCGTTAAGATGGATATAAGATAAAATGTCAAAATACAGTACAATATCATGCGATACAAGAAGACAATATATATAAAAAAAAACAATATAAGATACAATTTGATAAGCCGTGTTAGAATATGATATTACTTATGACACAATGTGAAAAGATACAATGTCGGGTACCATACAAAATATAAATACCGTACAATACTGTATTGTTATAATGATAAGGTATGGGTATTAAAATATAATATACGATACGATAACATCAAATACGACATAAAATGCTCCATTGCTGTCACAATCGTGTTTCTTTATGTCACGTTAGCGCCGTTCATTCCACGGGCTCATCTGGTTGAATACACTGAGCTCCACGAAGGTGTGGCTCTTCGTCTGTGGGGAGCTCTGCAGGTGACTGTGAATTATTAAGGCTTGCCCCCCCCCCAGTGCCCTTTATGAAGCCCAACCATGAGACGTGTCCGTATATACAGATTGTGTCGAGATATATGACACAAATGATGCTAAGATTTCTAAACGACGTGTTCAGAAAGGTACACTGCAACAAAAAAGACAGGACGAAACGCTACAAGTTTCAAATCCAAAAATATGTTACATAAGAGGATAAAATAATTCGAGATAAGGTGCAGGACGACATGCGATTTGATATTTTCGAATTCAGTAAGTTATGAAGATGCAATGCAAAAATGTGTGATCAGATACAGTATGATAAAATATGCTAAAATATGAAATACGAAGGTTAGATGCACAATGAGATGCTATAATACAACTCAATGAGAGTAATTTACAGTGAGGTATATGTTAAGGTACGTTACAATATGATGCGCTGCTGATTTCCAGTATCTGTTACAGTAACAAGAGCATTGGACAAAAAAAAAAACAATGAAAAAGATTTATACATCATCGTACGAAAGCAAGAAAAAAAACACACAATTTTTAGAACATACACTGGTATTTTTTTAATTGACATCGTAAAAAAAAACAACAAAAAAACACCAAACTTAAGCCAGATGGGTGAACAAGAAAGCAAAAGGAATTTTTTTTTCTTGTTTTCTCAAAATATTGAAGAATGACTTTCAATTTTGCTACATGGCTGACGATATTCAATCAATAAAAAGATAATGAATGAATAATGTGTTGAATATAAATATACTATTGATTTAGTACTTTATGATAATATCATCTATAAATAATGTGAAATCTCAACAGGTAAACAGAATACATACTCTAACAACTGGACTTTTCACTCTTATGTCGTAAGAGTGGCGTCACGAGACGTCACATTGTTGTAACCGCATAAGTAAGGCTTTTTTTCATGAATGAGTTGAAAAGGGTTGGGTCATCTTTGAATGTTGTTTAATTAATTAACATAGCAGAAAGTTAATACAGTTTATGAGAAGCTTAAGCGAAAAGAGAGGTGGCAAAGACGTCGGGGTGAGACCACCGCCACTCGCGCGCACGTCCTCGACCCCCCTGTTACCTCGAAGGCAAAGCGCGTGCCCGACGCAGCGCACGTCCGTCGCGGAGTGTCCGCCAGGGGGCAGCCGCGTCCCAGCGTGAGGCTGCGCCGCTCCCGCTGCACCGCAGAGAGGAAAATACCACCAGATGGCGGTTTAGGATTGCTGCTCTTCTCTGCGAGGCAACCTTCCGCTCGCACGGGCCAATTTGCCAATATAAAATAAGGCCAAATAATAAAAAAGGGGATCGATTCGTCGCTGCGGGACGTGACGCTGCAGCCGGGGATGGTCGTTAAAGGTGAGTGCCCGGTGGTTTTTTTGTCGTGCTTTTTTTTTTTTTTTTGTGAGGCGGGAAAAAGGGGGTGGGGGAGGAAGACGGGCGTACAGATTCAAGATGGTGGACGCGCTGCAAAAAGGGAAGGCTGCCGCTTGGTTGTTGGAAAGGGGAGGGGGATGGGCGCTAGCGGCGGCTAACGGAGGCCACTGTTGCCGTTTCCTCCTCGTCAGTTACCCGAGCCTAGCCCGCGAGCTAACTAGCTTAGCCATCCAAAAATCAAAAATGTCGCCGGTGGAACTCGTCGAAGACGGATCCGCCTCCACGCCGCCCCTTGTCCACCTGTCGCCGGAGTTGTCAACAAATACAAGAAGCCACGCTTTGTGTGACGTCTTCTGTTTGTGTGCGTTGCGACTCTGGTTGTACCTCGTTAGGAACCTACACAACAGGGTTCTTTTCGAGGTTCATTCGCACACCCCCGGGCTCCCTTTGCTTGCCTCATGTGGGCTTTAGTTGGTTTTCTGTTCTGTGCGAGGTGTGCAAAGACCCCGGAGAATAACTTCAGTTGGGTCTTGGCGCCGTGTAAATAAACCTGACCGCAAATGTGACGTGCTGACTGCTGTGCTTCTTGTCTCTGCTTTCTACCCGTGTGTCAACAATAACAGACCCCTTACAAGTTTGGCTTCTTCTTACTTCCTCTTTTCTCCCGATCTTAACGGGGGTTCTGTTTCTCAAGCACGAATTAACCCAGTAGTTCACCATTTGCTGCTCACGGCGGGTCTTTCTCTTCCCGCCGAGCAGGTTGGGAAATATGAGTCGCATCAGGGGGGCTGAGGGGTTTGGGTTTTCACCAAACAACCAACAAATCTTAATAGGGGGGTCCTCATTCTGGTCTACATCCCCCCGGACTGACCTATGAGCAGCTGACTAGTTTTGATAGCGGGGGTCACACGTGTGCCATGATGATTACATAACCGCTTTGTTTACAGTCAGCATGTGTCTTGCAGAACCAGCTAAAGGTTGACAGATCAGACGTGAGCTGTTGAGTGGTGGTGTGAGAGTGTGATGGGGATTCCGTCCAAATGTTTTTATACATTTTTCAGCAAATATTGGTCGGTTGGTTTCTTTCCAGGCCGATGACGATTAGTAGTCGTGGAGGCAGATAAACGATAGTTGGAGCCGTTATCCGTTTGACGTCAAAGGGAAAATATTGGCATCCAAATTTTTAAAACCACAAATTGCAACATGTCGTTTAAATGCCTTGAGGGCATGTTTGTTCCACAACTTTTTGGATTTGCAACATTGAAAGCGTTTTTTTTTTTTTTCTTTCTCGTTTAATCCCGCGACCATGGTGACGATAAGCGGCTCGGATAATGGGTGAGATCTTAATACATTTTGTTGTAAAATTCAAAGAAAAAGTGCAGGGCGCTCCCAGGTTCATCGGTTTCGAAAGTTAAATGAAAACTTAAAGAAATAGCTCACGAAAGTTTTTGACAGAAAAGGAATTTTTCTCAAATTTCGGGATAACTGAAAAGTTAAACTTTGAATTATCTTTGTTCCATTTCGTGCCATCAAAAGGGGCCAAGACCGATGTGTGTTAAATTGCTGAATATTGGCGCCGATAATCAGCCCGGACGTCTTTTTTGCGAATATTGTGCGATGACGGCATACGAGAGAGTCTCTCTATGCCGCAAGACGCGCGGCTGACAGTCAGCAAAAGTGATCATGGACAGACAGATTGCCAATCCAGTTTTTTTGCGGTTTGGAAGAACTGTCAGCATAAATACCGTGCTGTCGTGAAAAGGAAATCCTTTTCCGTCTGTATGGGAACGCAGGCGCATTCCCGCGTTAATGTCGCTTGTTTGAATCATTCCAGAAATATTCCAATTTCTTTTGCCCCCCCCCCACACTGTACAGATGATAAGTTGCAGTGCAGTATGATAGGATACAATTTGATATGATACTCGATGATACTGTCGGACATGATTCCTTACATGAAGAAAGTTGCGATACTACAAAACATGCGCTATGCTGCATTGCAATACGATTATGAAAGAGGATTGCAACCCCCCAATTATTTTAATAATTGTGTAAATAATAATCTTAATTTTTTTCAATTAATCAAGTTTTTTTTTTTCAATTTCTATCCCTTAATTGAAAAACAGGACATGATCAAGAGTGCACTTAAAAAAAAAAAAAATCTTGATGATCTAAAAATGAAATGCAGTTGGTTGTGATTCTGTATGAATCATTTTCCTCAACTATGCAATTTTTTTTTTTTAATACAAATACCCAAATATTCGATAGCTGCAATTCTAATCGACCAATTTTTGTGGACGACACAAACGAGTTTCACTGAAAAGCCCCCCCCCCATAAAAAAAAATTGAACCGGCTTCTCTGTGGTGATTAATGCATTGTAACGGTCGAGGCAGGAGTTTGGAGGAGGCGTTGGGGGGGGGCAGTTCTGCTGCATGTTAACAATACAAAAGTGCCCCCCAGTCATCCATCATGGGTTTGCAACTGGGCACCGCTCCAAAAAATGGAAACTTCTCTCTGGATCTGAAATGATCGTTGGATCTGTGTTGGCCCCGTTGATATCTTGCTTTCGTGTGCTCACCGTCTGCTTGCGTAGTTTTATTTATTTTTTTTAATTTTTTTTGCTGCCTCTATTTAAAAATTGCCAGCGTCTGTTTGCCGTCTCTTATTATGTCATTCCTGTTCCGTAGGCTTCGGGGAGGTGCGCCTGCCGCTTGCCAGCAATTAAGCAGCTCGTTTTGAAACGTTACGGCGGGGCGCCAGAAAAGTGTTTGGGCTGGCAAGGTGAAACACTTCCTCACCAGAAGAACAATAGCACAGAAGGGGCATGTCCTCGATTTTTCCGGTTTTTTTTTGCAAATGGCGACGCTCGATCGCGGCACGTCTTGCAATTCCGATGAAAAAAAAAAAAAAAATGGTTGCTATTATTCATCGAAAAATGTTCAAAAGCTCAAATATCAGAGTCAGGACGGTAACAAGTTGACGTATCTCAGTGTGTGTGTGTGTGTGTGTGTGTGTGTGTGTGTGTGTGTGTGGACTTGAACCACACTGCCCCAAGTCCAGCCTGTGATTCATTGTTGGTTATTTTTCCAGCCAGCCGAGCGACCGCGATGGCTCCCGGATGTTAAAAGTGTCTGTGCTATATTTGCGTCGCTCTTACTTGAATATTGATGCGCTCACCTGTTGTCACTGCTTGCCACCGTCTCTCCTGTGCAAAGGAAGCGGGGGGGAACATTTTAGTGCCAGGGGGCGTTACGATGGACGTGGCATTTCGGAGGCGGTGCTATAACCTGGACGATGATGATTTGATGTCAAAAGGAATTTTTAAAAAAAGTGGGCGTTTCATCCCCCCCTAACTTGGCTCAATGTGACCAACAAACACAACAGATGGGTTGATGTTGATTGGTCGCACTGTAATGCAAGCCTGTGTACGAATACTTTTGCACTCCGATGTCCAACGGGATGCGGTCGATC